>OX457139.1:18100803-18687290 GCA_949752895.1 Dendrolimus pini
GCCAATCCATTGCATTGCAAATTAGTGCGGCAGCGGGTGACGACCGCGGAGACACTAGGGCCTAGGCTAGGCCCTAATGACTCCGTCTAGTGACGTCCGTCACTAGACTAGTGACTTCCGTCACTAGACTAGTGACTCGATCACGCCTGGTGACTAGGCCATCACCTGCATCCTAGCCGCCGAGTAATGGACGCGTCGGTGTTCCGCCCGCGGCCCTCTCAATCAAGGATTGAATCGGGAGAGTCCGGCCGGTACGGGCAGGTCACGTCAGTCGGGGTCAGGACAGGAAAGAAGACCCCAAGAGGTTTTAGTGGGTATTCCAGCATCCTATCTGGCCGGCGAGTTCCACATTGCCCGGCCTTAGTCTCCTTTCGGCAGGGAGTCTGCAAACGGACTTCCCTTCAAGAAAAAAAAGGTGCCAATCATTGGATAAATGCAATATGTCAATAGAACTTTTGAGTATATTTAGTTTCTAGTTCACAAGCTTGCTCTAGCCGCTTCATATTATTATTTTTCAACATTTTTTTAAAACAAAATTATATTAATTATAAATGAAAGTTTATTTAAAACTTTCCGATTTATCACTTTCATTTATTTTCGAAGAGTCATGGATTTAACTAACATGTACAACAAGCATGCATCTGTCATAAAGTAAATCGTATTTATACTGCATTTATAAGATAAATGAGACTTGAATAAAAACACATAAGCACAATGGCCTTAAAAGCATTTTTAGAAAGTTCGGACAAACCACTTTCTTGTAAACATTTAGGTACAAGTTCATTTTGCTGACAATTATTTTTATTTTAGCTGTATAAAGTTCTTTTTTATTATTTTTGAATATTATGCAATACAATGATTCTCTGAAATTTGATCCAAAAAAAATTCGACCTTAAATGCTTCATGAATAAACAACAAATTCCTTGAGTTACAGTATGTTATTATTACTTACATATTTAAGAAAATGAGATAAAAATTACATACTCTCAATATCATATAATAAACTCATTTATGATTTCTTAGCAAAAGAAACCTGGTCAGACAAAATATTGAAGTTGCTAATTTAGTTAAGCATTGGTATTACATTATACATAGTATATTTTAGACTAGCTGTGCCTTCCACATCATTCATGTTGATGTAAGACTTAATATTCATATCTTTTGAACTCTAAAAGATATCAATATACACAAAAATAAAAAAACCAAAGATAAAATCCCTCAGAATAAATTTAAGACACACTTTGGGGTCATTCACAAATTACATCACAAGAATTTCAGGTCCTTTGACCCCTCCCCTGATCTTGTCACAATTGGTCACATCGTGAGACCTCCTCCCACCCTAGTGTGACATCACATACTTTGCAATTTTAGATCAAGAAATTATTTAATTAAAATTTCAGTTCTGTAATTAGTTTTATTACCATTTAAATTGTTTTTTAATAATTTAAACACTATCCTCATACAGATAGAGTTGGAAATATTTTAAAGTTTTTCGCTAGTAGTTCAAATTTCGACTTTTAAAGTTAAAAAGCTTAGATTTTGAAATGTGACATCACAAAATTTAGACTCTTGTCACATTTTCCCTTACCATCCTCGCCCTTGTCACAGCGCTCGTCCACTAAGATGTGACTTAATTTATGGATGGCCCCTTTTAAATCATCATCATGATATAAAAACAGTCATTTATGATTATGCATTGTATTGGTCTCAGTTTTCACTCAAATTTTGATTTATCTTGAAATGATCCTTAAAATCTTGTACTATCATTTTTATATATGTATATTATACAAAACATTTTTACTGCCTAGATGTTTTGTTAATAGAATACTTGTGTACTACATTTAATTTGTTATTACATTTTAGCAGCTTTAGGGTAGATTTATATATAAATATATATATGGACATAGGACTAAGAACAACATTAAATTTACTATTGTATAAATGAAACATAAGAATTATTTCACTTTTACATTCAGTCAAGTTGTAATTTAGTCAGTGGATAAGTCTTATCAAATGATGGAATAATTGACCCTTAAAAACTATAAATGTAACATTTCATAGTATGTTAATAAATCATTACTCAATTACATAGTTAAATTTCATAGTTAGTTATGATATTAAGAGATTCTATAATGAACTTAAAAAGTTGTATTAAACAATATTCATTCTCTTTTCAATTTACAAATTTTTGGACCAAACTTCAGTCTTTAATTTATATATTTGCCTATTGGCATTTATTTCATTGTTGTAAAAGCAACACCTAATTCAATAATCACCATCTTACTTGCAATGGGAACAAATATCAGAACATGGTTTAGTAAATTAAGAACATTTAAAGTTATGTTCAATTTAGCAAGCAACCTTAAAAATCAATTTAAAAACTTAGACTAAATTATTACAAAAATAAATCATGTAATTTAACTAATATGGAACATTAGAAAATAGGTATGACACAGACTCTCCATTATGGGTACGCCGTACGGCCTCAGCAAGCATCATAGAGACATCAATGCACTGGATTTTTGGACAATCCTGCATGTGCCTCTCCTGCGGTATTGTATTTGTGACCACTACAGCTTCTAAACATGAATTATTAATCCTCGTAATAGCAGGTCCAGAAAATATACCATGTGTAAGTATCCCATAAACTTTCTTCGCTCCTGCCTCAATCAGTTTCTCAGCTGCATGACATATAGTGCCACAGGTATCAGCCATATCATCAACAAGAATGGCAGTTCTGTCTTTTACATCACCAACCAACACCATAGAAGCAACCTCATTGGCTTTCTTTCTCTCCTTATGGATCAAAGCAAACTCCACATTTAATCTATCAGCTATAGATGTCACTCTTTTAGCTCCACCGGCATCAGGAGACACCACAATACTGGTCTTCCAGTCAGGAATGTTTTCTTTGATCCATTTTAGCACAGCAGGCTCAGCAAATAGGTTATCCACAGGTATGTCAAAGAATCCCTGGATCTGTGATGCATGCAGGTCCATGGTTATGATGTGGTCAGCACCAGACACAGATAGGATGTTAGCAACAAGTTTCGCAGTTATTGGGGCCCTTGATTTGTCTTTCTTGTCCTGTCGCGCGTAAGGAAAACATGGAATGACCGCTGTGACCCGAGACGCCGACGCAATCTTACACGCGTTGATCATAATAAGTAATTCCATCAAGTTGTCGTTGATCTCGCCACTACCGCTTTGAACGATGTAAACGTCTTCTCCGCGCACTGATTCTCCGATTTCAACACATGTTTCCATGTTACTAAACTTTTTGGTTACCACTTTGCCCAAGTCGATGCCGAGTCTATCGACAATCTTCTGCGCCAGATCCGGATGTGAGCTACCACTGAAAACCTTGATGTTCGGCATTCTTGTTGTAAGGGGTAGAGTGTTATCTAATTTATTTACTACGTCTTCAAGGATAACCGTTGATTTCATCAGCACGAGGAGTGAATTATCTCCCCGACACTCGCGTTGTGTGCCCCGATAATAGCAAATTGATCTATTTATGAGGGACTAATTATTGATAAGACAGCCGGGGCAACGTGGGGACAGTCACTCCGCGCTGTGTTTATACGTTTTGCGCCACACTGACTTCACAATTCACGCGTCCACTTCGTCTTTTGATGCCGCACGTTTTTTTTATTTTATCAAAATTGATTTGACCTGTCAAGAATGTCATGAAAAAAGTTCATTCACATTGGGGGCTACATTAGACGTGTCCTTGAAAACTATTCTTGAATCTTCAAAATCCAAAATCTCATTTGAAAATCAATAATACAATACATATAATTAGTCCCTCTTTATGTATTTCTTTTGTTCGCATCAATGATAAGAAAAATATTGGGAATTATCCTGGCAGTTAAATTGAACGCATGACTTTTTTTTTTGCATAATATAGTTTCGCTATTTTTTTTATTTCACAGCATTCAGCAAAATTTAATGGTGACATGATTCTGTACAAGAAACATTGTTTTTAATACAATAGAATAATATACTATTCTGCTGCAATACAGCTTATTCTGTGAATTTGTATGATATTTGATCATAAAATTTCACTTTGTTTGCCGAAGTAACTAATATCTAATCTGTGGTTAATAGATATAAGTTTTTGAAAACAAAATACTCTAACATCGCTGGATATAGTAGATTTTTTTTGCAGGAGTTCAGCAGATAGGCAGATGGCCCACCTGATGAAAAGCGGTTACCATTGCTTATGGGCACTTGTAACAGCAAAGGTGCTACAAATGTGTTGCTGCTCTCTTAAGGGAGACTGGACCCTGGTCACTAATGCAGGAACACAACAAGGTTCCCCTTCCTGTCGGGAAAATACCCCACCGCCTGGCTGTGAGTTGTTTTGTCTCCTTTGACGACAGGCCGCTCGGCCGCAGGAAATTGTGTTCTTTCTCCGTTCCTGCACGGATAAAAATATATAATAAAAAAATGTGTGCGCATCGGGACGCCCGACCGAAGTAAAAGCTTCCGTGAGGGAAACGGAAGCCAGACAGACTAATGCCGTAACGAAGCGGCGACCGTCGCTGTGGAGCATGGCCTCAACCAGTCCCCGCAGCGAATCGATGGCCTCGAGCTCGAATCTCTGAGGTTCAATAAAAATGTTGTGAAATTGTGTTTTACTTCAGATGCTGCTTTCAGATCGTTTTATTTGTTAATTCTATTTTTAAACGAACAGTTGCTATGAGGCATATAAGGACTGAGAATATAAAATTTAAATTAATTCTGGCCACGTTGCAAAAATTTCAGCCAATTTTACAAGACCTGTTTAAGCCACGACACCCCATCACAGAATCAATTATTTGTCTTGATTTACACAAGACGGAGCTTGTTAAATATATTGCAGACAAATTTCTAGAGATTAGAATTTCTGCACATTTGAAAAATCATTCACAAAAAATGTTAGGGGATATACGCACAAAAAGACAGAAACGACACAAATGTGGTTTATTTTCACACGTGTAAAAAGTTTTTGGAACGATGTTCCATATGGGGCGTTGCGGAGGGGTTAAGTACGTGTTTTTATATTATGGTATTCTATCAATTAAATCTAGAAATAGCAAAAACTAATTGTAGTTTTATTTACCGAAAATCTCTATTGTTGATTATAAGTTAGGTATTATTTTTAAATTGTGTAGATACATATTACATAAAGTATTAAATAAATAAGTAATCCTAAAGTTTGGACAATAATATTTGGTATGGACATTTGGGTAGTGATCAGCCCCCATATTTTCTTAAGAATATCTATCAGACAGTATGACGAGGTACCTGACAATGTCAAATTCCGTATCGTCATATAAAAAGTATGGAGGGATGTCATGTTTATTACAAAATTAAATTTTAAAAAACCCAACAAAAAGTACACATTTAAAAAGTCGAAAATAATACCTATCTTTGAGCCATCAAATTCGATTGAGTAACACCTATATATGCTTTGATTGATGGATGGTACGATAAGGTTTGTTCGTTGAAACGGCGTTATAATATCAAAGCGGGATACAAAAAAATTGGTTCACTCGTTCAAGAGATACGGTGACACAGACGGACAGCGGTCAAACTTATAACTTCTGTTTTTCCGTCGGGGGTTAAAAAATGGCAGCTATCAGGTTTTTGTTAATTATTAAGCAAAATCAGTCGTGGCAAACGTGATACAAAAACGAAAAGCAATTTATTATCCATATTTTTAAAAGAAAGTATTGTCACCCTAAAGAAAGAGACAAAAGATAACAGTGACGTCATTCAAGGACAAATTATTGGTCTTCAACTAGGTATTCGGAACGAAATCTCCATTGTGTGTAAGCTTCTAGGACTACACTACAGATCTCTGGCCTAAAGGCCTAGTTGCCAAGTCATTAATATTTTTAAAAAACTACAGATCTGTCAGTACGTATGCCGTGCTTATTTTGGAGTTTGCACCACAGAGTAGGTCACAGAGTACATTGAATGAGTAGGTACTTTATGGTTTGCACGGCAAACTGCAAACCAGGGGGGGTCAGCTTGAATTCCGACCAATGACAACACTGGCAGGATGTGTTAAAAAGTGACAGCGCCTTACTATAGAACAAGATAGCAGCATCAATACCTATTAAATATATGCTTACCTTTTTGGTTATATTTTGTTTTTTGATGATTAAGAATGTTTGATTTTTATGTGTTAAAAAAATCTAAAATCATCTAAACAGATTATTTACTTAATATGCATGCTTAAGATTCCAATTCTAGGTTAATAACTTTAATTTTAACAATGATTATAATCAAACTGTGGAAGGATTTACTTCTATGAAATGGCAACTCTAACTAGTGCTACCTTGTCATCAGTATTACCGTTCTATTGACTGTCGCTAAATCTAGCGAATTAAGAAGTTTAGTCACTTCTAGCGGCTTTTTGAGGAACAAATTTTGCATATTTTTCGAACCGATATTAACCCTTTACCTGTGTTTTATTACCGTTTAGAATTTGAATTTTAAATAACTCTTCACGGTAGTCTTAATTACTTACAGTCTTTGTCCGCGTTAATCCTTTTATATTGCCTCGCAATAAGACGTCATTAATCATTTCTTCTATTGTTTAAATACATTGTTGCACATTTTTAGAAGCCATTAGCCATACGACTTTGAGGATTGCAAAGAAAAATGGGCATGTTGCTAAGGAGCCATGTAATACACAAATATATAAGGTCGGTTCGTTGGAGCTAGTTGCGTTTCAACTTTTGATTGATTACTTTCGGAGCGAGTATCCTATAACGACGGACATTGTGCAATTTATACTATTATTTTCTGCTTTACGGTTTGGTTTTGTTACATTCGGCTTTATTTGCAAGAAATGAGAATTACGTGCGTGTACTTCTAATAAACTTTGAGATAATTTCAACAACATTTCGTATAATCTAGCGGCTTTTTAACACCGGCTAGCGACTTTAATTATTATGCAACGGCAACATTGCTGTTTACTGAATTATTGAAAATCCTTTTGTTCATATTTGGTTACGGTTAAAATTTTGTTTTGTTGAACATAGGCTGTATTCTTTGTGATTATATCCGAAGACATATTAAAGTAAATTCCACATAGCTGGAAAAGGAAGTGTAAAGTGCGCAAAATGCAGGATAAGCTCAAAGGAAGATTCTTCATTTACGTTCCACAGGTTTCCTCTCCCATCCATGCATGGGCCACTTAAGTAAGTATCATTAGTGTATTTTCTGTACAATAAAGTATATTCTATTCTATTTTAGATCACTAAATAAGCCATTATTAAAATCCTAAGTTAATATATATGTGTGTATAAAAGTCAACATGAATGTTTTTCAGAGTTAAAGTTTGGGCACAATATTGTTTTCCTGATTGCGATAACACGAATGAGTCACTGGAAAAAATGTTTATACAACAAAATCTTATGGAAATCATTTTGATAATTCTTAATTTACCAGCAGTGACAGGAAAAAGTTGAATAAATTTGCTATACCTATTGGGGCTCAAAGTATATTGACCCAATAACGAGATCTACAGTGCAACCCTCCTAGAGAAACACATGAAACTCAAGTGAGTATTTTCCAATATTGTTTATACATTTCAATTGTAGAAAATTTAATTAATGATACACTAATAATAAAAAATCTTGCCTAAATTTTCAAGAAACATCAGCGAATGTTAATTAGGAAACTCCTTATAAAAGTTATTTCAATCAAACTGTGACTTTATACACATTTATTCTTTTACCATTTTAAAATAAGCAGTGCTGCACCAATATATTGGAAAATTATTCCATTTTTCATACCTCCTAGAACAAAAAGTCTAAAATGCATAACATTTTTCAGTATGGTCAGTCTACACTTCAGACACATAATGGCAGTTATGGCCAGAACCTCTCTGTGTTCTACTAGCTCTCTAGAAAAATCGGATGAATTTAGTCTTCAGATCTCTGATTTCACCAACGTAATTTGAATAAATATAGTAATGTACTTCTTATAGGTTTAAAGTATGACCAAAACACCCCTAAAAATGTTTTTCAGTATAGGTTTTCCCACAGTTCTATATATTAATTACTTAAATATATATTAGTAATGCAATTAATCATATATTACTAATGAGCTCTGATATATATATATATATATATATATATATATATATATATATATATATATATATATATATAAATCTTGGTAAGTGTTTTTCAACTAAAAAAAATTCCATTAACAAAGGCAGATTAAGTTTATAGGACAGATTTTTAATTGACATGCCATACTAATTAAAATGGAATGGGTTAAATCGTAAAAAAAATGAAAGATAAAAATGAGTTAGATAAATTTTACGCTAATTTAAATATGTTAGGAGGTATATTCCTGAAATGTCAAATTTTATGTCACCTTTATTAAAGCATGTCTCTGAGTTTATTAGGTTACCTTATCATAAAGCAGTTTTTGAAAATTAAAAGAAGAAAATCAGTTGTGCTCCATGTCATTGTTCTTTTAATCGAAACAAAAATATTATTTTAATGTGTGTGTGTGTGCTTTAAACTGTGTATTAGGTAGTTTTACAAAAAAACTAGAGATTTTTAAAATATGTTTCTTGTTCTTGTGTAAAAATATGAATGACGCCAACATAAATTACAGACAGAGAAATAGTTTTTGAAAAAATATACTAATACTGCTACTACTTTCTTTCGGTTTATAATTTACAATTGGGTTCCGCCTGCTACTAAACTTTGTTTTCTATTCTCAATCTTGTTTCGGTCTTTTTAGTGCATTATGTTTAAATTGTCTTTTTTACAGCCCTGTTTTTTTATTATTTATTTTATTATAAACTTTAGTACCCCGCCACACTCTTATGAACGAAAACTGTGTTACTGATATAAAATGGGCAAAACATAGTGGTGATCAATTGCAGACTAAACAAAACAGACTAACAAAAATTATAATTTATGTAAGCGGCTTAATTCTTCAAGAAAATTTTGATTGTGTGGTTGACGTGGTAACTTTGTAGAATTTAGCAACTTAATCACAAGACCTGACAGTGATCTAAAAACTATTAAAAACTTTTTATTATACCTAATTAAATTTAAACATTTAACTTATATACATATATGTTTGTAATCCCCTTTTAATTTTCTTTATTTTAATGTCCGACTCTAAAGGTTTGGTTATTTTTTTTATTTATGAGACTAATAGCAAATTGTAGCGATTCAGTAGTAACTCAATCATAAATTGTTTAAAAGCATTATTTATATTAATATTAATGTAGCCTAAAGCAGGCCATAGCGTCAGTAAAACGCTGTACGTTGATCTGTACAATGCTCTTATTAAAAATCCGTCATTTTGAAAGTAATAAGCACTAAATTATATATATCTGCTTCTGGTAAGAATTAAATGTACATGTGTATCAGCGATTTTGGAAATTCAAACCTTAAGGTTTTAAAAAGGTGTAGAGAAAGTTTTCTCAAATAATGACTATTTTTAATCTACACGTGCGAAGCCGCGAGCAACAGCCAATCATAAATATATCCACATCAGATATATTATCGGAATTAGCGTTTATAAATCCGTTAACACACATGAGTAAATAAAATTAGCTGCTTTAAGTAATATTTTTTGAGCTACAGGAGTTTTTTTTAGGAGAGCTGAGATAGGCGACAAGTATAAGTTTTAACAATATAATTGGTTTTAATTTTCAGGAATCATGTAAAAGCAGACATAAAGGCATACTTTAGGATTTGAATATGAAAAAAATGCTGAACTACATCACTCAGAAAAAAGCGACAAAAATTTAACTGAAATCTTAACATTGACTTAGAAGAAAACTCAAAACTGTTAAAAAATGCAACAGAGATGTATTAAGTTCCTTGCATTCTGAAAGGGCTATGAATAGCATCAATTATTGCAAAGCCAAGTACTTCTTTATTACTAAACAAACTTCCTCTGTAATGTGGAATAAAGCATCAAGTGATGGAAACAATTAACGAAATAAATAACTCGAGGAAAAACCATCCAGGATAATTTATGGGTGTTGGCTTTTGATGAAGTGTCTGCAAGAAAAAAATTAACTTACAATTCAAATCTTGACGAAATCGCTGGTTATCAAGACCATGCTGGCCAAGGCGGAAAAGTAGCCTTAACTTTTATGGCTGTTGGCGTGAGAAAAAATTGGTAACAGCCTACAACTTTTTATTTTTCTGGAGATTGTGTCACAGTAGACCGATTGGCTGTACTTATCAAGGAGGTGGGTTTTCTATTTTCTTCTCTTAAATATAATACTCACAAAATTCCTACTCATAACACCAGCGATTTGCTAGTAAGTTCCATATTTTCTTTTTGTATATTGTATTTTATATGTATTTTTTTCATATAGGTATATAGTTTCATATTTAGTAAGATGTTGTTATTCTGATTTTACAATTAGACACCTAATTTTATTTACCGTGAAAAAATTGTAATATTGGTAATGACAGACGCTGATATAATGACTACGCTTATCATAATGTAATTTAATATGTATTAATACTATGTTGTTGTTTTGTTTGTTTTGTAATGTTTTCCTGAAATAAAATTATGAATTAAAAAATAAAATTAATAAATTTTAAAATCAATAAAAGTGTTTACATATCTCAACAATCTTCTTGTACAAGATAGATATCTCTTGTAGAACATCAAACAATTCGTCTTAGTAATTTTAAATTTTACTGTACACACTTAAACATAATTTTCTGTGGGATAGTCTGTTTTAACACTTAGTTTGAAAAGGTAACATGTGCTCATAGAATTTTAAATGAATCAATTTGAAGAATGGATAACTTTTAAATTCCGCCATTGTACATATTTTGAAATAAAATATGGACGGACCCAAATTCTAGACAATAAAAGCTATTTATTTGCGTTTTTCCCCTATATACTGTACGTTATTTTTCTCTTACAATGAGTTAGAGCCTGTTGAAAAAAATATATATTTATAGTTTATCTAGAGAAGGTGTGCAGAAAGCTAATATTAATTTAGAATATTCATTATAAACATATCTAATTTCATAAAACAAATCATTCAATGTCTATTTAAAAGAGAGAGAGAGAGAGAGAAGAGAGAGAGAGTTAACTAATATAAATATGATTTTTCAGGTCTTGAGTGCTTGTTTTAGTGTTGACGTGGAAGTAATTGGCGTAATATGCGATTTAGATTGCGTCAATACACGTACCATAAATGCCCTGGGATCATCATCAGATCTTCCCTTTTTTACCCACGAAAGGCATGAAATCACTACAATTTCGGACCCGCCTCACCTATTAAAATGTTTTCGAAATTATTTTTTAAAAACATAATATACCATTTCCACAAGACGTTCATATGGACGGTCGGCATTTTATAGGTTGGTATTGGGAATGGTTATATTTAGTTAGTATATGATAAAGTAACTTATTTAATATTTTATGTAGTTTTTATTTTAAGCCATTATTATTTTAGTTAAATTTTTTAAATGAGACAAGGACTGAGAATAACTACCATGCATATGATGAGAGAGATAATATTTTACTAATTATTCTAATGTTGTTTTATAATGCTATCAATTGTAACAATATTAATAATATCTAATATTATATTGTATTAATTTTATATAAATAGCTGTTCATTACTCATTTTTATATGAGTATCTGTGAAATAACTGGAATGTTAAATGGTTTTAAAACCGTTTGTCACTGGATAAGCTAAATGGAGCAACATTGAAGATTTTTATAAATTTGTTTTTGCCCCCGCACTGACCTAGTCGAGTCGTATCTTCAACCAAATGGCAAACAAAAAATGAACGTGCGTTAGCTGCTCAAGTTTTAAGTCATTCAGTCGCAGCAGGCTTATTTCCTAAAGCTGCCCAGAGTGACTTTCAATATCTATTATGTATTAACTTTGTAGTCTATTAAAGTAGGGTAATCTTTATGGCCATATGACAGTATTTAATTTTACGAGAATCGACTTTGACTTCTGCAGCCTGATTAGCCAAAATTTTGAATCACATGATCACAATGACCCAAAACATATGTCTATTGCCCATTCTACCTCATAAATGTTGAGTAGTAATGCCTTTTATAGTACCACATACTCATCTATGCCATTGTAATGGAACCAAATAGTTTTTCAAATATTCTGTAGCTCCCATAATGGAAGGTGAATGTGGTATGTTATTACAATTATATTTGTTATTTACTTTCAGATGAATCACCACAAGAAGCCTTGGGACTGCAACATTAGTATCTTACATGGATAATTTGTTCGACGCCATGAATGGTGACACGCCTCATAAGAGAAACCATATTTAACAAATATGTTCTCAATCAGCCCTCATTTAGAACTATTTAAAAAAATGAAAATGTCTTTCACGTACTTTAACCTTTTAGAGGCGAGATCTAAGCCCCCCATCACAAGAAGCCTGGTTGAGGACACTAAATGCTATTGGGATAACATTTAATAGTTTAAAAAAATATAATGTAAGTACTTTGTCTGTCCAAAGGCTCAATCCAAATAATTTAGAAAATTGTTTTGGATGCATTAGAAGCAATTGTGGTTGCAATCCAAACCCCACTTCAGTTCAGTTTATTGCAGCGTTAGAAACTGTTTAGAGATAAAAAAAGAGGTGCTTAGTTATTTTAAAGTGTTTTTACGTAAAGGTAAAAACACAGCCTTGACGAAGGAACCAACAATAAAAAATGCAAACTCCTATACACTTTCTCAAGACAACATTTCAATTGAAGATGCAGAGGAGATAGTTTCAAATGCAGCAATTATAATGCTTAACTACTTAAATAAAAATGCATATAAAAAAAACAAGTACACACTATAAAAAATGTAAACATTTGAATAAAGATTGGCTCAATGGGTGTAGAGAAAGTGCAAAAATAAATTTTCAAAATAATATTAATAGCACGATAGCTAAACGTACCAAAATATTTCTTACGTTAAAAAATCGAGCATCTGTCCAGGAAGCTTCTCGGAAATTTTCTAAAGACTAAAAACATATTAAAAAATGATAAAAATTTACTGAAACCAAGTTTCTTATTTTAATATTGTATTTAAGCTCAACGAAGGATTCTACATTTTACAACAAAATAATGGCTTTCGTCATATTTTCAATTTACTCATTGTATCAATTTATTTAACTACCATGATAGTTTTCTTTCCCAGTGTTGTTAAGTGGAGTGAAGTTATTGTCAACAATTTATAGATAGATATATAGACAACACTTTATTACTTGCCAAATGAACAATTACAAAAACAAAAAAATTGTACGATTACAATGTTGTCATGGTAAATTCGATACGCGATCTTATCGCCTAAAACAAACTTCCAGGCCACCTAACTTTTAAGAATATTTTAAACTAATCTGGCAATGTAGGTGGTGCAGAGCATTACATAGGACATAAATACATATATTTAAACTACTTTATAAATTAATTTCTATGTAGTTTTGAACACTGAAGATGTGTTTATTTAACTGAGGAAATCTTCTGCTGGATATTAGCGTTCCTGTATTGTACTATGTGATCTATGACTGTTTAATTGAACTAACCTATACTATTATTAAATTTTTACATATATCAATACGAAACTTGATGTTCATTGAAATGTATAAATAAAAACTATATGTATGTAATTCGTTAATCATATATTTTCTATAAAGTATTGTTAAAATTCGTGGTAGATGAGACATACATTTTTAAGCATACTATACATGCACATATGTGTATATATATATATATATATATATACATATATATACATATATATATATATATATATACAGATACCCTATACTGCTATCTATGCTATATATAGGTACATGTATGTATATATTGTAAAGTTTCATGCTTTTGAATCTACGTGGTGGCAATAGTACATATTTTGTTTTGGTTTTATATATAAATTATGTTATTAATAATTTTAGATAATTTAAGAATGTTCTTTATACCCCTCTAGTTTTTTTGTTGTGTGTACTGAATTTGTACGTTGTGTAATTTTTTATTGAAATATTAACATAAATACATAAAAATCATCATATTATTTAGACATAGACATAAACAACACTTTATTGTTCACCAAATCAAAAAAATGCACAAGACAATAGTTACTTGGTAAACAAAAGGCGGCCTTATTATTTATTATTTTAATATATATTACCACGCACTTTGTTGTCACCGTCATGCGCTTTTTGATGAAACTTGACTGTTCAGACAACGTTAAGAAGCTACATTTGAATTTAACTAATTCTGATATTAGATGGATCAACCAAATTGAATATATTTTGTTAAAAGGAACAGAAAGCATTGAAAGGACGCGACAATATACAATGACAAAGCTTTATTCAGATTTATGTTTGTAGATCACTCTGGTTGATACACCGAATTTGAAAGACAGAAATGAACCGCCTAGTATTGCCTTCAATGTTATATATGTTGAAAACTAGTAACTACTACGCACTACCTTCCGTATTTTATAAGTAATAGTAATAAGCAATCTTCTATGTTAGTCTTTAGTATGTGGGGACTGCTAAAAATAATACATAAAATGCTTCATTTATAATATTTTCCGTTTTCGCAACTAGTATACATAATAAAACTAGCTACTGTTGGCAAATCTTTGTTTTGGATAGCACAAAAATCTGTAACGATGCCACGTGATTGGAGATTTTTAGCATATCAAGCGAGTCCTACAATGCAATCAGCTGATCACATCAACGTCACATCGGCCCCAAAACACCAGTTGACCGGTGCTCTGCTACCCTACCCTAGATCAAGAAGGTTACAGACAGAATTGGTCATATATATTTTATCTCTCACCCATTTTAATATTATATAAAATTATTAGATCTAGGCATATTTGCTGAAGAGTTTCTTCCACCGCTTCTTCTCTTCAAGCCCAACATGTTCCGAAACGGTGGTAAATTAAATTAGGCTCCCATAGAGTAAATAACAACCATAAAAAATTAATACTAAATTATTAAACTAAACAAGTTGGCGGTAGCCTGATTATAACTAACAATACTCATTAACACTTGACATCTTTGTCTAACGTGATCACGGTTACTGAAAAGGGGCCGAAACGTCGGAATAATTAAAATCAAATGAATTACCGTTAAAACGTAGTTTTATTATGTTTTTTCACTACTTGTCTAGAATTCTAAGGTATAAATTCGCCAAGTAACATGAAATAAAATAAATAAATAAAATCTTGTTTTATTCAGTACCAGACTCGTTACTATATAATATTACTCTGTTGTACCACCACCTGACTTTTTGTATGGCAAGCCAACCACCCTTGACAGTTTTCTCGTACAAATTCTGTCATTTTACCACAGTATTAACGCCAGTATATTTTTATAATATATAAAAGTATTACGACGGACATTTTTATTTATACATATGTTATCAATAAAAGAGGCAAATTGGCTTTCCATAAGTAAGATCGCTTTATTATTTCCTTTAAAATTAATTTTCCGTTTGTGGCTTTTGTGCAATATTAATACAATATTTATTTAAAGCATGTTTTAAACAAATATTGTGTGTAAATCACAAACGGAAAATTAGAATCCAATGAAATAATACATATTTAAACCTGCCGCCTAACGAGAGTTATCAGTGGCATGAACTGAAGCGCTAGTGTGCTCCGTGTAAGCATTTCTATAGTATGAAGCTGTTATTCTTCTCTCGTTAGAGAGTACTTGTGTTCTGTGCTGCAAACTCCAAATGTCTGTATTTTTCAACAAAAAACTATTTGTTCATATTAATAATCAAAAATGGATATGGCAGACACATGTAGGGTATGTTTGTGCGGGCATAGGCGTTTGCACGCTATAAGCAACACTTTGTTTCAAGAAATGTGGGAAAAGTTAACGAATGCTGAGGTGAGTTCATTCTGTAATAATTTTTGGGGCCGACATAAAAGGGATGTGGGATCTAGAAATATCACAGGTGTCTGCGTTGGCCATTTAATATGACAATACAGGTGCATAGTCAGCGTAATAATAGGACATAAAATTGTTTGTTCTGGCGTTTTGGTTTGAATTCATATAACCTAATCTAAGTCACCATCTAGCATGCCATAGCAGCGATCAGCGAGTGTCACAACCGGTGTTAACCATCGACGCAATATATAAGCAAAATAAAAACTATTTCCAAATTTAAAAATCATTGAAGTAATCCAAAGCTTGTTTACTAAACACAAATCACACTTTGTTATCAACAAAAATGGCATACCCTTGTTAATCAAATGTATTTTTGTTTTTCCCATTATTCATTCAAAACTTGTTGGAACCTTAAAAATGTGTGTCCTAGCCTAAATAATAGATCTAATGTCTATATATAAGGCTTATGTATACCCTTATACTCAATTTCCCTTAACCTCATGTCACTCTGTGCAATAGTTCAGCCCTTGTACCAGCTAGGCTTCGCTTCGCCATATTCAGGTAATATAGTATGACTGTTTCTTCCTTCCGTCTTCGTCCTTGGGAAATTCTGGAATACCACAAAATATGTTTAATAAATTTTAGTATTCAAAGGGATGAAAATCAATCAATTTATCCTCCATAGTAAGACAGTTTTCACAAATTTAATGTATAGTGTACATAAATAAGAATATTGCAAAATTCCAAACTACAAGTAGTTTTTGCATTACAGTTCAATACAAATGATGGGAAATCACTTCTTGTGTGCTATTTATGCTGTGCACAGCTGAGGAGGTCATATCAATTGATGAAGAGGGCTTTGGAGGCCAATAAGTTGCTCACAGCTATTGTTAATAGTTCTGAGGTAAGTTTCTAGTTCTATGAGTTTTGTATTTTGTGAAAGTGCAGGTTTGTTGCCTTCATCAAAGTGTTTTGAACCAAATTAGGTTGCTCTAGCCACCTGCGCTTGCACAACCATACTCAACAAGGTTCTCCATTGATAGATACACCAAGGAGGACTATATTTACAAATATATTTAACACTAAAACAGACTTTCATGTTAGTCTTATAGCTGGCTCGGAATAAGTTACTTGGGCTCATGATGAGGTGGTAGCGCCATGCTGGAATCATTATCTTGATTATAGTTCCCTGGGGCTAGCTTGATTGGTGTAATACCATACTTACACAGAATATGGGCATGAAATGGTGTAGCTTTGACTAATCACTTTTCACATGGTGAATGTGAGTTCTGATTATCATGCCCCCTAACCTATCACCCTTTTTCTTGTCAATGTCTGTGGCTGGTGCTAAAGACAACTTTCTTGAGATAAAAGGAGTTGCAAGCACTGACTGCTTGATTGTCTGTGCACTGACTACTTACTTAACCTTCCGGTGTCCTTCTGTATTAGAATGAGGAATTGCAAGACCATAATCATAGGCATGGCTGCGGTGATGACTCAATGCAAATTGGCATGATAAGGTGGCTGCTTGTTACAAGATGCACTTGATGCTTAAAAATCCCCCTGGCCAGCATTTGAACCCCTATCACTGGGGTGCTTTGGTCATCGAGCATATGAGTTCCTCTGTTGATCTGTTTCATATATACAATACCTATATATTTAAATTTCAGCAATCACAGAATGCATTATTATTGTTAGCCAGTTACTCATTTGGTTTTGATTATAAGTATACCATTGCACACCAGTACCGGCTGAAATGTGAGCAGGTTGTGAGAAACACTGAGAAAGAAATTAAGAAAGAAAATGAGGAGGACAATGAAGACTTGAGTGTCATTAACATCAAAGAAGAAGAGGAAGGAGGCAAGTTGCTAGTATAATGGATTGTTTACATTTGGAGCTATTATTACATTCTCTGGAATTATAAGTGTTCTGTTATGTTCATCTCTGGTCCCTGAATCAATTGAATACTAAATAAGCATTAACATACATGTGTTTTTGTAAAATTGGTAAGTACAAAGTGTTAGCTTGTAAATGCCACCTCATGGAAAGTCTATCTTTGAAAAAAATAATATTGTTAAACACTCTCATTTGTAGATTGATTGCTGTTTTCACTTGGAAAAAAAGTAGGTTTTTCCTCATCCACTGCCTGTAGGGATCCTATATCAAGCACTCTATGAAAGATATCATATGTCAATGACTAGCTCCTTACAGGTTCTTATTTATGGTTATTACTTTGTAATATTTTTACAATTTAAAACTTTAATTATTAAGTGATGTGACTGTTGTCTGAGCTAAATATGTAGGCAATCTCTTTTTACACTGGTATGGCCATGTTTTACTGCGACAGTCGAATTATGTGGGGAACAAATGTCTATTTATGCCACTTCGAACCAGGTCCCAGTCGAAAGGACAGGCTTAAGAAATGCTGGCTTGATGTTCTGAAGGGTGACATGCATACCAATAGTCTGAAAAGGAGGGATGCAGAACACTGCGCGAAGTGGAGTATAAAAAGTAGGAAAGCGGACCCTGGGCTTCGGAGTAAACATTACGAAGGTTAGCGGGATTTGACAATCAGATGATGATGAGTAAATCGCCTTTTAAGGGTATCTCGGAGTCCCCATGTTCATTGATTCTCAAGTCATACAAAAGTTAGATGTATTCTGATTATCAAATTTAAATATGGTAATTTTCTAGATGTCCCTTTGTTCTGTAATTTTTCCTGGATTAAGGAGCTAGTATATGTAAATAAAACTACAATTACAACCCTAAAAAAATAATAAGCACAAGCCTTCCATTTGAAGTCGGGTTGCAGTTGAATGTGAATATATAAGACAAAAAAAATGCAACCCTAATTCACATGAAAACTGTTCCCTGATAGATTCAATTCAAGAAGACAATCTTGACAATACTGATGATGAGTCAGGCACACCTTTGGAGGATAATACGCTTCTGAAGGAGCTACTGGAACGAGAAGTCCGAATTGTTGTTGAGAGGATTGATTTGGGTAAGAGTTTCTAGATTCATACTTATTATCGTCATCAGTCAGCCCCCCAGACTTCAATCCGACTTTTCTTAACTTTCATATTAAAATAACAGTTTTAGAGTTCTCTCAAAATTGATAGCTAACAAAAAGTACGACATATTATATATTGAAGATATTCTAAATGTTTAATATAACAAAAAATATTTTAAATTAGACTCTTTAATCATTGAATTAATTTGTCCTTTATACATCATCTTAATGCCTTATTTATATTTGCATTAATTGAGAAGTTAATTTGTGAAACTGATAAGTAAGCTCTGCTCACCATTTTGACATGTGTCTGCTTAACCAACAACTTACAACATTAACAGATAAATTGCTGTACAAATTATGATAAGACCTTCACTCACCAGTTTTGTATGTTAACTTCTCATTTTGACTAATGCAAATGTAAATCAGCATTAAGAAGCTGTTCTTGAAATAATAATGGTGGCCCCCTGAGGCTTGTCAATGTCGTTTTGTCATGCTTTGATGATTCTCCTCCTCCAACACCCATAATTGATTATTGTTGCATTGTCTTTGTGGACACTTGCTGCTATTATTTACAATTAAAATTACCAGTAGTGTTCACATTAATTGTGTTCATTCTGTCAGGTCCCAAAGTCCTGAACTAAGATTCAACCTGTAAATTACAGGTGGCTTTGGCAATTTCCAACCGCTGAGAATATAAAATAGGAGACACAGGCTAATGTTAAAAAAACTGGGAAATATTGAAATTCTGTGCCCTATGTAAAAATTATCTTTAAAAATTGAAAAAGTGCCAGTAAAAGTATACAATTTACCCAAGCATATTAATATCATTGCCAACACTGTAGAGAACAAATAAAAAATATTAGAAAACAACAAATTATTTGTAATGTAGGCGATTTTTGCCAGAATAGAGGATAATCAAAAGGAAAGGATATTGTTGTTGACACCAATTATGTCAAAAATGAAATGAAGTTAAGTTAGTCACCTTGTTCTTGCTTTCAGGCTCATCAGCAAGAAAACGTACGCTGAATGAAGTACACCAACGCGACACGAAGCGAGTGAAGCTCGATGAAACAACTAAAGACAGACATCCTTTGACAAATGCTGTCTTAAAAGTATTTCCAAAAAGAAATCGCAAGACGTTATACAAAAGCTTCTCTAAAGAGTCATCTGTAGACTCAGATGTGAAAAGTTCTAAAAACAAACTAAATATAAAATCAGTAGCTAATCGCCATCAGGGAAATAGTATTTCACCAAAAGTTAATACTGTACCAAAACATAAGATAGAAGTCAAAAATGTGGTTGCACAAAACAGTGAGACATCTACTTCTAAAGTTGTTTGTAATAATGCTGAAAATGAAACCTTCAAGCCATGTCTTGCAAAGAGTGTAGATGAAGTTGCTTTAAATAGTCACCTTCATAAAGACACTGTGGAGAAGCCATATAAATGTGATGTATGTGATTATAGATGTTCACAGAGAGGTGCTTTAAAAAATCATATGAAGTATAAACACACAAAGGAGAAGAACTTCTCATGTCACATGTGTCAGTACAAATGTGTCACAAAAAGCGAGTTAAGTATACACCTTCGTAAACACACTGGGGAGAAGCCGTATGAATGTGATTTATGTGATTATAGATGTTCAGGAAGACGTACATTAGTAGATCATATTAAGTATAAGCACACAAAGGAGAAGAACTTTTCATGTCGCATGTGTCCATACAAATGCGTTACAAAAGCCAATTTAAATGTTCACCTTCGTAAACACACTGGGGAGAAGCCATATAAATGTGATGTATGTGATTATACATGTTCACGAAGAGGTTCTTTAGTAAAACATATTAAGCATAAACACACAAAGGAGATGAACTTCTCATGTCACATGTGTCAGTACAAATGTGTCACAAAAAGCAATTTAAGTATACACCTTCGTAAACACACTGGGGAGAAGCCATATCATTGTGATTTATGTCATTATAGATGTTCACAAAGTGGTTATTTAAAAACACATATTAAGTATAAACACACAAAGGAGAAGAACATCTCATGTCACATGTGTCAGTACAAATGTGTCACAAAAAGCGAGTTAAGTATACACCTTCGTAAACACACTGGGGAGAAGCCGTATGAATGTGATTTATGTGATTATATTTTTTCACAAAGAGGTCATTTAGTAAGACATAGGAAGAATAAACACACAAAGGAGAAGAACTTCTCATGTCACATGTGTCAGTACAAATGTGTCACAAAAAGCGAGTTAAGTATACACCTTCGTAAACACACTGGGGAGAAGCCATATAAATGTGATATATGTGATCATAGATTTTCATGCAAGGGTAATGTGAATAAACATATATTATCAAAACATGCCAAGTGAATTGAAGTGCTCATACAGGTATTGCAAAGTTGTTTAGAGATCATGTAAAGACTGACAGAATAAATCGGCCAAGTGCGTGTGATCCCATGTTCAATGAAATGTTCCATGAAAGGGAAGGACATCCACAGTGTATATATGTATTGGTTGTAGAAATCTAAAAAAGAAGATGGCGACTTTTGGGGCGAAGAAATCTAATGAGTTGTGATATGGCTTAAAAGAGTGTTATATTTTTCTTTTATAAAATGGAAAGTAGCAGCCCTAAATTGTATCTGTCAGATGAGAAGCCTTAAGAATAAGGCCAGAAATAAGATAAATTATTAATTAACTATAGTCGATTTATGTGCAATGAATCTTTTTATAGCCTCTTTAATAGTTGTTGCCTTTGCCATTTCTTATTAAATATCACTTTTTTTTCTAAATATTATTTATTTTATTTGATCTTTAAGTATACATGTTTATGGTCTGGTCGAGGCCATAGATGGCCTACAAGCTGAAGCTTACCATGTCTAGGAAATTGGCCTATGTGTAAAATGAAAAAGACCCTTAATTTAGAAAGAAATAGATGTAGAATTATTGTCTACTAGAGTTTAGCCCGCGGCTGCGCCGCGGGTTAACCTCTAGTGCGTGTCTCTTGTTTATAGAGCAAGTGCTACAGGTTATATTATATTACATTTTTATGTATTTGCCCACGGAAGATTCACTTCATTTTATATCGCTAATTATACCATCCCCCGTCTATCTGTCAACAAAATAAATTACAAAACTTGACCAAAAAGGCCAAAACGGTCTAAATGACCAAAAGACCACAGTGACCGACATGGCTAAAATGACGGAATAGGCAAAAACGACCAAAAAGGCCAAAAAATCAAAATGGTCAAAATGACCAAAGAGGCCAAAATGACCAAAAAGGCAAAAATGACCAAATAGACCAAAATGACCAAATGGCCAAAATGATCAAAAAGGCCAAAATGACCAAATAGGCCAAAATTACCAAAAAGGCCAAAATGAAAATTATCTCTTGTCCATCCTCAGCATTTAATTTATATACGTACCGAATTTCAGCCAAATGGCCCATTAGTTCTTCCGTAAAAGCATAACAGACAGAAAGACAAATATATTTTTATCGCGGAAAATATCCCACTTTTCGGGATAAAAAGTATCCTATGTTCATTCTCGGTATCGAAAACATATATATACTAAGTTTCAGCCAAATCGGTCCAGTAGTTTTTACGTGAAAACGGAACAGACAGACAGAGTTACTTTCGCATTTATAATATTAAATGGGATCTATTTAACTCCATGTGATAGATGTCTCACGAAACCAAAACGCTGCCTGTATTTTGGGCAACGTGGTAATGTGGCCAGCGTTTTGGGAATATTCCCAACTGACGGTGATTTGGGACCTATTTACTATTTGTAGTTTCTGTCTTTTATAAATTAAGTTGTATATATATTATAAGAATAGGATGTATTATTATATTTGTTTATTTTAATTTTAAGTTTGTCTCTTTAATTAAGTAAATGTAAATTTTAATTGTTAATAACCAATAAAGAATTGGGTACTCCATCTTATTTTAATTTCTATAAATATAATAAACCAACTTTTGCACTATTACTGTATTCTAATTCTAGTAAAAAGTTTATCGATCAAACTTGGTTTATAATAGCCATAGACACAGGTTATCCGTCAAATTAATTGTTGTTATTATTACTAAAAGCGAGTTAATTATAATCTGCTGTAGAAGTCCCTTGCCTGAAGATATATACAGCATTTACTTTTTCACCATGGACTTAATCAAATTAGATAATAAATAGCTTTCGCAATTTAAAACTAAATGCGGTGGATAAGTAAATAAATCAAATTTGAATATACCCGCCACAATTATAGTGACACTGACAGTAAAAGTGGAAGAATATACCAAATAATGTTTTCAAACGAGAGTATCATGCAACATTTTTTTTGCATTATTTTAAAGAAATTATGAAATTTTATATATTTATAACTCTAGTTTTACGTCAAAAATGTCCACAATGCAACCGCGGTCGTTGTGGTCGTGCCGAGAACGTTACTAATGACGTCATCATTTTCGATCACACAACGCTTGCAACGTAGACAGAGAATCCTATAAACACCGCTATAGCTTGCCGCAGAAAGGGACAAAAAATAATTGTGATAATTAGAAATTTGTATGTAAGGAAGATTTTCATCGATAGGTTGCTATGCAAAGGAGAAGACATGTTGCGTAACTCAAATTAATTGCAATGAGGGCAGGAGACTAAGGATAGATGATGATGATGTAGTCCTAAATAACTGCCGTTTCTTATGTGATAGTAGGTTCTGGCTTTGTGAATAAATAATAGAACATGTTTATTTTTAATTTTTTCAAGAAGTCTGTATTGGTATAGTCAACAGATTCCAATAAATCCCCATCTTCCTCACTTATTAATGACTTTGTTTTCAGTTCTGCAATAACATTTTCTTGTTTAGCTACCTTTTTCGTTAAACGTCTACTTTTTTCTCGAAGAGCTCTTCATTTTTTCAGTCGTTCGGCTGATTGTATTTTCAAGCTTTGCCATTTTTTTCGCAACGTTCGAGGTGTGTACTCTGGCGTCTTGTCCTAAAATAAAAAAAACCCGATTATGGTTACTAAAACCATAACTTTATTGGTAACAATATTTTTTTGGACACAATATTTTTGTTTGTATTACTTCCTAGTGATGGTTGTGGAGAATACGCAAATTAATATAACGAAAGTAATTTATCTTAATACTGTACATAGCAAAAACTGTATTGATTGCGGGAAAATCATATTATTTTTATTTAATATAGTGCACTTACAGGAATGTTTAAATGATTTTCAGTTTCCATAATTGTATCTTCATTTAAACTGAAGCAGGGACATGATGGAATACAAGCCATTTTTTCCTAAAAAAAAATTCAATTTATACAAAAAAGGGTGAAGAAAGTTGTTGTTTACAGAAATTAGTACTTTGAAGAACGTATACAGCTGCGCCGCTTTTACTAATTTTGGCAACTTAAACGGCATTATTACTTAATTGTTGTCGTTATGAGAGTGGGTGTAACGCTAGATAGTGTGTCATTGTGTGGAAGACAATCTAAACCAACCAAAGCCAAGTGATGTCGATTCTTAAAGGAGTTTGTCATTAAATCGAGTGACGTTACATGGAGTTCACACTGTAGTTTTAAAAACACTTTGATATATAAAAATCTTTAAAAAAACCTGATTCGAAACTTAATATATTATTAACTGAATATTTACCAGACTAGGTACAGCATTAGGGAATAGCAGTGTAACTTTCTTCCTTTTGATTAACAATTTTTTCTCAAAATGTCTACTGTAAATTTTTGATGATGGTTTTGGTGTCCAATCTGTCCGTCCGGCAGCTAATATCCAATTCCGACGTAAATTATCAGGTTCAGGAAAATTACAACAAGCCATTAAGTTTTTCAGATATTTCATTAATACACGATGCAGAATAAATTCCTAATTGTATTTCCTATAATAGTGTGAAATAATTTTATAAAAGTTGGCCACACTAAATTTTAGGTTAAAATTTGTAATTGTTATTTTTGTGCTATTTTGACGATGAATTTACGTCTAGAGTACAATGGGGATTGTTCACTTTTTTTCAATCTGGCTATTTGAAAAACCATTTCGAGGAATAGTGTCCCTAATCATTTCTGCCTAGTTAAAATTCCAAAAAACGTACGATCTTGTATTTTGGAAGAAATGCATTTGACCTTTATTTGACCTTACTAAATCCAATCAGGTGGGCCGTATGCCTGTTTGCCTGCTTCAGGTGTAAAAAAAATCTAGCTGTTCATTATTTGATTTAAGTTATGTAACATGGATTTTCCCTAAAGACTACTTTAAAAAATTTAACGATAACTATAGAAAATAATAATGGTTGAACACGAAAAATTATAAGCCTAGCGCTTAATACACTAAAATCATCACGATACGTAATGAGTAATGACAGTGTTATTTAAATAAGTAGCACTGATTACTATGATTAGATATAGATAAAACTTGCTTTTATTATTTTTGTTTTCTAGGCAAAGAAATCAATGTAAACTTGTGCCTTATGACGTCATCGGAGAAATAACTTTAAAATCGAATTATAAAAAAACTAACGCTTAAAATACAAAAATATTCAAATTAGTATCTTAAAATACCCTATTTTAGGTAATAAAAATATAAAATCAGAAGGTAATTTTTTGTGAACAATCCCCATTGCGGGCGTTGTCTTATCGAAAATTATGACGTCATTAGTGACGTTATCGCCACGACCGCAACGATCGCGGTCGCCTTGTGGAACGGCAAACTGAGCGTTTTGGGCGTTGTGCGTTACTAGTAGAACGCCCTAGTTGTGAACGCTGCGTGAATTACGTCTTTAGTGACGTTACTATTTTTATATAAGGAATCCGATTAAAAATTCTGAATTCTTTCAAATAGTACATCAATGTAAAACATCGCTCGAAACGACATTGATACATGAATGTTTTATGGGAGTGTTTGGCGGAACTGAAAGGAGATGTTATGTTGTGCAGTTTTATTTTATAAAAATGTCTAAAACTAGTATAGAATGAACAGTAGGTAGTTGTAGAATATTGATATTTTTTGAGTAGTAATTGTGTTTATGTGAGAAATGTGAACTGTATAGTCAATTGTGGCCTTTCAAGTTGTCACAAAAACTCCGTTGAATGGCATCAGTTGATAACGTACAGTTCAGCTGAGCTACAATACATAGGCTTAAGAAAATGAAGAAACTATATTGTAATCTAAGATCTGGCTTAAAGGCCTAGCTGCCAAGCCCTAAACCTAAATAGGTAATCGATGTGTTATGATTGTAATCATCAATGATAAACGTCGATATTTTTCAAATAACGTCTATGGCTAACACCGACACTTGAATATTAAAAAGTCGATTTTTGCAAAACATCGGTAATATCGATTCTATAAATTTTGCATCCCTATTCCCTAATAGCGGTCAAATTGTTTTTAGTTTTTGTTACTTTACCTTCCTATTTTATTAATTTTAGTTTTTGCTAATAAAGATAAATTCGTAAGGACACAAGCACAAGACAATTGTATACTTTCTCCTAAGTTTTCGCGACTTGTATACATAATAAAACTACGTTTTAACGGTTTTAAGCGCGGTAATTTATTAAGTTTTGGTATGTCCGACGTTTCGGCCGCTTTTCACTGAAGAAATACGTATACTTTCTGTTGGATTCGAAACCGTAACAGGTCAAAATGGAAAAGTCAGAAAATGATTCCAGTCCCGCGAAGATGAAAATGTTAAGATGTAGGGACTGGTTACAAAAGCAAAATGAGTCAAAGAAGCTTCTGCAGAATAAAAATGACATTCAGTTTATTATACAAACAAATGCTGATCGTAAGAATTTTTTGATATCTGCTGCAGAAGATGATGCAACAGTACCGGCTGGAGTAAATGAACCTGATATCCAACCGAAGACTGTGGTGAGGTCAATTTTTCATTGTGTTATAAGATTTTGGTTGCGCTTTGACCCAGAGTGGCATGAGATTAAGGGTAATTTGAGTTTAGGGGTATACATACACCTTATATATAGCCACTAAAACTATTATTTCGATTAGGCAACCAGTTTTTAGGGTCCACCAACAAGTTAAAAATTGGTTTAAAATAACAAAAGTGACATACCTTATGTCAATTTTGTTGATAACAAAGTGTGATCTGTATTTAGAAATACACTTACACTTAATATATAAATTATATTAATGTTTTAGAGTTTAGTAAACAAGTTTTGAATTAGTTTATTCATATTTAAATAGGAAAAATGTTTTTTGCTTATTTATCACGACAATGATTACAAATTGCTTGTGACACTCGCTGACTGCTGCCATGGTACACTCCCTTGGCTTGTGGGCTTTAGTCAAAAGTCATAACCAGTGACTATAATGGTAGCTTAGTTTAGGTTAGTGCACACTTTAAATCATAGCACAAGCTAAGTGAGCGTGCTGCAGCATCAACCAGTGAGTGCCAGGCTGGTCACCACCATCACAATATAACAAAATGAATGAACATAAATATTAAATCTTAAGAACTACATGTTTCCTAGACATAGAGTTTGCAGAAGAGAGAAGTACTCCTCCCCCTCCCCCTTCTGCCCCCTCACTACTCAAAATACAGTAATCGCTAAGCTAAAGTTTAACCTCCTTTCACTTTGTATATACTATGAAAAATTAAATAAATATTACATTGCAGTAACCAACTTATTAAAATCGTTAACATCAATTATATTACCCTAAGGTATAAGAAGATAATCTATCTAAATTTTAGCTTTGTGAATGGCTATACTCTTTCAAGTCCATATTTTGCATCAATCTATGATATTTTGTGATATATTAAATATTCTATGTTCATTCCAGTTATCAAAAGTACACCGACCTACCAAAGTATCAGGCAAATTCTTATGTTTTAGAACTAGTGGGGTCCTATATTCATTTCGATTATTAAAAATTACACAGGATAAAATGTTACCTAAATTTTTGCTAGTTAATACAAAAAATCTCACATAGAGAGTGATGATAGAGGATTAGTTCTAGCATTAGTAGCCAGGTTCCACTCTACCTTTTGAGCTTGACAGCACATTGGTAGTATGTTTGGTGCTGCAAATGTCCATAGGCGATGATTACCACTTTTCATCAAGGGTTGTCAGCTTGTCTGCTGTTCACATGCAAAAAAACTGTTTCTTATGCCTTTTTCTGTCTCAAAAATATGGTATTACATACAATAAAATATATTTATTCATTAATAATTTTACTATTGAGGTTTCTTCTGAATATATAATTTTTTTCAGCCCATTCACTATTTGCGTGTACATAAATTAAATATGGAGTGTGAATGGCAATCCTGCAGATGTCGCTATTCAGATTATGACATGTTTAGAAAGCATGTTTACAGTCATGTTAAAGATTTACATGTTATTAAGAAGGAAGGCAGCGGTAAGTAATGTATTTTATACAGTATATACGGTTTGTAGCATTTTGTTTTATTGTACATAAATTAGACCTCTACAGTTTTATTATATGTATAGTTGTGAAGTATGAGTATGACATGTTATTATTATTATCATAACATGATTGATATGTACATTAAATACTTGGCACATATGAGAATTTTTCCGTAAAGGCTATCTGAGTTGTCTGTTTGAAATGTGTATTGTTATGTCACATACATGGAATAATTTTTACCACATAATTAGCAAGGTTAGAACTGAGTAGCCCATGTATTTGCCAAAATCTGTTAATACAGAAAACTTCAGAGATATGGATCTCTGTAGATGGTACACAAACTGTCAAACGGACCACCTGGTGGCTACCCATAGACATTTTGTTCTCAAGATGAAGACTTTATGTATCTGTCATAGCCTTTTTGAAGAGCCCCATATTGTAGCGCTCTGGGTAAACCATGGGAGGGAGTTCATTTCATAATTTGGACACATATGGCATAAAGGAGTATCCGCCATGTACATTGAGGACTTCCAAGTGTCTAGGATGTGTGGATGAACTACCATTTTGATTTTATATATTCTCACTTAGCAGTTCTGATTTCTCATCAAGCAACAATTACATCTAGAGTTCAACACTCGTCTCTGATTTAGTACTCCCCTCAAGGGCCGTTGTGCCATGGGCTCTCGGAAGTGGTCCATCACACTATTCAAGGGGGTTAAAATCCGTAACTAAGTAAACAAAAGAAGACAATCATAAAAGAAATTCAATGTTATTAGTTCAAATGCCGACGGATAATAAGTGTGCTTTGGTTCAGATATGCAGATGGATTTTGTTTTTGTCGGGACCTGAGATGTAACAATATTTGTAATATATATATGAACATTACAGTGGAATATGTCTGCCTTTGGGACATATGTGGCTACACTTCAACTGATTTTGAAGAAATGGTGTGTCATGTTAACTACCATGCTTACCATGCAAAGTTGTTAGCGATTGGTTTCAACGGCCGAGCCACTTTACAACTGCAGTGTTGTAAGAAAGACTCGAGCAAACGAAACCAGCTACCGAAGTTTCCCAACAAACATCTATGTATGTGGACTGGATGTGATAAACAGTTTAACTCAATCCAGGTTAGTGATTTTTTCCCATGATATGAATTGTACATTTGAACACACCAATTTCAGGAACTATAGTCATGTTTGGAATTATTCTAGACACTTGAAGAAGAAAATGTTTATATTGAAGTCCTAGTTTAGGGAATTTATTAATAATACACAAAGAACTGCTTGTAAGGAACTTACTGTTTCACTCAGTGTTATAGGTAAGGTGATAATATGAGAGACAATTCAACGTTTAATCTTTTGTTCTTAGTTGTATTCATTTTTTTGAAGTGAAACTTTTTTATCGGCGTTGGAAAAACACATTTTTCGGTTACGCGTCACATTTTTCCGTTACGCGCCATCTTTTACTTGCCCCTACCACGGTCGATTCGACCGTGGTAGGGGCTTTATTTATTGAACCAATTTCTGTAAAGTTGCATATAGTAGATCATTTTTCGAAAAATAAGGTCATGAAGAAGTTTCACTTCTTACGCATGAATTCAGCAGACAGGCAGATGGCCCACCTGGTGGAAATTGGACCATCGCCTATGGAAATTTGTAACACCAAAGGGGTTGGAAATGCGCTGCTGCTCTCTTAATGTAGACTGTAAACTTGCCCATTAATACCGGAACAAAACTCAAGGTTATTATAATTATACTGAAAACAAACTTGAAATTATAATAATACGGCAGACAAACACACACACTGTATATCCCTAAATTAAGCAAGTTATGCTTGAGTTATATACAATGGACTATATTCCCAAACTTACCATACCAGGAATCGAACCCGGTGCCTCTGCGTTGCAGTGAGGTAAGCCGGCAAAGGCCGCTCAACCACAGAGGCCGTCAAATTCAGATAGATAGATAGATAACACTTTATTGTACACCATTACTATTCTATTCTATTCTTGAAGTGTTGGCCCCAACGCCTTTGGCATTGATTTTGCCAATGTCACAGTTAAAAATTGTAGATACATAAATATAAAAAAATGACAGGTGAACATAAAAAAGCAAATTGAGCTGTTTGTAAGAAGAAAATAAATAATCGGTAGATATTATAGTTAAGGTTTTCTGTAGACCTGTGGACAAAACAAAACATATAGGTTAGACTGTCTAAGCTACAAATAAATATTGTTAGTAGATATAAATTTACATAATACATATACATGAGTTTTGTTTGCCAAAGTGAGGAGAAAGTTCAAGTTAATAGGGCGAGGAAAATCTTTAGGTAACATGTCATACACGGGGGTAATTATTTTGGGGCAGTCAAAGAAGATATGATGGAGTGATCCTTCAGCTAAACCGCATTCACAGATCGAGTGGTCGCGAATCCTAATTTTGGCTAGGAAGACCGGTGAGCAACAGTGGCCTAGCCTAAGACGAATAATTGCAGAGATAGCCTTTTTAGGCAATTTTCGGTGTTCAAAAAACCAAGGTCTTGGACGTAGGACCGGTTGGAGATCGCCATAGTGCTTTCCGACAATCTGTCGAGATCTTTGCCATAGATCACTCCAAGATTTAAACATTTGGGGCTTGGCAAGAGCACGCAAATCACGAGGAAAGCTCTTATTATACTTGCTGGTACCTGTAGAAACAGCTTCCTTGGCACAACAATCAGCAATCTCGTTGCCGCCGATTCCACAGTGACTAGGAATCCATACTAGTATTAAATCAAGACCAGAGTTGTGGCAGCGGAAAAGAGCTTCTTTGATCTTGATGGTTATTGCCCAGTTGTCTTTAGCATGAAAGGGCAGCTTAATAATATCTTGCAAACAACTTAAGGAATCAGTGGCAATGATAGATTTGCTTATGCTGTGTGATTCGATGTAAAGGATAGCTTCCAGTAAAGCGATTGATTCACCTGTATAAGTGGAACTGGGGGAAGGGATTTTGAAATTTAGTATGATTTTGAATTTGGGAATCCAGACTGCTGCACCGACAGGTCCATTCTGCGTTAATTTCGATGCATCAGTGAAGAGTTGAAGGTGATCTGGCCAATGATTTTGAACAGCGTCACAGAACAGTTGATCAGCCCCAGGAGTATTTTTATAAATGCCGAGATCAAATATTACTTTGGGTACAAAAAGAAGGCTGTCGAAATTTGACTTGAATAAAGGCAATTTATCATTCTGGAAAATACCGCAAGGTAAGCTTAACAGTTTTTTGTAGGAGTTGATAATAAGAGGAATGGTTTTATGGGTCCAGTAGGAAGATGAAGTTAGTTGGTAGAGTTGTTCCAGGATACCTAAAAGGGGGTGATCAGAGAGCTCCATCACTTTACATAGGAACCTGTCTGCCAGGAGCTGTCTACGCAGGGCAAGAGGTGGTTCTGCGCACTCTACCTGGAGGGCATTTGTAGGAGAAGATCGCATAGCACCCGAAATGATTTTAAGACATTTAGCTTGTATGATGTCTAACTTTGCCAGCATAGTCTTGTTGCAAGGTTCTAGTAAAAAACTACCATAATCGAAGTGGCTTCTGATAATGGCGTTATATAATAGTTTTTGGGAATAAGGGTGAGATCCCCACCTAACACCTGATAGAGCTCTAATAATATTTAAATTTTTCTCTACTTTCTGAATAATATAATTTAGATGTAAGACACCAGTGAGCTTTCGGTCAAGGTAAACGCCTAAAAACTTAACACTCTCAGAAATTGAAATAGACTGATTGCTAACATGGATATCCAGGTCTGGGACTGTTCTCTTACGGGAAAAAATGACTGCTGAGCTTTTTGATGCAGACAGGGACAAACCGTGCTCTGATAACCAACCATTTAAGTAATATAATGAGGAGTTTATGCGATTGGATGCATCTGTAAAAGAATCAGAAGTGGCATAAAGAGCTATGTCATCGGCATATTGAAGGATTTTGCAAAAGCAATTAACAGTGGTATCCAGATCGGCAGTATACAGATTGTAGAGGAGGGGACTAAGGACTGAGCCCTGTGGTAAGCCTTTCCAAACTAAGCGGGGTGAAAGAGTTTCTCCCTGAAAACGAACGGAGATAGTTCTCTCCATGAACATATTGTAAATAATGTTAACGATCTTCATGGGAATACTCAGCTGGAGTAATTTCTCCCTGAGTAATTGAAGGTCGACATTGTCGTATGCAGCGGTGATATCTAAAAAGACTCCTACGACATGTTCGTTTCGGGAGAATGCAAGACGAATATCTGATATTAGAAGGCTGAGACTGTCCATGGTGCCCATGCCTCTCCTAAATCCATATTGAGACTTGGAGAGTAGACCTCGATTTTCAACTAACCATTCTAAACGGTTTTTTATCAGATGCTCCATGACTTTGGAAAGAACAGAGGAGAGGGCAATTGGTCTATATGAACTAGATTCTGATGCGCTCTTACCTGGTTTTCGAATGGGGACTATGATTTGATGTTTCCAAGTATCAGGGACATAGCCAGAAAGGAAGATTTGGTTTAAAATAGAGAGAAGGAGAGCTTTGGAAAAGTGGGATGATTTGATTATGAAAGAGTAAGGAATGCCATCTGCCCCAGGGGCAGAGTCATGAAGTTTATCTAACGCACAGACAAGCTCTTCATACGAAAACATAGAGTCCATAGGATTAGAGTTAGCCCCAGAAGATGGATGAATAGCTAGGTAAGGACTGGGGGGAACGAATGGGGGGGAAAGTTTAGATATAAAATCAGGGAGCCAGGACGATGGATCGTTAGAATTTATATTATCATCAATCTGAGACTTCCGGAATGCTTTTAGTTTACTCCATACAAGAGAAGCAGGGGTTCTGGGGGACAAGGATTCACAGAAAGAATGCCAACCTTTGCGTTTCTTTTGCCGCAGGAGTCTTTTAGAGGCGGCAGAAGCTTTTTGAAATTCTAGGTAATTTTCCAAAGACAGATCTCTTGAAAATTTTCGTTCAGCTTCCTTTCGTTTTTTAACTGATAGGGAACACTCTGCATCCCACCAGGCTGGAGAAGAAATTTTATTTATGGCTGAGTTTTTCTTTGGAATAGACTCCTCTGCAGCAGATAAAAGAGTGGATGTGTACTTAGTATACAAAGAGAGGAAATTTGAATCAGAAGTGGGAGGTAAGGACTCTAGTTTATTCTGGACAATATCTGAAAACATTTGCCAATTTGCTTGTTTAAGTCTAAATTTTAAGAGGGGTGGAACTCCCATAGGAGGAGGAGAGGAATTGGCAAGAGAAGATAAAATTGGGAAGTGATCACTACCGTAAGAGTAAGGAAGAACAGACCAAGAAATAGAACTTGCAAGGGAAGGGGATGAGAGCGTGAGATCAGGAATGCTTGGGTTTTGGGTGGGTGACACTCTACGGGTAGGAGACCCATCATTAAGGACACATAAATTTAGATCGTCCAATAGGTTAAGGAACACCGAGGAAAACGCATCGCATGTCGCTGAACCCCATAATGTATGATGGATGTTAAAATCACCTAAAATAATGAGGGGGGGTGGAAGAAGAGACAGAAGAGAAGAGAGTTCATGGATAAGGGGGACATTTGGTTGAGGGATATACACAGAAACGAAAGTAGTATTAAATGAACGAGCAGCAACAATATTAATATTACTAGAGTGATGAGGGAAGAAGATACGAGTAAATGTAATGTTCCTTCTAACAAGAAGAGCACAACCAGCCCATCCATCCTCTCTGTCCTCACGCAGGCATGAATACCCTGGCACTCTGAAAAGAGAGCCTGGTCTTAGCCATGTCTCCGAGACGGCAAAGAGAACTGGATGGAACTGATTAATTAAGTGAAGCAATTCATGTTTTTTATTACAGATACTGCGGCTATTCCATTGTAGGATATTGGCCATTTGTAAGCTGGGACTTGAGAAGAGTAGATACTACAGACATAATAGTTTCCAAGACATTGTTCGGTAAAATATCTCCGAATTTTGAGAGTATATTCGAGAGAGTCATTGATATGAGCTCTGCTAGGTTTTCATTTGGGGTAATGGTACTCGTAGAATTGTACCTAAGAGCAGATCCATTTGGAAGGGAAGAAGAAGGGAAGGAAGTAATATTGTCATGAGCTTGGCGATCATATGATTTGCCTAACTCTGGTCTAGGGCGTCTCTCAGTCAGGACAGTTTTTCTGTATGATGTAGTAGATGATTGGTGATGTGAAGGTGATAGAGAAGAGTGAGGAAGAGATTGCGAGTGACTGATGAAGGGATTAGGGCTTGATGGTTGCTTGTTCCAATAAACAGGTTTCTGGGGGAGTGATCTATTTGTTATATCTGCATATGAAGTACGGACTCTGGGAAATTGGCGTTCAGCTTCCAAATAACTGATGTTTTCCTGAGACATAACAAGTTTTATATTACGCTGTCTGGAATGCTCGGGGCACTTAGAGTCTGTGGCGAGGTGGGCACCAGAGCAAAACAAACATGATACTCTGTCATTTGGGACGCTGCATATTAAACTGTCGTGTGGGCCAGCACATCGTGCACATCGAGCGTTGGATCTGCATTGATCTCTGATATGTCCAAATCGACAACATTTCAGGCATTGGATGGAAGGGAGTGTGTATAAGTAAACTGGTAAGGAGTAGTGACAACAATAAATATGGGAGGGTAATCTTTGACCTAGGAAGGTAAGGACAACTGTTCCTGTGGGTTCCCAGGTGACTTTTCCATCTACATGTTTTTTTTTATTAAGTCTACGAGCTTTAATGACTACGCAGGGTTCAGGACGACATTCAGACCAAGAAACTAGGTCTTCCAAAGTCCAGTCAAGTGGAATTTGTCTTATGACACCCATACGGGTAACTTGGAACCGGGGGATGGTTGCTGTCAATTTATTGGATTCAAGAATTGGATTAGATATGAAAGAATTAGCATCATTAAATGTTTTAAAAACTACAGATATTTTGTTTCTTCCTAAATTTTTTATTTCCTCTACCCCAGGGACTTTGTTATTATATATAATTTGTGCTATTTTCAGTGCTCGCATACCACTAGAATAAGGGGAAGAATCATTTTCAAGACGGGCCACATGAACAACGAACGGGCCTGTGTCTGTCTCGTTATATTTCAAGTCGGTAGTTGGCTCATAACCTGGACGGGTGAAAGTATGTTGCGTAGAGGCCGAAGCTGGCAGGGAAATAGTTCTTTTTTCAGGAATCTCTCCTGAATCATCAATACGTCTTTTAGGCTTTAGTTTAGACACTTTGTCGATAGGTTGGCATACGGCCGATAGTTCGGCCATCTCTGATTCCAAAGAGTTCCTCCCCCTATCAGGGGGAACCTTCTCACCCACTGACTGAGACATTTACAATGCAAATGACTTACCTCTAATAAACAGGATAATTATTTACCACCACCAACACAAAAAAAAAGGACAACACAAAAGCAGGGAAACAGAAAAACTTAATAAATCGAAAGCAACTTTCGCAAACACGTGTGGATTCTTAAACGACACCTGTCACTTTTTTTCTACACCATTACAGAAAACACAAATGAACTTATAGCCTAAAAATATTCTACATGTGCACAATGGGCGGTCTTATCGCTAAGAAGCGATCTCTTCCAGACAACCCGAGGCAGGAATTAAAACATTAAATTGGTCAAAGGTGGTATACATAAATATTACAGGATATGCAGCTACTTACATAAATTTTATACTAAATAGACATATATAAATACTCCTATTGATATAACATACATAAACATATATATACATAAATATATAGATACATATATTATTATATATACACATACATAAACATACGTAGAAATATCAGACATCACTAAGTTGTAGGTAGTGCTTTTTTGTCATATCCTTAAATATTGTTAGAGATTTAGCTTGTCTAACAGTAACAGGTAACTCATTCCAGAGTCGATTAGCCTGTACAGTAAAAGAATTGTTGAAAAAATATGAATAATATTTGGGAGTATTAAGTCTGAGATTTGTAGAAGGTCGTAAATTATGAGAGGAAGAGATGAATTCAAAGCGTTCTTTCAGATAATACGGGGTTGTGGGGATAAACAATACACTGTACATTAGTGAAAGAATATGAGTATTCCGGCGAAAGCGAATTGGCAATCACTTGAGTTTTTTACGAAATTCAGAAACATGGTCATATTTGCGTAACGCAAATATGAAACTTATACAAAAATTTTGGAGGCGCTCAAGCTTATTAAGTTGCTCTTGAGTCAAATCAATATAGCTGGCGTCAGCATAATCAAGAATGGGGAGTAGTAAGGACTCTGCAAGTTTAACTTTACTTTTTAGAGTTACTTATGGAGTACTTGAACGTGTTCTTGATCTTTCTTAACAATCTTTTTGATGATTCCCTCAGTCGTTTTTCGATCACGTCCGTCTCCATACAAATTATTCGGAGCAGTTCCTCTGCTCTTGGGGTGGTTGCGGCGCGAAGTTCCACCGGCGGGTGCTTCTCACGATGCACGTGAGGTCTCATACGGGCGAACGGTTGATCGCTTGCTACCACTGCGGGCAGCACTTCGCCTGCAACAGGAAGCTCTGTGACCATTTGAGAAGACAGGCAAGTTTATAATTATTTGCCATTTTTAGTAAGAACGAAAGAAAGAAAGAAATAATTTATTTGCTAGGAAAGCGATACAATACAGAAATATTTATACATACATTTTGTTTTTATGACATTATATATATTTTACACCGCATTTCCTACAAATGAGGTCGGCAACTCAGCTTCATGCTGTGTTGGAGTTTCCTCCACCACAGCTCTGATTTTCAGTGCCGACCCCGCCTCATTTATTTTACTTATTACTATTAATTGAAACAAATAATTAAATAAAAACAGAAATAAATCAATTCAATGGAAATCAAATCAAACCCTTAAAATCTTTAGGAAATTTGAGTTGCCCTTCTTACAAATGAGTTTTACAGAAAAGTATAATCATCATTAATTACCAAAAGAAGTCAAAACACCATATCTAAAATTTTTTAAATGTATCTAAGGTCCTCTTTCTGTGATTGTAGTAAATATCTTTTAAAATGAAATTTAAATGTGAAAAATGATTTTACGTCTCTAATGGGTGGAGGAATATCGTTCCTTAGAGTAGTTTAATTATAAGTTATTATGATGAATGTTTCTAATTAAAAATAGGTATTACCGCGTTAGCTGAAATGAATATTGAATATTATCAAAAATTTTAAACACATATCGTGATGTAAGTTTAGTTGAGAACCATAATAAATAATAATACTCCAGGGGCCAAGACAAGGACCCCGCCTCCGTGCTTGCCTTAGCCAGCCGGCACGGAGTGGAGATCGCTAGAGCTAAGACTCAAGCTCCAGGGGTGGAAGTGATAAATGGCCTAATGTCGGAAGTAGCTTCGGTGAACCTGCAGCCCACCTCTCTACACCCCTTAGCCACGCACACCCATGTTGCCTCTGTCTTTTATGGCATTTTTAGGGGCCCATGCAGGGAGTGGCGAGTCACCGTCTGCCCAATTTTCCATGTTCCCTGAACATTGCGACGGGTAGACGCCATATTCCTCATATTTCCAGAGCCCTATTACCACTAACAGTTCACCCCAATAGCCCGGTACTTTCTCTTCTCATTTCCCACAATAGTCCTACACTGGCCCGGGCTTGTCCTTGGGTGCATTATTGTATGGTGTAGACAGGGATAATCCCCGGTCAGTGTCACGCCACATTTAGATTAAATTTGTCAAGGGGCCTCTTCGTGTTGGCCTCCCCGTGGCCCCACGCAAGCCCTCCAAAAGTCCGGGCCATTTTTATGGCCCGTGGTCTTGAAAGACATACAGTATAATAATAATAAAAGAATTTTATTGTCACCAAAAATATAACAAAGTATTGCCTTAAAATTAAGGCTAGATACTAACACCTAGAGTAGGCCATCTAATTTTATTTAACAAATTAAATGTTCTATTATACAATACAAATAAAAATTAAAAATTTGGACGTAGCTCCAAAATTGTAGTGAAGCGACTTGTTAAACATTCATATGACTATAATTGCGTACAGAATGAGAATTCCATATGCTAGGGACTTAATAACATTTTTCCAAATAAAGAAGCCTTTGTGGTGAACGACTTCTGAGATAGTGGCGTGACTGGCACGCAATTGGCATTAACAGAACACTGAAATCAGGCAAACCTACGATTGAGACTATAGTGCGGGCCGATTTTGGCGAGATTCGAACTGGGCCTCATGTGCCGTCTACACAAGCGCTAAAGATATTTTCATTCATTCATTCCAAAACAAAGAACAGAAAGGAATTGTAAACGCGCCATGGTACATTAGATCGGGTGACCTCCATCGGGATCTGAAAGTGGAGTTTGTTACTAGTATTATCAGAAGCATCGGTTTCACCATCATGTGAACGTTGAGGCGATTCAGCTCCTCGACAACACAGATATAATGAGAAGGCTCAAAAGGACAAAACCTATTATATAATTTCCTTTTCTACACTAGTGCTATTTTGACGAGTTTTCGAACCCATAATTTGCTGTTTACAGGTGGATACTTTTTCAACTGATCCCCCATACTAGATGGTCCTCCTGACCTCTATCCTTCATGTAGTCTTTTTAGATTAGATTGTAATATTAATGTGGTATTTTTTTAAATACAACATTTATGAAAAAAAATCATTCGTTTCATCTCGTTTGCCGGCAGAATGTATACTTTTCATTCATTCATTCGTTCCTTCTCGTTTGCCGGCAGAATGTATACTATTCATTCATTCATTCGTTTCTTCTCGTTTGCCGGCGGAATGTATACTTTCATTTATTCATTCGTTCCTTCTCGTTTGACGGCAGAATGTATACTTTTCATTCATTCATTCGTTCCTTCTCGTTTGCCGGCAGAATGTATACTTTTCATTCATTCATTCGTTCCTTCTCGTTTGCCGGCAGAATGTATACTTTTTATTCATTCATTCGTTCCTTCTCGTTTGCCGGCGGCAGATTGTATACTTTTCATTCATTCATTCGTTCCTTCTCGTTTGCCGGCAGAATGTATACTTTTTATTCATTCATTCGTTCCTTCTCGTTTGCCGGCAGAATGTATACTTTTCATTCATTCATTCATTCATTCGTTCCTTCTCGTTTGCCGGCAGAATGTATACTTTTCTTTAATTCAACCGTTCCTTCTCGTTTTCCGGCGGCAGAATGTATACTTTTCATTAATTCAACCGTTCCTTCTCGTTTGCCGGCGGCAGAATGTATACTTTTCATTAATTCAACCGTTCCTTCTCGTTTGCCGGCGGCAGAATGTTTACTTTTCATTAATTCAACCGTTCCTTCTCGTTTGCCGGCGGCAGAATGTATACTTTTCATTAATTCAACCGTTCCTTCTCGTTTGCCGGCGGCAGAATGTATACTTTTCATTAATTCAACCGTTCCTTCTCGTTTGCCGGCGGCAGAATGTTTACTTTTCATTAATTCAACCGTTCCTTCTCGTTTGCCGGCGGCAGATTGTATACTTTTCATTCATTCATTCGTTCCTTCTCGTTTGCCGGCAGAATGTATACTTTTCATTCATTCATTCGTTCCTTCTCGTTTGCCGGCAGAATGTATACTTTTCTTTAATTCAACCGTTCCTTCTCGTTTGCCGGCGGCAGAATGTATACTTTTCATTAATTCAACCGTTCCTTCTCGTTTGCCGGCGGCAGAATGTTTACTTTTCATTAATTCAATCGTTCCTTCTCGTTTGCCGGCGGCAGAATGTTTACTTTTCATTAATTCAACCGTTCCTTCTCGTTTGCCGGCGGCAGAATGTATACTTTTCATTAATTCAACCGTTCCTTCTCGTTTGCCGGCGGCAGAATGTATACTTTTCATTAATTCAACCGTTCCTTCTCGTTTGCCGGCGGCAGAATGTTTACTTTTCATTAATTCAACCGTTCCTTCTCGTTTGCCGGCGGCAGATTGTATACTTTTCATTCATTCATTCGTTCCTTCTCGTTTGCCGGCAGAATGTATACTTTTCATTCATTCAACCGTTCCTTCTCGTTTGCCGGCGGCAGAATGTATACTTTTCATTCATTCATTCGTTCGTTCCTTCTCGTTTGTCGGTAGAATGTGTACCCGAACACGCCGTACTCGTGTTCAATGTGCGGCACAAAGTGCGCGTCCGAGTACCTGCTGAACGAGCACGCGCGCCGCCACGTGTCGACGTACGCGTGCACGCTGTGCGACATGTCCGCGCCCTCCGCCGGCGCGCTGGCGCACCACGTGCGCTACCGCCACTTGGACCCCAACGACACTAGGGTGCACAAGTGTCCGCACTGTGACTATAAGTGAGTTACATTTATGCTGGTGTGCACCGACATGTGGAAAGAATGAATGATGGAAGAGTGACTAAACAGATATACAATGCGAAAGTGGATGGACGCAGAAGTCGCGGAAGGCCACGACACACCTTCCATGATCAAATTGATCGTGTACTAGCAGAAGGTGATGTCAGGAGCCTTAATAACAGACGAGCGTGCATGACAAGAGCTACGAATGTCAAAGAAGCAAGTGAGGTGTGTAAGAATAAGAATAAGCCTGAATGGCGCTCTGTTGTTCGTGCCTACCCCGCAAGGGACCTGGCGTGAAGTTATGTATATATGCACCGACATTTAATCAACGGTTAAAATAAAATAATCGCTGTTTTTGCATACAATTTCATCGATTATTTTATTTTAAGCACCGGTAAAAATGTCGGTGCACACCAGCCTTAGGCATTTAGCTGATGGTTGAAATAAAATAATCGCTGTGGCTAACGATTATTTACAGTCCACGACATGCAGACCACCGAGAAGAACTGAAAGTTCATCAGTTCGCCGACAAAGACAAATTCCACGTACAGACTGTAGAGGCACATTTTATTACCTGTCGGCATTTGAACTAATTGTAATCCTTTTATGGCCGTCTTCTTTTGTTCACTTATTTATTGGCATACGTTTCTAATTATTGTGGAGAATAGCCTATTGTCGTATTGTACTCGCTCATTAGCATCATTAGCCAGGTGTTGCGGATTCTTTTGCATTTGTGAAGTAGAAAACGACGGCTTCATGGAGAGAGAGGGCAGTTGAGCGACAATTACGATACGGGGGCGATATGTGTACAGTCGCGAATCTAATAGCGACAGACTTTGCGCGTTTCATTGAATTACGACCTTCTAATGCATTACGTTTGGATTTGTTGTGTTCGGTTATATTTGTACCTGTGTTATACATATCTGTATAGTTCTAATAAACTCTATAGTAATTCGAGTCCCACTAAACTCGTAACAATACCAAACTGGAGTATAATAAAATTACTATATTTCTAGGGCTATATCAAATTGGGACCTTCGTAAACATGTTAAGAGACATAAGAAACGTGATCTATCGGACGATGAAAACTCTGAGGGTGAATCTAAAGTGAAAGTGATGTCAACGAAGAAGTACGCTTGTCATATGTGTCCGGAGAAGTCTATGAAAATATTTTCAAGGGGCACGAGGCTGACCAGCCACCTGGTGAAGGACCATGGTGCTCAGTGGCCGTTCGGCCATAGCAGGTTTAGGTACGTTCATTCTGGTTTTACTCTGTTTTATATTGTTAACAGTTTACCTAGTTAGTTAGTTTGTTACCGAAAATTGCAAGAAGTCGAGAATAATTAGTAGGAAAGCGGACCCTCGATGTGGAAGCGAATGTACTCAACGCAACCAGAATTTAACGCTCGGATGGTGCTCATGAGATACATAAAACACCAATTTAAATGAAATGAACTGAAATTTTTGAAATGAAATGAAATTTTTGAAATGAAAATTTTGAAATATAAGGAAATGAAATTTTTGAAATTAAATGAAATATTCGAAATGAAATGAAATTAAATTAATGAAATGAAATCTTTGAAATGAAATGAAATGTTTGAAATTAAATGTAATGAAATTTATTTACATAATGAATACAGGGAACATAAAATAACTAAACAATACGATGACAATTCAAGCAGTAGTTGAGATTAATTATCTTATTGATAATGTTTCAGGTACCAAATTAGCGAAGATGGCATGTATAGATTGACAACCACTCGTTATGAAGTGTTAGAAGTATCCAAGAAAATTGTCGATGGTTACAGCGGACCCAAGGACTCGCTGACAAACCAATTTGAGTTCAAATTGGAAACCGAAGAAGCCACTGCGAGCACTCCAAAGAAATATAAGATATCGTTGAAGAGTGATACGGTTGTCAAAAAAGCCGTTGAGGAAGCTGATGGAAAAAAGGTGGAAATCACCATGTGCGATGTTGATGACGAAGGAAATATTATTAAGTCTGAAGTCTTTAAATCAGAATATGTTTATGGTTAGTTTGGCTTTTGATTTTCTTTTTTACTACAGTTTTTCACATAACATTTGTTTTTTATTGTCAGCACCAGTGGTCCCAGGCCAACAAGATTGCCCGGGCCTAAATACATAATTTACTTATGTCTAAACTTTATATAATAAAAAAACCTTACATCTAGGCTTATACAGTATTTATGTTTGTATGTGGTCGTGTTTGCGTGTTATGGACAGTTTTGGATCATGTTGGGAATGGTTAGCGGTGGTTGGGTTGGGAAAAGTGTTACAAGCACCTCAGAGGTGGACCGCAGCGGGAACTGCTACCGCTGCGGACAAGCCGGGCACCTGGTGACCGGCCCCTGCTCTGCGAAGCCTGTGTGCGCTGCCGCGGGCAGGCCAGCCGGTCACCAGCTGGGCTCGAGGCCCTGTGGGGCAAAGCCCACCAGGAGAAGAGGTCAGGCCAGCCGGATGCCACTCCAACCGTCGCGGGGAGTGGAACAGGAGACGCCCGTGACTAAATAGCAGTCACGGGCGTTGAGGCCTCGGGGACTTGACAGGCCTCCGCCCGCACCAATGCCGCGGGAGGGCGCGAGAGGCAGCCGCGCGACCCTCTCAGGGCCGGGGAAGTTCCAATCCCCGGCCCGCACACAGGAGAGGCCGCCTCTGTTTATGAGGCGGCCTCTCCTGTGCACGTGCCGTGACCCCGGCGCTAGGTGGAGGAAGGCTCCCATGGGGTTTTAGTGGGTATACCGGCGCCGGTCGTATTGATTAATCGGCGTCGGGGAGCCCCACACACCGGCCGCGACAATTCCCCGCGCGGCTGACGGTGCGGCAACGCATTTCGCCAAGTAACAAAAAAAAAGGGAGTGTTATATGATTCCTCGTTCTTAGGGTTCCGCTGTCGAATTCTGTCTCAATCGTTGCGATTAGGTTCCAAATCCGTATTCCATCCGTGCGGATGCGGGGCGGATCCATAGTGGACGTCACGTTCGTTAGCCCCGCAATAGCACGCCGTGTGCATGACTGGAGAGTCCTAGAGGGGGAGGAGACGCTGTCGGACCACCGGTACATCCGGTTCAGCGTCTCCCCCCGTAATACGGGCATACGACTACCGGAGCGTCCCCGGGTGGATGAATACCCACGCTGGGCATTAAAGCGTCTCGATCGGGAGGCTCTTCGAGAGGCCCTCACAGTCAACACCTGGGCGGAGGGGCCCGACGGAGAGTCACCCGACGTAGACGAGGAGGCGGAGAATCTGCGGTCGCTGATGACGTCAGTATGTGACGCGACGATGCCGAGGCAGGGTCCTCAAACACCCAAAAATCTGGTGTACTGGTGGAACGACAAAATCGCCCGCAAGAGGAAAGCTTGCGTCGCGGCGAACCGCCGGTACACCAGATACAGGAGAATGCGTCGCCGCACCGACGAGACAGCGACCGTAGAAGCCGGCCTGTACGAGGGATACAGAAGCGCCAAAAAGGAGTTGCAGATCGCCATCAGGGAAGCCAAATCGGCGGCGTGGGAGGAACTCCTGGGGACGTTGGACAACGACCCCTGGGGGCGCCCTTACCACCTGGTCCGGAACAAGCTCCGGCCATGGGCGCCCCCGCTGACCCAGAGTTGTTGTGCTCTGTGTGTTGGTGCTATGTTCCCCTCGAGGGCCGAGCATCCGCCTCCCGCGATGGCACCGCCATCGTCGGAGCTCAGCGTGGAGCAAGACCAAGTGCCCGCAGTGACCCGGGATGAACTGGAGGCGGCGGTGCTGAGGCTGAAGGCCAAGAAGACCGGCCCCGGTCTCAACGGCATACCGGGGCGCGCGTGGGTTCTGTCCCACGGCGCCCTGGAGTCGCGATTGACGTGGCTCTTCACGGCGTGCCTGCAGCAGGGCCGGTTTCCCACCCGGTGGAAGACCGTCCGCCTACCGGCCCATAGTGTTGCTGGACGAGGTGGCCATGCTGCTGGAGCGAGTGCTCGCAGACCGCCTCGTCCGGCATCTCGGAAAACAGGGGTCGGATCTGGCGGAGAACCAGTTCGGTTTCCGCCAGGGGCGCTCCACCGTGGACGCCATACGTCGCGTGAAGAGCCAGGCGGAGGAGGCGATCTCCCAGGGCGGGGTGCTGTTGGCGGTGTCCCTCGACATCGCCAACGCCTTCAACTCCCTGCCCTGGAGCTGCATGAAGGAGGCACTCCGCTGTCACGGGGTGCCGACCTACCTCCGCAGAGTCATCGGTGAGGGCTGTCGTGTTCCCGGGTCAGCTAGCCAGCTGGAGTCGGCGAGCGATGGCATATACATACACACTATACATTTATATTGATACAATAATACTTATATATATTATCAAGCATTCACGTAACATTGTGCGAACTACCTACAATTGTATCTATATGGTGTTAGCCACATATTTGTTATGTAAATAACATACATAAAGTCGAGGGCGAATATTAGTTACGTTATAAAAATGAAAAAGAGTTCATTCTTTTCACCTTTGTTTCTTATGTCTAGATACTAAAGCTGCTTAAATACCACTGGTGCTGACAACATAATTACGATTTGATTCAACTCATGTATTTTACATTGTTCGTGTTCCACTATATTTGGGTAAGAAGAGTATTCTGAACAATCAGACGACTTTGGTTGTATCAATATTACTGATTATTTTCAATGTTCCTAATTATTTGATCTTCTTCACTGTCACGAACTATAAGGCTGACTCTACCTGTATTTTACATCTTACATATCGAGGGCTTCATAACGAATAGGCGTATACGCAAAATTGCCATTTTTTTTGTTGTTTACTAAAAACTATGCATGTTCAATTTAGAAAGACTTCCAGTATGCAAGTGTACATAAAAAGGAGTGTGCCTCATACATTCAACTAGTTTTGTTTTATTCACAATTGCGTCCCTTGTGTAAAACTGCACTTATGTCAATTTGTTATGAAGCTCTCGAATTATGTATCTGTATCTTACATACGTATATGTATTTTACGTCTGTATCTTAAAGAGGTATTTGTATCTTACGTGTGTAAGATTCTGTATCTTACACACGTATCTTTATGTTACATACGTATTCGTATACCACGACAACTACTCGATTTTCTAAGATAGAAAATTGAACACGCCTATTAAACAAACATGAAAATAATATACTTTATCTACCAGGCTATGTACTTTGTACAATGTAAAGTTAGTGTATTATAAGCATATTATTTCTTTCATATTTTTTTTATGTTAGTCTTGTTTTTGCATGTAAGCTTGTGAAACAATCATGTGTGATTGTAACAATTGTACAATTGCCTCTTAATAAAACATTTTTTTCTATATTTTTTATTTCGCTGGTTTCCCCGGTAAAGACAATGTGCTCTTTGCCCCGCTCTCTCACTAAGTAAAACTACGAACCCATAAACAAACTCAATTAAATTTTTTTTATTTATGGTTTTTGCACTATAATATTTATCTGGGATAGGGAAAACATTACATTGAAAATAAAAACGAACTTGAGAAATTCTGCTTCAATAAATGAGGGAAACGATACTTTTGAAACTTCCAGCCGATATTTACCTACATACATTCTTTATACACTGTGTACATTTTGTTTATTTATATAGCACCACCGTCAGTATTAAAAATCCATTAATTCCTGTCAAGAGTTGCCTGGAAGAGATCGCTTTTTAGCGATGAGGCCGCCTGTTGTACTATCTTTTGTATTTTTAACCGACTTAGAAAAAAGGAGGAGGTTCTCAATTCGTCGGGATCTTTTTTTTTTTCGTTGCTTTTTTTTATGTATGTTCGCCGATAACTCCGTCATTTATGATCCGATTTACGTGATTCTTTTTTTGTTCGACGCGGAATAGCTTCCAATTGGTCCCCTAAAAATTTTACATAGTTTGGCCCAGTAGTTTTCATTTTATGAACATTTTTCATGAAAATAATTTTCACTCCGTTCCATATGTACACCGATTACTCTGAGATTTATGATTCGATTTACGTGATTCTTTTTTTGTTCGACGCGGAATAGCTGCCATGTGGTCTCCTAAAAATTTGACATAGTTTGGCCCAGTAGTTTTCATTTTACGAACATTTTTTGTTCCCGGTTCTTGGGACCTATATTTTTTAAGAAGCGCGGCACCATTCGTAGGTCCACCCATACATAGCTAGACACTAAAAAGTAACAAATAAAAAATAAAAACTTCGTTTAAAAAAACCAACTTCAAAAACTAAAAACCTAAAATGTACAAAATAACTTATTTCTAAAGCTAAAGCAAAACATAAAAATTACTATATTTTGAAAATTACTAAGCACCGACTTTAAGATGTTTTAGATAATATATATTAATAATAATAGCTTTAGAAATAAGTTATTTTATACATTTTAGTTTTTTAGTTTTTGAAGTCGGTTTTTTTAAACGAAGTTTTTATTTTTTATTCAACTTCTATTTGTCTATGCTTTGGTGTACAATAAAGAGTAACCTTACAGTATTCATTAGCGGTGTCATAAATTCGTAACATTATTTTTAATTTCTCAAATTCTGAAAGTACTCTGGGAGACTAATCACAAGAATGAAAATAGCCCTTTTCATCCCTGAGAAACGATTCTTCCTGCGGTCAAAATTTTTAGAAAATAATGCGAACCATAGATAATACATGCGCCTCAGGTACTAACTTTTTTTTACTGACACTTAAATTGTAGCGTAAATTGGAATAAAAAAATATCAACAATTTTGTGACATAATTTCATAGGTACCTACTATAAATTGCTTTTCACCAAATTATTATTTAGTTTATATAAATTTGAGCTAAATATTTACTATCATCAGTGACAAGAAAATACTGACTGGACTGACGTTTCATCAGATTTAGATATGGATTTAACACCTGATTTTATCAAAGGAGTAGTTGTTTGTTCCACTAATCACTTTTTATTTACTTACCTCATATTCGAAATGAAAATCAAAGTGTTAACCTCGGGTGAAAGGCCTATTTAGGCACTCGAATTATTAGTCACTTTCAACTCTTGTGTAACAATTTACTACTTAGACCTTGTCACCGTGTGTCACTAGCTTGCCTGATGCTTACTCTAGAAATTAAACTGTTTTCCTTGTGGTAGCTTACTTACTTTAAATAAATGTATTTTAATTAGTTCAGAGAGCCTAAAGTGGCCGTTTTTGGTAAACCTTTTTAGTGCAATAGAAGTCATAAATTTCCACTTTATTTTGGCACTTGTTGCATTTGTCAAAGCGGCAGTTTTAGGACCTTTGGTCTGCGGGATGCTTATTGCTGTTATAATGTTTCATTAATACAAGAGCTTAGCTTAATAATTTAAAATGTATTACTAGGTGGTAGAGTATTTGCCCGTCTGGATGGCTACCACCTCTTGTCTAGGCCTCTGGCATCAATCACCAGGTTCCAAGCCCGTGCAAGGTTATTAGCACATTGAAATTGCAACTCTTCATGAGCGACGGTAGCTACTTTCCATCAGGTGGCAAGTTTATCCGCTGCACTCAAGAAAAGAGTTTAGTCGTTTGCGATATTTATTCAACATAATACAAAAATAATAGAATATACAAAATCACATATAGCCGAACTCTTGGAAGCTCTTGATAAGTCTCTCAGCTTCCCTAAACCCTGACTCCAGGGCTCCATGGACCGCGGTGTGCCTGTGATGCGACGTGGCTTCGCCCGCAAAGCATATTATTGGGAAATCGGTGTTATTGTACAAAGGGTCGCTGAGCTGTATCGCGCCGCCGCCATTTTCTTCGTTCAACACACTGCGGTATGCGTATGAGCATCGAGTCAACGGATTTGATGACCATTGAGTTCTGGGAATTAAAATTAAAGTGTAATTATAAGTAATTTTTTCGGATATTGTCATCTAAATATAAATAATACAGTTACAACACGTACAGATTTGTAGAAGCACATTTATTACCCGTCGGCATTTGAATTAATAACATTGTAACTATTGCAATCCTTTTATGATCGTCTCCTTTTGTTTACTTATTGATTGGCATACGTTTCTAGAGAACAGATGATTGTTGTATTGTAGTCATTAGCCAGGTGTTACGGATTTTAAAGTACAAGCTGATTCCAGGAAATTTGGTCCATGTTGCTGGGCGGACACATAGCATTAGTGCAGTATTAAACAATGGCCTAATTGAGAGAGGGGGTTAGTCGAGCGAGAACCACGATCAAGGCGAGACGTGTGTACTACAATCGGGAATCTAATAGTGACGGACTTCGCGCGTTTTATTGAATTACGACCTTCTGCATTACGTTTGGATTTGTTGTGTTCGGTTTTATTTGTACCTGTTTATACGTGTTTGTATAGTTCTAATAAACTCTATAATAATTCCAAGGGCATTTTAATTCGAGTTATTCGTGTTTGTATAGTTCTAATAAACTCTATAATAATTCCAAGGGCATTTTAATTCGAGTCTCGCAACTCGTAACAATACTAATAAACTATGCGAAGTTGTGTACATACATATTTTCTTTTATATAATAATCGAAAAAGTTGTGAGGATATCTCCAGCAAAGCAAGTATTAAAAAAAAACAACTGGAATACACTATATAAGCGATGGAAACACGATGTAATTTTTTTAGACTTGTCTGTTTATCGGTTTGTCTGTTTGTTCGGGATTCACGTAAAAACTACTTAGCCGTTTTCGATGCGGTTTCCCCCGATCGACAGTAAATTCTTAGACTTAAAATCTGCCCTCCTTTTTCCTCCTGAATCCCGCGGGAATTTTCCCCGGTGGTTTGTAGTTTTCGGAGGCATAAAAAATCGCTTATTCGGACACAGTTTTCACTGAAACGGTAGCTTCTACCAAGTCAAGCGTGGACGAAGTCGTGGGCATATCATAGTCTATACTAGTATTATAAAGAGGTAACGTTTGTGAGTTTGTGACGTTATAGGGGATAATCTCTGGATCTACTAAACCGATTATGAAAATTCTTTCACCAGTGGAAAGCTACATTATTCCTGAGTGACATAGGGCATATTTGTTTGTTATTAATAATAAATATATCTTTTTATTTTTTCTGATGCCCAGCGAAGTGGGCACGTATGTAAATTAGCCATAATTTAACGACAAATAGGGAGGGTAGTAGAAACGCCGATATGAGCCATAGAAATTTGAAATTTTCATTAACGATATGTATTTGTTAGAAAGATGCTATTACAACTCACCTCAATACATTTTTAATTGGCGATACATCAAACTTCTTTCTAAAAACATCAAGCATTTTATCAACACCAGCCTTGACAGCATCTAAGCTGGCTTGTTCCATCGCCTGGGCGCCTTTACCATAAATCCAAGCCAAAAGCACATTCGGCTGATGTGCCACAGTTTCCAAAGCGAAGATTTCTGAAATCCATTTTTCTTCTGTGGATAGTTTGTTCTTTTCCTCGTCACGCCAAAAGATTATCAGCTTGTAAGAAGGTTTCGGCCACCATGGTTTTCCGAACTCTATGTATATTTTATCGAGTATGCATAATTGGAGGTTGTCTATGCTGGTTACCTTTTCGGCTGGTAGGGGTGGATCGAAGAGAGTCTCATGTCTGGAAAGATTTATCTGGTATAGGTCTCGACAAATAATGTATTTATGACAGAATAGAATATACTATATTGAACATTAAGATACACTTCCCGAAGTTAAAGTACCGTAAAATGGGGGAATAGGGTTTAGGGGGTCAATTGGGACAAACCTCAAGTTTTATTTACGACCTTATATACACATTCATGTTACGTGTTACACTTTGTGGTAGGATAAATTTGAAGCTTGCAATATTTTTCTATCAGTCATCCTGTCATAAGTATTTTAAAAAAAACGTACTTCAAAACATTGGGTCAAAGTTGTGTGAAATTTGTATTGTAGGTACCTGCCTATAGTATGAAAGTGTCAGCCCTAGCGAAAAACTCTATTAACCCCTTAAGCGACCCGATTCACCCCAACGCCTGGGTGAATAGGGACAAGTGAGTTTTTGTAACTTTTTATGATTATTCTTTAATAAATGTTAATGCATTAAACATGAAAATTTAAACTACCGGAACCATTATGATCTCCGTTTTATTACTATAACTACAAAAAAAACCGATAAAAATCAATTTCGAACTTAAAAAGTGTCCCGATTCCCCCCATTTTACGGTACAAAAGACAATAGGCGGTCTTATCACTAAAAGAAATTTCTTCCAGACAACCTTGGATGGGTTAGAGAAAAAAAAATACATAATAGCGTGAGCGTGACCGAATATTCGGTATTCAGCCAAATCTCAATTCGTGGCATATCTAGTATAAACAAATTAAATGCTGGAACTTTATTACTATATTTTAAAATAAATTATCTCAAAATCTCTCGTAAAACTTCTAACAGCTATTTTCAATAAGTATTAATTTTACTACCTCTCCTTTAGTACTCCAACAGACATGGTTACAATAACACTCTTGGCCGTATATATAGAACTATCTTCACATTCGACTTGTACTATAGGATCCGTTGCCTTTCCTGGTGGAGCAGTGTCCCATTTGATACTCTTTACCTCTTTGTTTAGAAGTATTTGAGCTGGAATTTGCTTTGTAGGGTCTGGATATTTGTTCTGGAATTTCAATATATAATTAGACCAGAAATGGTCTTAGCTTGAAAGAAAAACACTTAGGAATGATAACCAAGCTCTTTCCTTCCACATTTTGCTTATCATTTAGGGTGGGTACAATGTATATTTTCCTTCCATAGGGGAGCTATTCTAGCATACGTGCTCTCTAACACCAAAAATCATCACGTCATTCTTTGTACTATCTATCAATCTTTTTTGGTCTACCTTTTTAATCTTACATCCATCAATAAACTAGTTTAACATTCTTTTTGTCATAATTATTATGATATTTATCCCTTTTAATTACATGTCCATACTGTCTGATAGTAAATCGGGAAAGGCCCAAGATACTCCATTAATAGAGGTCGCTAAGAAATATTCATCCCGTGTGTTTTGATATAACAACTTACCACTTCCAACCAACATTATATTATTTAAAGTAATATTTTTTAAACAAATCTGCCTAAACTTAAAAGTGAACATTATTTTTACCTGGATTTGATTTTTATATGGGGAGTCTAAAATGATTTCGTAACTATTAAAATATTGGCTAAAAGTCTAGCGCTGTTTTCATATCACAAAACGCTAGAGACTTATGGTGTCCGCTAAAAAAATTAGGATTATGTAATAGTACTTTTCCATACTCGTATATTTAAAATTTTGAGATGAGTTTGTTACTTCATAGTTTTTCGGCGTATACATACATTTGCGAAAATAAATACTTTATATTGACAAGAATTTCAAAATTTACGTACCAACAAAACATCAAGAATAGTCTTAAATCCTCTCCCTTTCCAATTTAACAAAAACTCTCCCTCACAAGGCCAACATTCGTCTAGTCCTCTAAGTGATTTGCCTGTTTTGGGGTCATCTTGACCACCCACATGGTGCATACGCTCGTAAACATTGACAATGAATTCGGAAAGTTTAGGTTCTTTTCTTAGAAGATTGTTGGTTGATAAGCTGAAACATTAAAGAAAGAAAGAAAAGAAAGAAAGAAAGAAAATAATTTTATTTCGAACAAATTATAACACACACAGTATAATTACTTAAAAATTAAAACGAAAATAGTATAATTTTGTCCCAAAAGGGGCATCAGACTCAGCATAATGCCGGTCGGTTAAAACCAGCGCTGATCTTCCGCTGTGCCCTTAAGGTATCGTCACGGTAAACATTACATCATTGCAATGCATAAAACTAGAATACTAAACTATATATATACATACATACATACATACATACATAGTACATACACTTAAGGTAGAAATAGGGAAACTCATTATCAGGAATAAATATAAGAGTGTTAAATATACGTTCTTAAAAATGAAATAAAATAACAAACAAAATTAAAATACAATTAAACTAAATTAAATACCACTTGTATCATGTTTTAGGTCGCGCTGTGAAAGTTGGTGCTCTTTTGAAAATATCTTTAATGTAGCTCTGAACCCAATAAGATGTTGCAAATTTCGAATGGGTGGTGGAATATTATTCCAGCACCTTGATGCTGCGTAACGAAAGCTCCCGCGGAAGCCAGATGTATAATGGCGCTCAGAAGCAAGTTGTACCGCACACGTCCTAGAATTGACCATTCTACGACTTGATACTGATACCCAGGAGAGCTTCTCATACAAGTAACGTAAGTTAAGGTGCTGTATGGAGGTGTCTACTTGTGAATAGCAAAATAAGTGACAGATCTTATAATTTGTATGTTTAAAGGGAACTAAAGTAGCATGTTTATAAAAATGAACTATATTTTAGTTCAGATAGGCGTATTGTAGAGAGTGGGGAAGGGAAGACCAAGGCGAGCATTTATGATCGTGTTGTGTCGTACAAATAAGTAAAACAATTGGCCCTTATAGAGAAGATTGGAGGAGGCTCTACCAGCAAGAGCACAGCTCTTAAATGATAATATAATATCATCTGTTGTAGATTGTGAAAATTGTACAGACTTTCGTCTTCACTGATATTTAATAAACTATACTAGTGATGCATTTTAAGTTCTAATAGCCTAGAAAAATCTTGTAAGATCTTAATATCTTTTCCTAAATTGTAGTTCCTTACAACATTTAAGTTCCTGCCTAAACTTTTTTTTGACTGATTTCAATATCGTGATTTTTAATGAAAGAACTAGAGTAGGATCGTCACTGGATACTTACGCAGTTCGAACACATTCAGAAATAGATTTGGTGTTACTTTTATCGGCATTATAAACTTCATCTTCTACAATACCAATGATTGTTTCAGTCTTATCCTTGTCTGCTAGTTCGCCGTTTGAAAGCACGTAGACGTTAGTGTGAGGTTCTGGCCTTCCAAAAAGCCCAAGGGGTTCTGCCAGTTCAAAAACTATGTTGTCTTTTTCACCGTGACACCTGAAATATCACAACTATACTTAATTTCATCAAAAGAATTAACATACTTAGGCTGTTACGTCAAGTGTTTCTATATAATAAATAATAAAGTTGATTTATATCAACTTTATTTTTTTCTCTTGCATGTTTTTTATATGCTAAAGAGGTCATCAATTTGTTAACGCCGACCTATTTGGTCGCCGCCTCTTTTGTTTCTTTTCTCTTCCGCCGCATCTGTCACTATGTAATGTGACATAGTCTACGTTCGATCGCCGAACGCACCGCTGCTCTCGCACAACCCTCGCCGCGTCTTGTGTGTTGTACCGCTTTATACACCCGCTTTCATCACTCCGCACGTTGGAAGGTGCACGCTGTACCGTTCCAGCTGGTCCACTAAGTCGAAGGAACCGCAAGACAAGAAGAAAGGATCACGAGGAAGAAGTGCCTGCCGCTGCGAAGACGCATCGTTCGTAGCGTGCCTGGTGCGGCGTACCTTATCCTGTAAGTCCTTTCCTTGTCTTTATCCCCGCTCCCGCGCCAACATAGTTTTTTGGTCCTTCGAGCCGGATAAAGCGAAAAATGCGATTATAAGTATGAAAGAATTGAGGAATGAATGCGGGAAAGAAAGAGAGTATGCGGCTATAAGGCCGGAACAATGAACGTGCGGCTCGAAGGGCCAAAAAACTATGAACGTGCGGCTCGAAGGCCAAAAACTATGTTGGCGCGGAAGCGGGAGCGGGAATAAACAGGAGGAAAGGACTTACAGGAGGTCAATACGTTTGCCTGAACTGGAGTTAATAGGATTTTGTGGCAACCCTATGAAGTGGCCCATCTTCTATGAGTCATTTAAACGCACGATTCATGAGAACCCTGATCTCACAGATCATGAACGCCTTCAGTATCTCATAGGAAAGTTGTCAGGAAAAGCGCTTTCTGTCTGTTCGGGAATTACACCGAATGGTGAAAATTATCAACTTATTTGGAACACGCTCGTTACTAACTATAATGATAAACGCAATTTAGCTTCGGTGTACTTCGATCAACTAATTGAATTTAAATCATCTAATACCGCTTCGTCAACAAATTTAGACTTATTTTTAGATAAGTTTTGTACCCCCGTTTCCAGTTTAAAATCGCTTCGTCTTGAAAATTTATCTGATTTTATCTTACTTCATTTGGCTTTAAAGAAATTAGATTCCGAAACCGCACGCGCTTTTGAAATGTCGATTCGTGGGACACCTCTGCCCACCTACGAAGACTTGGTTACGTTTTTACGTGATCAGTCCAAAATCCTAGAACGCACCGCTCAACCGCCGTCTGCATCACGCCGTAGTGATCAAGTTACGCACACTGTAAATGCTAAACCGACCTATACGTTCACCGCTTCCGCGAGCTTTAAGTGCTGCCCTTTGTGTAAGCAAACACAGCATTTGCAGCTATATAAATGTAACGCATTTCACAGTTTACCGATTGAAGAAAAATTCAACTTTATAAAGAAGAATAGTGGTTGTTCCAATTGTTTAAGTGTTTCGCATAATATATTTAACTGTCAATCCGCGCATAACTGTCGAATTTGCAGTTTAAAACACCATACGCTTTTGTGCCGTAAGCAAACAGTGCACGACAATAGTGCACCCGTTCAGCCGCCTGCTAATCAATCGCTGCTGAGCGGCTCGGCCACCGCGGATGATACACAAGTACCTTGTAACCACTTCAATTCGCAACCGTTGCAACCTTCCGTTACTGATCCGCCCACTAATTCATTTACCGCCTGCGCTTCTCAGCCTGCATTTTCACAAAATGTTTCTTTGTGCAATTTTCGCCTTAACTCTCATAATAACACGACTTGTTTATTAGGCACAATTCAAATATACGTCAAAGATATGACCGGTCGTGTACACCCCGCTCGCGCGCTTTGTGACCCAGGTTCACAAAATAATTTTATTACCGCGTCTTTATGCAATAAGTTAAATCTAAATTGTAACAAAACACCCAATATTGTTGTTAAGGGCATAGGTTCCGCGCCCAGTCCAATTAGGGGTGAGACTTCTTTAGTTTTATTCTCACGCTTAGATGAAAATATTTCTTTACCGCTAACCGCTTATGTTATCGACCGCATTACTGATAAATTACCTTCAGTACAAATAGATACGTTTACATTACCGCATTTGAATAATATTCCACTCGCTGACGCAAATTTTGACAAACCAGGAGATATTGACATTCTCATCGGTACTCCGCAATTCACAGACATTTTACTATCCCAACGCGTTAAAGGTCCATCAGGAACACCGACTGCTTTTGAAACCATATTTGGTTATATCGTAATCGGTGATACTCAAACCGCTAGTCATTGCAATACCGCTACTGTGACTTTATGTTCTACCGTAGAACTAGAACCGCAAATCAAACATTTTTTTCAAAAATATTGGCAACCTGAGATAGTTTCGTGTAAACCTGCCTTTACTCTAACCTCCCGCAAATGTGAAGACATGTTTATAAAAAACTTAAAGCGAGATTTGACAGACCGCTCTGTAAACTCGCCTTTTGCTTGTCATTCCGCTTGTTTAGATCATTCTTTTCAAACTACTAACCGTTGCTTCTCATCCCCTAAACAAAAGTATTTCTCATTTCGCAATTAAATATAGAATGCACACGCTGTCACAAAATTAAAATACATATATTATATTCCCGCTGTAAATAATATATATCTTGTTCGTTTAACCAACTCCATAGTTATCCTATATTGGTTGCACTCGTCTTATTTTTTTTTTTAAATACGCGTATGTAAATTACAACCGCATTATCCGCACATCATTTTTACCATGTCGCAGGTAACGTAACCCACAGAACTGTTTACCGCATTTTGTCTTAGTCAGTACTTTTACGTACAGTCGTGGACATTCTAAGATTTATCAAAATGCTACCGCTCTCAAATTTGATTACCGCTGATAATAATTCCGCAAAGGTTTTGTTTTCTTTTTAAATATTCTTATTTTGCTCTTATCATCGACAATATAAAATTAAATAAATGCAGTCATTTACGCATACCGCATTAGACTTAAATTTCGCATTGATGCACTTATTAATATATTTTACCCGCATTTAAACGCTTCTTGTCTCGCCGCGGAGCTGTTTCTACCATGTATTCCGATAACGCCACAACTTTTAAAGGGGCAAGAAACGCTATTACAGACATGTTAAATTCTGAAGAGTTTAAAACCTCGTTTGGAAATGAACTCGCTTCCAACCGCATAACATGGAAGTTCAATCCTCCGCGCAGCCCACACTTTGGTGGAAACTACGAAATATACGTAAAGGCATTCAAAACGCATTTGCATAGAGTAATTGGTACGCAGTTACTAACATACGAAGAGTTTCTCACGGTCTTCACTCAAATTGAGCACGTGATTAATTCTCTTCCGCTTACGCTATTAAGTCAAGATCCTTCAGATCTTACCACGTTAACTCCGGCGCATTTTTCTAATGTCAACTCCGCTAACATATTTACCCGCATATGCATTTTTTGACAAGAAGCCTAACTTACTCCGTCGTTACGCGCTTCTTGATCAAATGGTGCAATATTCATCTAAAAGTTGCAAGCAAGAATGTATTTACCTTTTACAAAGTAGAGGAAGGCAGAATACTCCTGCCAATTCCATCTCAGTCGGCACAGTTGTAGATATTGTGATCGATAATACACCCCCTCTTCTCTAGCCCTTGGGGATTATCGTCACTCGCTACCCTGGCAGTGATGTTGTTGTCAGAGTAGCTTCAACCAAAACGGCTACGGGCGTTTACAAGCGACCTGTAGTCCGTCTTTGCCCGCTCGCTTCTCCATGAATATTTCTGCTGCCCCCGCGCTCTACCGTCCGCCATTCTCTACCGCTCTCACCGCTCTCCCGCTTTCACCACTAGTTCCTATGTTCTTTTCTTTTAAAACTGATAGTTTTAAAGCCGGGGGCAATGTTAACGCCGACCTATTTGGTCGCCGCCTCTTTTGTTTCTTTTTTCTTCCGCCGCATCTGTCACTATGCAATGTGACATAGTCTACGTTCGACCGTTGAACGCACCGCTGCTCTCGCACAACCCTCGCCGCGTCTTGTGTGTTATACCGCTTATACACCCGCTTTCATCACTCCGCACGTTGGAAGGTGCACGCTGTACCGTTCCAGCTGGTCCACTAAGTCGAAGGAACCGCAAGACAAGAAGAAAGGATCACGAGGAAGAAGTGCCTGCCGCTGCGAAGACGCATCGTTCGTAGCGTGCCTGGTGCGGCGTACCTTATCCTGTAAGTCCTTTCCTTGCCTTTATTCCCGCTTCCCGCTCCCGCGCCAACATAGTTTTTGGCTTTCGAGCCGCACGTTCATAGTTTTTTGCGATTATAAATTATTTTATCTAAAGAAGCAATATTGTAAAGGAACATTTCTTGCGAGTATTCATCTTTAAAGGCATCCAAAGAATAATTGTAAATAGTTTGCATACGAGCGAAAATGGCATCGCGTTTACCCAATAATTGTTTTAATTTAATCTCATTGCGGTCAACAGCGCTAACTTCACCACAGTCGCTCTTTATCATAATGATAAAATTTATTTTTGAAAGATTCGAAATTCAAATACTCTGCCAATAATATTGCGTAATAAATATTTGCGTGGAAGAGGTGCGATTGTATAGCTTTGAATACTATCAATCGAATTGAAATTTGAAAATAGAATTCCAATCAAATGCGACGCGCAAGAAAAAAAAAACAAATGCGGTTCACGCAAGATATCAGATGGACAAAATATTGGAAAATAAATGAATATCTTTGAATACAATTTTAAGATATCAATCACATGAAAAATACGATTATAAGTATGAAATAATTGAGGAATGAATGCGGGAAAGAAAGAGAGTATGCGGCTATAAGGCCGGAACAATGAGCGTGCGGCTCGAAGGCCAAAAAACTATGTTGGCGCGGGAGCGGGAAGCGGGAATAAAGGCAAGGAAAGGACTTACAGGATAAGGTACGCCGCACCAGGCACGCTACGAACGATGCGTCTTCGCAGCGGCAGGCACTTCTTCCTCGTGATCCTTTCTTCTTGTCTTGCGGTTCCTTCGACTTAGTGGACCAGCTGGAACGGTACAGCGTGCACCTTCCAACGTGCGGAGTGATGAAAGCGGGTGTATAAGCGGTATAACACACAAGACGCGGCGAGGGTTGTGCGAGAGCAGCGGTGCGTTCAACGGTCGAACGTAGACTATGTCACATTGCATAGTGACAGATGCGGCGGAAGAAAAAAGAAACAAAAGAGGCGGCGACCAAATAGGTCGGCGTTAACATTGCCCCCGGCTTTAAAACTATCAGTTTTAAAAGAAAAGAACATAGGAACTAGTGGTGAAAGCGGGAGAGCGGTGAGAGCGGTAGAGAATGGCGGACGGTAGAGCGCGGGGGCAGCAGAAATATTCATGGAGAAGCGAGCGGGCAAAGACGGACTACAGGTCGCTTGTAAACGCCCGTAGCCGTTTTGGTTGAAGCTACTCTGACAACAACATCACTGCCAGGGTAGCGAGTGACGATAATCCCCAAGGGCTAGAGAAGAGGGGGTGTATTATCGATCACAATATCTACAACTGTGCCGACTGAGATGGAATTGGCAGGAGTATTCTGCCTTCCTCTACTTTGTAAAAGGTAAATACATTCTTGCTTGCAACTTTTAGATGAATATTGCACCATTTGATCAAGAAGCGCGTAACGACGGAGTAAGTTAGGCTTCTTGTCAAAAAATGCATATGCGGGTAAATATGTTAGCGGAGTTGACATTAGAAAAATGCGCCGGAGTTAACGTGGTAAGATCTGAAGGATCTTGACTTAATAGCGTAAGCGGAAGAGAATTAATCACGTGCTCAATTTGAGTGAAGACCGTGAGAAACTCTTCGTATGTTAGTAACTGCGTACCAATTACTCTATGCAAATGCGTTTTGAATGCCTTTACGTATATTTCGTAGTTTCCACCAAAGTGTGGGCTGCGCGGAGGATTGAACTTCCATGTTATGCGGTTGGAAGCGAGTTCATTTCCAAACGAGGTTTTAAACTCTTCAGAATTTAACATGTCTGTAATAGCGTTTCTTGCCCCTTTAAAAGTTGTGGCGTTATCGGAATACATGGTAGAAACAGCTCCGCGGCGAGACAAGAAGCGTTTAAATGCGGGTAAAATATATTAATAAGTGCATCAATGCGAAATTTAAGTCTAATGCGGTATGCGTAAATGACTGCATTTATTTAATTTTATATTGTCGATGATAAGAGCAAAATAAGAATATTTAAAAAGAAAACAAAACCTTTGCGGAATTATTATCAGCGGTAATCAAATTTGAGAGCGGTAGCATTTTGATAAATCTTAGAATGTCCACGACTGTACGTAAAAGTACTGACTAAGACAAAATGCGGTAAACAGTTCTGTGGGTTACGTTACCTGCGACATGGTAAAAATGATGTGCGGATAATGCGGTTGTAATTTACATACGCGTATTTAAAAAAAAAAATAAGACGAGTGCAACCAATATAGGATAACTATGGAGTTGGTTAAACGAACAAGATATATATTATTTACAGCGGGAATATAATATATGTATTTTAATTTTGTGACAGCGTGTGCATTCTATATTTAATTGCGAAATGAGAAATACTTTTGTTTAGGGGATGAGAAGCAACGGTTAGTAGTTTGAAAAGAATGATCTAAACAAGCGGAATGACAAGCAAAAGGCGAGTTTACAGAGCGGTCTGTCAAATCTCGCTTTAAGTTTTTTATAAACATGTCTTCACATTTGCGGGAGGTTAGAGTAAAGGCAGGTTTACACGAAACTATCTCAGGTTGCCAATATTTTTGAAAAAAATGTTTGATTTGCGGTTCTAGTTCTACGGTAGAACATAAAGTCACAGTAGCGGTATTGCAATGACTAGCGGTTTGAGTATCACCGATTACGATATAACCAAATATGGTTTCAAAAGCAGTCGGTGTTCCTGATGGACCTTTAACGCGTTGGGATAGTAAAATGTCTGTGAATTGCGGAGTACCGATGAGAATGTCAATATCTCCTGGTTTGTCAAAATTTGCGTCAGCGAGTGGAATATTATTCAAATGCGGTAATGTAAACGTATCTATTTGTACTGAAGGTAATTTATCAGTAATGCGGTCGATAACATAAGCGGTTAGCGGTAAAGAAATATTTTCATCTAAGCGTGAGAATAAAACTAAAGAAGTCTCACCCCTAATTGGACTGGGCGCGGAACCTATGCCCTTAACAACAATATTGGGTGTTTTGTTACAATTTAGATTTAACTTATTGCATAAAGACGCGGTAATAAAATTATTTTGTGAACCTGGGTCACAAAGCGCGCGAGCGGGGTGTACACGACCGGTCATATCTTTGACGTATATTTGAATTGTGCCTAATAAACAAGTCGTGTTATTATGAGAGTTAAGGCGAAAATTGCACAAAGAAACATTTTGTGAAAATGCAGGCTGAGAAGCGCAGGCGGTAAATGAATTAGTGGGCGGATCAGTAACGGAAGGTTGCAACGGTTGCGAATTGAAGTGGTTACAAGGTACTTGTGTATCATCCGCGGTGGCCGAGCCGCTCAGCAGCGATTGATTAGCAGGCGGCTGAACGGGTGCACTATTGTCGTGCACTGTTTGCTTACGGCACAAAAGCGTATGGTGTTTTAAACTGCAAATTCGACAGTTATGCGCGGATTGACAGTTAAATATATTATGCGAAACACTTAAACAATTGGAACAACCACTATTCTTCTTTATAAAGTTGAATTTTTCTTCAATCGGTAAACTGTGAAATGCGTTACATTTATATAGCTGCAAATGCTGTGTTTGCTTACACAAAGGGCAGCACTTAAAGCTCGCGGAAGCGGTGAACGTATAGGTCGGTTTAGCATTTACAGTGTGCGTAACTTGATCACTACGGCGTGATGCAGACGGCGGTTGAGCGGTGCGTTCTAGGATTTTGGACTGATCACGTAAAAACGTAACCAAGTCTTCGTAGGTGGGCAGAGGTGTCCCACGAATCGACATTTCAAAAGCGCGTGCGGTTTCGGAATCTAATTTCTTTAAAGCCAAATGAAGTAAGATAAAATCAGATAAATTTTCAAGACGAAGCGATTTTAAACTGGAAACGGGGGTACAAAACTTATCTAAAAATAAGTCTAAATTTGTTGACGAAGCGGTATTAGATGATTTAAATTCAATTAGTTGATCGAAGTACACCGAAGCTAAATTGCGTTTATCATTATATTTAGTAACGAGCGTGTTCCAAATAAGTTGATAATTTTCACCATTCGGTGTAATTCCCGAACAGACAGAAAGCGCTTTTCCTGACAACTTTCCTATGAGATACTGAATGCGTTCATGATCTGTGAGATCAGGGTTCTCATGAATCGTGCGTTTAAATGACTCATAGAAGATGGGCCACTTCATAGGGTTGCCACAAAATCCTATTAACTCCAGTTCAGGCAAACGTATTGACCTCCTGGAAGTTCGCGGTAATGATTCCGATGTTAAAATGTTGCGGGTTTTATCACTCATTAATTGCTGAGCTACATGTTTACTGCGGCAATATAAATCTTCGAATGATGCGAAACTTTGATAATTCACGGTAGCGGTGGGATTTAACAGCAGTTGCGTCTCATTTACTGCATCAATAATTGCGTTAAATTCTGAGCGTAAACCATCTAAAGAAGCGATATTGTAGAGGAACATTTCTTGCGAGTATTCATCTTTAAAGGCATCCAAAGAATAATTGTAAATAGTTTGCATACGAGCGAAAATGGCATCGCGTTTACCCAATAATTGTTTTAATTTAATCTCATTGCGGTCAACAGCGCTAACTTCACCACAGTCACTCTTTAACATTATGATAAAATTTATTTTTGAAAGATTCGAAATTCGAATACTCTGCCAATAATATTGCGTAATAAATATTTGCGTGGAAGAGGTACGATTGTATAGCTTCGAAAACTATCAATCGAATTGAAATTTGAAAATAGAATTCCAATCAAATGCGACGCGCAAGAAAAAAAAACAAATGCGGTTCACGCAAGATATAAGATGGACAAAAATTGGAAAACAAATGAATATCTTTGAATAAAATTTTAGGATATCACATGAAAAATGCGATTATAAGTATGAAAGAATTGAGGAATGAATGCGGGAAAGAAAGAGAGTATGCGGCTATAAGGCCGGAACAATGAACATCCGGCTCGAAGGACCAAAAAACTATGAACGTGCGGCTCGAAAGCCAAAAACTATGTTGGCGCGGAAGCGGGAGCGGGAATAAACAGGAGGAAAGGACTTACAGGATAAGGTACGCCGCACCAGACACGCTACGAACGATGCGTCTTCGCAGCGGCAGGCACTTCTTCCTCGTGATCCTTTCTTCTTGTCTTGCGGTTCCTTCGACTTAGTGGACCAGCTGGAACGGTACAGCGTGCACCTTCCAACGTGCGGAATGATGAAAGCGGGTGTATAAAGCGGCACAACACACAAGACGCGGCGAGGTTTATGCGGAAGCAGCGATGCGTTCAGCGGTCGAACGTAGACTATTTCACATTGCATAGTGACAGATGCGGCGGAAGAAAAAAGAAACAAAAGAGGCGGCGACCAAATAGGTCGGCGTTAACACAATTTATTTTTAATATTTGATTCTAGACAACAGGTTTCCTTGGCGTCTTTATACAACTTTTAATGAAAATTTTAATTATTTTAAAACTGTCATACTCGGGTTTGCACTAACTATTTCCGATACAGTACATAATTGATATTCATTTTGATTTTGTCGTCTTCACCTGCTAGAAATATTTGGTTGAGATAGAAGGCTTACCAAGCAGCCCCAGTGTCCAAAGTGCTATCTCCATAATCTACAGTACAAATTCTTCCACCGATACGATCAGAAGCTTCTAAACCTAGTACTTTCATACCAGCGTCATGAAGTTTCCTTATTGCCGCAATGCCAGCAGCTCCACAACCTATTACGATGACGTCCATCGGTCCACTGAAAACATTGCGGGTTTTTTTATAAGAGATGATGGCCACTGTGTTTGCAGTCAAAGAGTGACCAGTGTGAATGTTCTCTAGATCATAAAGGTCCCGGATTAGATTCCTGGTATTTGGTATTTCGTTAATGAACTTTAGTTATTTACTGTGGTTCGGATGTTTGGAATTGGGTCCAGAGTTATCCGTTATATATTACCCGTAATACAAGTGTGACTTACTTAGCTGGGAATATACGAACTGTGGTTGGCTGCGGATTATTTATTAAAAAATAAGGTTTCTTTTACACATCGTAAGGACAGTTTATTTTACGACATGACACGTAGTGCCTTTTTAATGATGTTTGCTATATACATACGAAGACGTGAGTGGATGAAGGTGATATGTCGCATATTCGGTTTTTTGCTTTTTTGCGTATATGAATGTTATAAGTCGATACCAAATGACTACAGACCTTAGATCATAGATGTAAGGCATATTTAAAAAATAAAAAGTTGCTAAAGGTGTTAAGTTCAGTTCAGTTTCAAATAAAAATAAAACTTTTATCTCGATTTACTCAGAATTGGAATTATGCGACTTATCACCTTCATCCACTCATGTCTTCATACATATTTTCAATGAAAGGTAGATATGGATGTAGGCTAATTTTAATTGTAAAAATATTATTGCCTCCAACTTAATGGTGCTGCGTGTTTCCAAGGGGATATGGATCCAAATGTTAGTAAAGCTCTAGTGCCCTATCATTTAAAGATCAGATGCCCGTTGATAGCCAAAGGCCTTCTGGAAAGATCGTTACAATGGCCGGTCTAGCGCTGCTCTTTCGGCTTTAAGCCTATTTTTTTTTAATCAATTGTACATACGCGTATCGTTTGCGAAGTTTGAATTTTTCGCCTTCTGAATTGGCCGCCCGGGGCAGGGATAGATACCTGCATGTCTCAGTTTTGTTAAGCGATTCTCCAGAAGCCATATTAGGTTCCAAGACTCCAGTAACAGTAGAACAAAAATACTACTAACGATTGCACTTGATATGATTTTTTTAATTGCTGCATCACTGTAGACAGTCTGGTGGCACATCCATGATGGAAGGTGGTTACCGTCGCCTATGGACATTAGTAATACCAGAGGTGCTGCTAATGTGTTGCCGGTCTCGAAGGAGAAACAGGAACCTGGCCACTGATGCCGGAACACAACTCAAAGTCGTTATGGCGGCATACTCTAGACCAGGGGTGGTAGCCATCCATTCGGGCAAATACCCTACCATCTGGCTGTGGGTTATTTTGTCGCTTCTTACGACAGGCCGCCCGGCCGCTGGAAATTGTATTCTTTCTCCGTTTCTGCACAATATTACTAAGGATTGCATATTCGAGTATGAATATGATTGTAGTTACATAAAGAATACCGGTATTCGAATACCAGTCGTCGTAATTATGTTGAATAATGTTCCTTATAGGCAGTTAAATGTCACGGTCAATATTAATTTGATTTTGTTAATGTGAATCTAATAGTTTAAAATGGATTCGCAATTATATCATTTGAGAAAACATTGGCCTCAGGAAATATCTGTAAAATAAGTTTTGAAATGATATGTCAAAAAGCTAGAGCTTTATCTGTGGCGCCAGATAGTCATAAAAGGTCTAGGAACTTGTCAGAATTAAGTTTATTTATTGCTTCAAGCAGGCAGACGGCCCACCTGATGGAAAGCGGTTTCCATCGCCTATGGACGTTTGTAACACCAAATATGCTACCAATGTTCTGCAGGTCTCGAAAGAGGGACTGGAAGCTGGCTACTAATGCCGGAACATAAGCCAATGTTGTTATGGCGACATAAATATAGATGGGGTAGTAGTCCTTAGAACTTCAAAACCTCTATCACCCGGTAGTGGGATGTTTTGTCGTTTCTTACAACAGCTCTCCCGTCGAAGGAATTCATATTTTTTCCCTGTTCTTTTATTTATAAGATCTTTACAGGGCGACTACTTTTAGTTTTCTTGTTTCATGATATCTTAAAGCTGCTTTGACACAATCCAAGTACGCTCGGACCGTTGGCAACACCAACAAATTTGACTTTGTCACATAAAAATTCCTTCAATAATTAATTCAAATTTAATAAATTAATTAATTATCTTTCGTGGTGCAATTTCTACTCTTCCCTTATTCGTTTATATTTAATCATAAATGTCTACTCGGACTTTATTCCTATCGTGGTAACTGACAATCCGATTGCACTTCACATCGGCGTCTGAGTGCTCAAGTATGAGCGGATATAAGTGAGTGAATGTGTCACAATCGCGTCAACTGGTCTGACATATATAACCTTAAAAATCTCCGATACATTAATCTTGGATGAATATAAATTACTATCCGAGTATGAATTTATTCCGTACGAGTGCACTCGGTCCGAGTAAAAGTACATACTCTGATTATGTGAACACGGCTTTATACAAGCGATGTCAATAATTTACAACCAACAATAAACATACGCTACACAATATTCCAAAATCAAGGTTACCTCAAGAATAAAGTAAGGTTAATAGGTAACCACAAGGTTTTAGATCACAAATTAAACTTGATGAGATATATATTATTACATACATAGATTATCACGTCTACCGCCTACAGTAGTAGGTAGAGACAATTGATGTCCACTTGCTACGTTCCCTACATACCTACACATCTTTTGCATCATTTACTTTTATTACCTCCTTATAGATACATCCACGTTTATTAATAGGTGCTTTTTACCCTACTATTCTTCAAAACAACTGTGATTTGATCGTGGTGTATACGTCACGGTCTACCGGGATATTATTTAACCCATAAATATTCTGAATATCAAATAAGGTAATTTTTAGGTTAGTGAAATCAATGACAAAATATGTACAATCATGCTTAATACCAGTTTTAGTGATATTAGTATGATAAAATGAATAGCTATGTATAGGTATTGATGTAAATATTCATGGTTATACTAGTTTAAAATATCATTAATATTTTATAACAATCATAATTATATTCCGAAATAATAAGTAATTGAACTATAATTTGCAATTAAAACATCATTGTTGCAAGTATTTTTTTTTACAATAATTAATTATACACTATACATAAATAAATTAAATTTTTTACAGTTCGAGGAGACGTAAAAATACAATTTAAAATAAATACTTACGCCATTTTGAAAAACAAAAAAATATATACACAATGAAATAGAGAACAAACAGGTTTCCAGTTGAAAACAAACTGAATGTATTTTTTGGCAATGATTACTTTTATCTGTGCGTATCTATAATAATTTAGATAAGGCGTTGTTTGTTTATAGATATCTTTTCTTATTCTATTGTAAGTACACAGCGGTCAGTGGTGACGCAATTTCAGTTGTTGAAATTTTCTTTGTTAGTTGGAGTGTTAAATTCTTTTTGTTAGTTGGCTCCCGGCACTAAGTTTGCGTCTGTGTCCGTCGCCCTATTCTTAGGTGTGAATACTGATTACATATTTTTATCTTTCCAAAATGAATTTCTTTTATACTGTCCAGGGTAGGTGCACACGCAAATTAGAGCACCATAGTAAATGCATAAATAAATTGATAATAAACAACTTAGCTAATCTTGATTATTAATCTAACAACTTACGTTTATTATTAATATAATATCTTTTTTTTAACACATTTGACCTTTATCTCGCTCGATTTGAGCGGAGATATGGTGTAAGATCGAGCACGATTCACACGAGACTTGAAGACACCCAGGTTGTAGGTTTCGGACAAAACAGACTCCGGCAGTGTGTTCCACACCTTTGCGTTGCGTATAATGAAGGTGGACTCAAAGCGCTTAGTTCGAATAGGAGGTATGTCCACCATATAGCGGTGCCGCATGCCAGTGCGTCTGGTTGTCCGATGATGGAAGGGAGACGGCGGGATAAGATTGAAGAGCTCCGATGCACACTCTCCAAAATGTATCCGATAGAAAACCGACAAGCTGGCAACCCTGCGTCGATATTCAAGACTTTGTAATTTGTCTCTAAATAGCTGGTCGTTGCCTATCAGCTCCCTGGCTCTCCGCTCAATCGATTAAAATGTAATAGTCTGTGAAGATGGATACTTGCTACTATTTGACACAAAACTACTGAATAAATTTTGATGAAATTTTGTAATAATGTAGTTTATACTTTCAACGAACACTTCAATTGGCCAAAATTACAGTTAAACTGGCCGCGCGAAAAAGTCTCGGGCATATTTAGTTATTTAGATATTTTTTTTGTGTCTTTGTTATGGCAGCTGCTTTAAACGATTCGCCATGAGACATCCGACGATAATTATCATCATAATACGGAGCGTTCCCTTCGGAGCCCGGAGTCTGCTTTTGTACATTTTCATCTCCACTTTCGTTGTCATCTGCATGCCTTTACTGTTGGATCATTGACACATAGATACAATCGTTAAATAAAATATAACAAAACACTGTATATCAGATGGCAGCACAGGTCGTTTCGTGGTTAAAAACCGTTTTGTTATTTAAACATATTATTTCAGTTAAAAACAGACAAAAATTGGGAAAGCTTATTTTTTAATTAATTTTGATAGCGTTTTACTGTCAAAATATATATTTGAAAACGTACCTACTTGGTGTTAAATAATAAAACATCAAAACTTTTAGGTGTTTTATTTCATGTCATCTAGTTATGGACGATATAGAAGCAATATCATAATATTTTTTTCTATAATTACACCTATAGATTGTTTAAGTAATCGGAGTAAAAGTTTGTGTCTATATCGTACTTAAATCATTACACAATAACTCGCACGTTATCAGTGTTCACAATTATTTATTTGCGCCATATAGAGTTAATTGGACATATAAAGTTAAATCAAACTAGCCGAATGGTTTTTTAATGTAATAATAAAACCATGGAAGAAGAATACTAAAGAATGACGATCTCCCACTACCTACGGCTTGATTCACACTATGGCACTCGTCTATAGGGCCATAGCGAAGCCAACGCGTTGGCAGTTATTGACATGTCATAGGAAGAATAGGAGAAGAGAGGAGATAAAGAGATAAGACAAGAGGGTAAGGGATGAGAGAGGTAGGCCATCAAAACTGAAATCGTACGAAGCACGATTATGACAACAACATGACTACCAGATCAGACTGATGAATTTCGTGAAATGTATGAAATTGGGATACGAAACAAAGTATCTGTGTATGGTTAACCACAGACTAAACTTATTGTACGAATCTAATGTTATAAAACATATTTATATATAAATCAATACATATAGTGGTTCTATACCACTAATTACATTAACAAGGTATAGAAAATCATTTTTTATGTACAAAACGTTTGTAGCTATAGTGATGGGAAATGAAGCGGTTTTGTAAACAGCTTTCTTTGCTAACGTTCAGACGTAGTAAAGTCATGCTGGAATCATTCTTCATCGTTCATCATTTAAGTGTCGCGTGATCAAGTATCTTCTAGGTAAGCGTGCTCCACCTTAGACTGCATTGCCGCCTGACATCAGTCGCAATGTCAGTCAAACGCGAACCTATTCAGAATAAAAAAATAATGTTGATTACAGCACTTGGGGCCATCCGAATTACGTCACACGTCGACGAAGTGTGACATTTTTTACAAAGGGTGGAAGGGGTTCTAAATTTCATGTCGCATTTTAAATCTAATTGAATAATTTCTTGGTGTAATATTTCAAAATATATGTCTGATATCACACTAGTGTGGGAGGAGTATCACGGTGTCACAAGCTGTGACAAGAACTGGGGAGGGGTGTGACGTAACTTATGGATCGCCTTTTAGGGCTGGCTAGATCGGTGCGCTACGACGCTCTCACAGAATACCGGCATGAAATGGCCTTGAAGTTATCGCATTTCGTACGACGAGTGAGAGATCAGATGGCTTACTTCCTTCCTCCCACGCTTTCTATCCAATTTCTCCTGTCTGATATCTCTATCTCATCTCTCTGTTATTCCATCCCTCCTATTCCATCCTAAAAGCTGGCAACGCGGCTTCGCTACTGGTGTTACAAACGACTATAGGCGACGGTACTGATTTTAAATTAGGTGAGTTTGGTGGGTATGTGTGGTTTACCAGCTTCGCAATAAAAGAAGTATATTGTGAGACCAATTTGATTTACGACATTCTGTTGATTTTCATAATATTCTAGATAGCGGCAGCTCCGGGTTTTGAAGTTTTTCAATGGGGGCAAAAACTGAAACGTGCTGACCCCACTTGCCTATATTTTTACCTCAATCATCATCATCATTTCAGCCATCAAACGCGGCCACTGATGGACAATGGACATAGTAAGCTTTCCGGAAATTCGCCATAATGACCGGTCTTGGTGTTTCTGTGTTTTTACAAATGATTTATTTCCAAATGTAGTTTCATTCCTTTTGTACGCACGCTGCGTATTTCATAATTCATTTACTCATTATACCGGTCGCCGTGCACACGTGTTTTAAAGCGCCCCACGAAAAGTAATTTAAAGTCGAAGTCGAAGTTACCATGATGATGATGATTCTCTGCGAAGTCTGAACTTCCGCCCTCTAAATTGGCCGCTGTTGGCCCCGGCTTGCCCCCACTATATCGGGGCAGTTCTAAGAACAGTTAAATTATCCAGGAATATAAATATCGACATGGACATTTTCCATCACTATAATTACTTGGTAGATTCATCTAACGCGAAGCGCGGACTGGACCTGCCGCATTCTTATGTACCCACCCTTATGCGACATGCGCCGAGCAACGGGCCCCAACTACTTGTACTGTGCCCATGGAATTTATATTTGTAGGATTCAATCAGAAATAAAATTAATTGAAATTATTTGCAAAGAAAGATCTTAAAATTAATTAAGGCTCAAAGTTTTCTTCGATTGCTTAACCGACTTAAAAATAAAACCATATAAACGAAACTAAAACCTAGTAAAAATAATTTTGTACAATGTTATGATTTTAGAGTTTTGCTTAGAGAAGTGTTTATTTGCACCATAGGCGTCAACTTTTCGCTATAATATGCACGAGGGTGAGCGATATGGTAAGGAATAGCGTGAAGGAATCGTTTTTATTTGAATGGAGTATTACAAAATAAGAGTAAAAAACTATTATGACAACCTTGAGAATGCTAGAGTTTGATAGTTCACAGCGTACTTATCATGGCTAAAACTCTCAGGATTTTAAAGACAGGAAGCACTTCCAGTAGATTTGTATCCATGAAAAGTTTAGTGGAAGTAGATGACGCGAAAGATTTGTACAAGATCATATCAAATGAAGATGGCCTCTGCCTATCCTCGCTGAAAACAGATCTGAATGTACGTATGTAAAATGACAATATGAATTTTTGTTACTTCTCAGTTTAGTTTAGTATTTATAGTAGTTTAGTTAGTATTTTAGTCAGTTACCCTCTCTTCTCAGATTTGAATTTAATTGATTTCTAAGACATTTGGTATTTATATCTTGAATAACGGTTCTAAAAGTGCGATAGCTTCTGTGAATTAATGGTTTAAAAAAGTAAAAACGCTATATCGTTAATAGTTTTTTTTTTATAGAATTTCAACTATAAAAACACAAAACAGTAAATGCTTACACATGAACTTAGTGGCAAGGTTGCCATGTCAGTTTTTACATATTTCTAGATTTCAGCTTATGAAAATTTAATCTGAAATATATATATATAGATCGATAAATAAAAAGATTAATTTTGGATCACCTTATAATCTAACTTACGTTTTCAAAATCATGGAGCCCCTACAAAAGATGCAAGTTTTTGCAATACCCCCTCGGACATCGTCCTATCACGTAGACCTTGTTATGTAAGAAATTACCAGGATTTATACAAAAACAACATCATCCGAGTATGCGGGAGCGTTTTGATGTAAGCTTGTCATATTTAATTTAATTATCCAATCAAATGGAAAAAATAAATTCAATTATTTGGATAATAAGATTACCAATTGAATTAAATGAATAAATAATTTAATTAATTGGTTAATTAAAATAATAGTATGTTTAATAAATTCGCACCTATTTATTGTTAGTGTGTTGCCCAGCTGGTAACGTAAAAGCAAAGAACAGGTGAGCGTTATGGTAGAAAAGTACTGGGAATAACACTCGACCAAGTGCGTGTGGTCGACACGACGAAGGATTCTGTAAAGGCGAATACCGTTCACTTTTTTGTTATTTAGCTGCAGGGACATACAGGGCTATCAGTTAAAAATTTCTCATGTCATGACATAAAAATTACTGAAAGAATATTTTCAAAATAGTTTATGTTCCAAGAATTATTAATTTTGGCCAAAGTGAATTTTTCGGAATTTTCTACCTTTTAATTTAAAGGTAAGAGCAAAAATCGACCACTATCATACAGGCTACCTATTTACCGCAAGAAAAAAATATTATCAAACATTAATTTTTATTACATTTTAACGTCTGACTAAAACGGTGATCTGCTAGAAACGCCGTAGGCTGCGTCCGGCATGAAGCTGTACGCGACTGACGAATGCTTAAATGAAATGCTTAGTGAAAATGCACTATAGTAGAATATTTTTCTCCGTACAGTTTGGGTCATAAATAATCGGAGCGGTGAAGCGAGTATTTCGCTCTCTCTTCCATTCGCGGGCCTTATGGGCAGGCATACAGTGCAGTGATACGCATTATTGTTGTCGATAAGCGTTATCAATAGTGTACTTAGTTTTGTCATTTTGTGGGTTAGTGATATAAATGAAAGAAAAAAAAAAGATAAAACAACGTATTTATTAAAATAAGAATAATAATGATTAAATAAATTATTAATTAGGTATCTATGTATTAAAAAACTATAATTACAAACGTTTAGAATGTAAGAAGTTATATTAAAAATAAATATAAATACTTATATCTAAGTTTAAAATTAACAGGAAAAAAGAAAATAGTGATTTTTATAAGAATGATAATCTTTCTTTGATAAGAATGAGTATTTATCGATAATGGCGTTGCGCCCGCGCAACATGCTCACCGCCCTAGCCGGGCTGAGGCCGAGTTTGATTTATGACCCAAACTGCACGGACAAAATAATTCTACTATAGTGCTCTCTCTCAGGCGTCTGCAGCGGCGCAAAGACGCTGTGCGCGGTCCATACGTCGAACGTCGCGTTTTCAACCCTCAATCACATTTTCGACGGCCACCCTTAAATTAATATTTTTTAAAGATCATCACTACAGCCACTATACACTATATTTGTATAGCACTATATAGAATACAAACTACTAAATTTCATGCATGTAGAGTTTCTGAAATAGTATCAGAATTAAATTAACTTCCGCAGATGTTACTATTTACATATGTCAAATTACCATAATAGCCGGTTCATATATTTTACTACTTATTCACTCGCCTTACCATTGGTTGAATTTTAACATTACTTGTATGGAGTTTATGTCAAATGATATTAAGGCAAATGAACAGTCGGTAAGATATAGGAGCCGGTCACCAGTCGATATTAAGTAACAAGGCAGGTATGTAAAGTTTTAAAATACCGTCACCACCTGCTTATTTTTTGAGTTTGATGTCTCACTAGAGATAGGCAAAGATGCACATTTTGGATGTCGTCTTTTGAAGGTAAAAATCACAATATATTTTATTTCAAAATAAAACTTTAAAGATTAGCTATTGAGTGAAACAGAAACATTACGAATGCGGACTCCAGCATTCAAGCAAACTTTTTAATTGCAGGAGTTCAGCAGATGGCGCTCTTGATGGAAAGCGGTTGCCATCGCCTATGGACATTTGCAACAGCAAAGGTGCTACAATTGTGCTGCTGCTCTCTTAAGGGAGACCGGAACCTGGTCACTAAAGCCAGAACACAACTAGAGGTTGTTATGGCGACATGCTTTAGACCAGGTGTGGTAGCTATCCAGTCGGGCAAATGCCCTACCACCTGGCTGTGGGTTGTTTTGTCGCCCCTAACGACAGGCCGTCCGGCCGCAGGAAATTGTATTGTTTCTCCGTTCCTGCACGGATAAAAACGTGTTTTAAACGCATCCGAGATATACACTTGGATGATGATTAGACTACTGTTACCTATTGAGTCATGATTATACCACTGCTTCCAAATCGCAGTTTAGTTACTAAAGACTGCTGAGTTACCAAAAAGATCGAAGAAAGTAATCGTTGACGAAGTACAGATTTTAATACAAATAACACGCTAATTTCAAGACCTACTAGACGACATGGAAAATTATTTTTACACTAGCAAAAGCCCGCAACTTCTTCCGAGTGGAATAGTTAAAGTCATAACAACTTTGGGTTGTGTTCCGGCAGTAGTAACCAGGTTCCAGTCTACCTAAAGAGAGCAGCAGCGCATTTATAGCACCTTTGTTGTTGCAAATGTCCATAGGCGACGGTAACCGCTTTCCATCAGGTGGGCCGTCTGCCTGTCTGCTGAACTCCTGCAATAAAAAATAAAAAAAGAAAGTTTAAAAAAGTCGATTTCGAAACATTTTTCATTGTTGCTCCGCTCCAGTTGATCTTAGCGTGATGATATATAGCCTATAGCCGTCCTCGATAAATGGGCCATATAACACTGAAACAATTTTTGAAATCAGACCAGTAGTTCCTAGGATTAGCGCGTTCAAGCAAACAAACGAATTCTTCAGCTTTATATATTAGTATAAGATAAGATTAAGGCAGGATTATGAATAGCAGTTGGTGACACCGCAGGACACAGCTAGTATGTACCTGTATATAGAATAACAGTGACTCAGTCAATCGATTTCTTTTTGCTGAACTTTATACGGGGCCACCTGCCTACCAGGTGTGTGAACACGCGTCACCCGCCTTGAGTTTCGATAAGCACGGGCTTAGCATAAAACATCAGAACTTTGTTAATTAAACTCTCCCTGATAAAGGAGAAGCCCGAGTCCAGCTGGAGGACTTCTATGCACTAAAATTTAGTACATATGGTCTAATAATATTTTTTTAAGTTTTCGCGACTAGTGTACATAATAAAACTACGTTTTAACGGTTTTAAGCGCTGTAATTTATTTGATTTTTATTATTCCGACGTTTCGGCCACTTTTCATTAGCCGTAATCACGGAAGACAAAGATGTCAAGTGTCAATGAGCACTGTTAAATTGATTCTTTTATTCCTTACATTGGAAATATATAAGAAAGGCCATAAGAAAGAAAGAAAAAAAAATAGCCCACCTAACTTGTTAATTTTAATTATTTTGTTTTAATTTTGTTTATGGTTATAATGGGTGGGGGGAAAAATCCCTTCCTCTCATTTTATTATTATATAAAACTATTAGAGCTAGCTATGTTTGCTGAAGAGTTTCTTGGGCCGCTTCTCTCTTCAAGCCACAAAATATTGCGAAGCGGTGGTAAATTAGATTAGGCTCCCATAGAGTAAATAATAACCATAAACAAAATTAAACTTAAATTAAACTAGTAGGACTTTAACAATACTCATTGACACTTGACATCTTTGTCTTCCGCGATCACGGCTACTGAAAAGTGACCGAAACGTCTAAATAATAAAAATAAAATAAATTGCTGCACTTAAAACAGTTAAAACGTAGTTTTGTTACGTATGGTCTAAGCTTACAAAACGCAATTTTTCACATTTATCACTAATAATTGAAATTTTATTTTTAAAAGTAAAAAGATAGGTATTTAATGCTCACTCTATAGTGGACATTAAATAACTTACTATCATTTTACTTAAATATATAAACAATAATTAAGAAATAAATTGCTAGAGATAAGAAGCAATAAGGATGTGACTTAAGAATAAATTATAAACAAATGTTTATATAATAACTGTTTAAAATAAAAACATGTGTTGATAATCCATTCTTAGAAAAATTCACATCCTTATTACTTCTTGTCCCTGGCAATTTATGTCTGGTGTAATATTTGAACAAAGTCGTTGCATAGAGAGATAAACTATTTCAAAATATTTATCAAAAGGTTAGCGACATTTCTTTTGTTTTATCTTAGTGTCGATTTGTTGAAACTTCCTGTTTCGTAAGACACTGGAATAGTGCAATAGCATTCGCAGATAAATGGTGTTTATACAGTGAACGGTGTCATCATCTTTTTAGTTTCACACAGTTACCATTTTTAACCGACTTCAAAATAAGGAGGAAGTTCTTAATTCCTCGGGACCTTTTTTTATATGTCTGTTCACCGATTAATCCGAGATTTATGATCCGATTTACGTGATTCTTGTTTAGTTTGATGCATAGTTGATGAATAGTTGCCATTTGGTCCCCTAAACATTTAACATAGTTTAGCCCAGTAATTTTCATTTTACGATCATTTTTTGTTCCCGTTTCATGGGACCTATATTTTTTAAGGAGCGCGGCACCTTTCGTAGGTCTACCCATACATAGACACTGAAAAGTAACAAATAAAATAAAAATAAAATCGTTTAAAAAACTGATTTCGAAAACTAAAAAGTATAAAATAACTTATTTCTAAAGCTATGTATTATTATTAATATATATTATCTAAAACATCTTGAAGGCGGTGCAAAGTAATATAACATAAAATTACTATATTAAGTTAAGATGTTTTAGATAATATATATTGATAATAATACATTAGCTTTAGAAATAAGTTATTACTGAAAGAAGAAGAAAGAAAGAAAAAAATTATTTGAAGCAATAGCGAAGTACTTACATTGCTAACATGTATTAAAAATAAAATATTTTGAGGATTTGTACCCCGCATTTTCCGCAAACAGGGTTTGCACTCAGCTTGTTGCTGTGCCGGCATAATATCCGACACAACGCTGATTTTCAGTGCAAACCTTCCATTGGCTTAATACTAATACGACCCGAATGTTTTAATGAGTTAACTTAAAAACGATTTACTTTGTAAATTATAATATATACTTACTAATAAATTTATGATTTAAATAATATATATAACTCATAATTTGTCTATGTTGTAACATGTATATTGCGCATAATAACGTATATCGATTCACGCTACATCGCTCTGTACTCAGTTTTCTGTGCAAGGACTTGTATCATATCTAGGTACGTAAGTTACTAACTCAAATATATTTCTCAAATAGTTATTCAAAGGCTTATCAATGAATATGCAGGATCTTATCTAAACGATTATCGTTCTCAGTATTCTCTCCTTGTTCCATCTATTAAATTCACTTCTTCTTCAACCATTCTAACGCAATATGAATAAGGCCGTAGTAGTTTAATTATCGAGCTTTTACCGCTACTCTATCGTAAGCAACATTTGTACCTGAACAATTCTTTTGTTGCAAATTATTATTTTATTTTAAGAATTTTAAGTTTTTATTCATTAGGGTCTAGTCTAACGTAAATTGAAAATCTTTAATTAAAATAATATTTGCAATAAAAAATGTTTATGAATTTATGCTGCTTACGATAAAATTGCAGTAAATAATATAATAAATAATCTTACAAGACATTATGATGTTATGTATATTTTGAGATATTTTTTTTACATCGGATATTGGATACTCCTTATAGTAGGTATATCTAGCAGATATAAGTAATTTCAATTAATATATCTAATATAGTTTGGTAAGTATGTATACCTATTCTGTGGTAAAATTAATTGTTTTCTAAAGACAATGTTAAATGCTTTGTAAATATCTCACTCCATCAATCATCTGAACACATTAAATTTGAACCAGGTCTGTGCCAATAAATGAAGTTAAAAAGCAAAAAATTAATCGTTGACAAACTTATTTCTTAATTTCTTACCAAAAGGTAAATTTTCATATCTTTACGGAAATACGATTCCCTAACTTTCATCTTCTCTTTTACATTTATCGAGATGGTTATTTGAAATAAAAGATTATCTCGTCTTTCTGTAGAATTATCTCTTTGCAGAGTTTCATTAAAATCCGTTCAGCTGTTTGAGACTAAACAGTCTTGTGTATGTAAGTAATTACCAATAAGAATTACTTTCGCAATTTATATATTAATTGTGGTCGTCGTGGCTAACCGAAATGTATATTGTTATTTATTTATGGCCATTACGATAATAAGATCTCTATTCAAAAGTTGTTTTGGATATTGTTCCATTAAATGAGAGAAGACAGTGGTTTAAAACAAACTCTGTTTAAGATAACAATTTGGTTTACTGTCAACAGTAATCTATTGTTGTTTCAAGTGCCTTTATTCTATTGTAAGGGAAGTTTAGATAGGCATGCGCCCGGACTGGTGTACCCATTGCGCCCAGTGCCCGCACCAGTATCACTGATTGACATAATTACGCGCGCACGCAGGTAGAGGGACGGCAGTGTTTAGTAAACTCCATTCCAAAATACAATCCAACTTCAGTCGAACCGCGCCATTCGCCCGAGCGCGCCGTGTCTGTACACAACGTTCACAAAACCGGCCTTAATGCCGGAAAACCAGTCGGCGGGATGGCGAGTTACGGCGTGCTAGGTACGCCATGTTGAAACATGCACAGCGGCCGCCGACGGCAAACGATGCCGACCATCGGTACCAGAACATGCCACGGCGGCCGCACAACCACTTGCCGTTGAACGTATCAACATTAGATTCGTCCAAGCATTCTGTTGGCGGGACTTCGGCGAGTGTTAGTCCTGGTGCGCAACCAGCACCACCTGCTCCCGTATCAGTAATCGCCCCTATCCCTGTAACATCTCCACCGAAGATTGCGAATGGAACAGCTACAGGGTTGCCCGCACCTCGGGCTACCGCGACCAGAAATAGGAGTTCGAGGGCGGCGACCGAAGAAGCGTTGACTTCATTAGCATTGCTATGCCTTGTGAGTCTACTGCTAGCATTACTAGCTCTTCTGTTTCTTCTGAAGATATCAGCTCCAGCAACTAGTGCCCCTGAGGAATTTGCAGTGGTGTACGAAGTGACGTTAGCATTGTGCGCGTTGACTCTATCGTTGAACCTGTGCTGTCTTCTTGTGTGTGCAATACAATTTTTGTTCGCTGTGAAGCTAGTGCATTCACCATCGGCACCGAATGGACGGTAAGTTTTATATATTTCACAGAACGTATTTAACTTTTGAGCACATTCTAACGGATTAATATAAATTATTCAGTTATACAGCCTCTTTCCATTTCAAGAAACAACTGTGTAAGTGTCATTCTTTACGATTAAAGTCCATCATAAGCAGATTGTATCTACTTGGTCATTAATTAGCAAGAACTTTTAAGAAATTAATAAATTAAATTTTTAGCGGAAATTATTTCTGCACATGCTTGATGCCCGTGACATCGTCCGCGTGGTGCCAAACAAAAATTAAAAAAAAAACTAAATTAGTTCTATTTCACTTCTTACATCCCCCTGACTCGGTTTTTAGCATGTTTTTTCATGGTATAGACATTCGACCTCTACAGATTATTATATGTATAGATAGATTTGTCTTGTATCGTAATCGCGTCAAAAACGACATTTTTATATTTGGATTTTTGCATTTAACAATCTAAGTCTTTATAGTTTAGTGGTTAAAAAACCCGAGGGCGATCTAATGCCTTCTGCAAAAATTCTACCATGCACTCTTTCGGTAGCTTTTCTGACTGTATATTGTTCTACTCATAGAGCATAAATACATCCGGAAGAAACCTACATAGGTATCGAGATTGCCGATCTGTGAAAACGGCCAACCTGCGTTGTACACGCTTGTCGGGTAGTATATCCCGCAAAAATGGGAAAGCGCGAGTCTAGAACATGAGGTTCGCCAGGGTGACTATTATTATTATCTAACAATGTATGTTACAATATTTTGCACGTAGCTTCCGAAACCTTAGCCATTTATAGACTCTGTGATCTTTAAAAAAGCTACCTAAATACCTAAACAAATAAGATAATCATATGAGATTGGACTTGCCTGAACACGTTCTACAATATCTCAAGTACAAATAGACTTATCTACATTCAAGTTTATATCTTATAACACAACTGTTGGAACAGTTGAAATTTTCACTCGCACCCTACAAGGTTTGACTCTTGTACTTAGACTATATTTAATGAATTACTAGAGTTTTTCATATGGTTTGGTTTGCGTCAACTTTCGATTCGTAATTAAAATAATCCCATGTTTCGAGACAATCATTACTCTATATTTATTTATAGCCGTAGTCTAAAATATATTTATATTAAATGTAGTTAGTATACCATTTTAAATTATAAATATCCGCATCATTTATCATATCCCATTAACAGGTTATAGCAATGTGATCATTTCCTCACGATGTTCTTCATTACCGACAGCAAATTGTAACAACCTAGTTGAAATAATATTATTCTCATTAAATGTAAATTTCTAAGCGGTACATGCGGCCCAGCCAGGATTCTAACCCACGTTATTGATAATGAGACGTGCTTAACTTAGCCAGATTATCTTCACGGCTTATCGAATAATTTCCAAATTCTTACTCAATGGAAACTCTATACTTATGGGGGGTTCCTATAACATACTATTCAATCACGTGCCTTACTATCGGTTGAATTTTAACATTACTTGTAAGTGGCCAAAAATCAGGGCAAGCGATTTCATCTCTGCCTACCCCTGAGTTAAACAGGCGTAATAGTACGTATGTATTAACTTTTATTGATATAAATATAATTCCTTTATAATATAATTCATACATAAACAGTGACTACAATATCAAACTAAAACTAACTTAAAAAATATTATTAAATACTGTTAGTATAAACTTATAAATGTTGATTAAAGACTATGTAACAAATCGCTGTCAGATGGGAGCGTGCCCCAGAAGGCTGCCTGCATAGCCACGCTGTATGGCGATACTTATTCGTTGGGCGAAATATGTACCAGCCTTCTGATCACGGGTGGCATCAAACAGTTTTATGCAAACTTTGAAAGAAAGAAAAACGTTTATTTGTCAAAGGCAACACACACAAAATATATATTAATTCAATGAAGCAGAACAATTTTGTAGTTGCATGCCGCAATTGGATAAATGAGGTTAGCACTCAGTATATTGCTGTGCCGAAAGTTAATCCGACACAGCACTGATTTTCAGTGCCCATCTTTTTCTCTATACATATTTTATAGATCATAGCCATAGAAGAAACTCTTTGCCGATGGACCCCGCGGACCGTTTCAACTCCAAACGGCACAAATATGTAACCCCTTCCTAACGTTTCACGTGCCGTTTGAGAGCTTCTTACAATTAAATTTATAGAATGTTTACATAAGACGTACATCTAAAGAACTCATCCCATGCTTTAACTCCATCAGGGATAATTATAATTTTACAAAAATGTAGAGACATGTATTCGTTAATTTCTTACTTGCCTTCTACTACTATATATAAATTTTCATACACCTAGCTTGAAGAATTATGAATTGCCTATGAAGTATAATATACTTTTCATCACTTATTTTCCACCTCTTTAAAATTGAAGTTTTGTTGAGAAAATATGCTCCATGTATTCAGGATACAATCGTCTCCCTGCAATATTTCATTAAAATTAGTTCAGCTGTTAAGTCATGAAAAGATAAAAACAAACAGTTGGTGTCGTGTTTAATTTATTAATAAACGAATGAATGAAAACTCTTTATTGTTCACCTTAACTTAAACCTAGAAATTTAATATAAAACATTTCCATTAGAACAATGTGCGGTATTATAATAGTATATAGATTTATTTTTCTGTCTTTATTCTGAATTGTTAATTGTTTAGTCATTTTGAATTCTATCTCCTCAGGAAGTTTGAAATTGCTAAACGAGTTATTAGTCGTTTAGAACAATTGTTTAGAAAACAATTAACGTTTTGTTTTGACAGTTAAACATCGTTTTAAAGCAATAACAAGAGCACTTTAGATTACGACAAATTGCAACACCACTTAAACTATCGTTGACTTCTTATCTTAAATATCATTTCAAGTAGATTTTAAACAAATCTTCTAAAATAATGTACGTTAAATGAGGTATTTGACACGTTTTATATCAGATTCTATAACAATATTTATACTTAATAAGATAATATGTTTAAATATCTTGCTATATCTGCAATCCCATCTACTTTAAAAACCTGATAGAAATAACTGAATTAACTGTTTGTCAATTATTAATAAATTATTTGACTCATTTTAATTATATTAATTATGACGTTATAATGTACAGGTAAATTAGCTTCGAGACGTTATTTGCGTTTGTACATATTGTTACGAGTCGCGAGACTCGAATTAGAATGCCGTTAGAATAACTATAGAGTTTATTAGAACTATACAAACACGTATAACACAGGTACAAAAACAACCTAACATAACAAGTACAAAGGTAATGCAGAAAGTTGTAATTCAATAACGCGCAAAGTCCGTCACTATTAGATTCCCGTACACACGTCACGCCCGTATCATATTCGTAGCTCAAATGCCTGCTCTCTCCATCAGGGCGTTTTATACCTCACAAATGCAAATGTGCCCGCCCGGCAATGTCGACACAATTAGCTGGCATCCGCAACACCTGGCTAATGATACTAATGAGCGAGCACAATAGGCTATTCTTCACAAGAATTAGAAACGTATGCCTAAAAATAAGTGAACAAAAGAAGACGATCATAAAAGTGTTTTGTACAGATCGTGGAATTTGACTTTGTCGGGGCCTAGGTTGTAATAGTATTTACAATATATGAATATTAAGACCCTTGCCAAACAGCAAGGGTGTCCTGACGAATTTAAATTAAAAAAAAACAAAGTTTAAAGTGACTACATAAGATCTGCTTTTTAAGTTGTTTTGACCGATGTGATATAATATGCTGAAAAATCGGATGCTTCCGCTTTCTACCCACTTTTTATACCCACAAGTCTAAAATAATAATTCCGTTATTATGTTTATTTTTTTTAGGTTCAAAACGGAATAGATTTTGGGTTGAAAGTGAGTAGAAAACGGAAACACCCGGAAAAGTGTGGAAAATCATATATCATAGTAACGCATTGCACCATGCATAAACACGTGTACAAATCAAATAGGTACGCAGAGTGGAGCAAATCTATCAGCCGTTGAACACGGAACAACATTTTTTCATGTTGATATTTACAAATAACCGCCGCTCGAAACCGTTAACACCTGCTCTTTACAATAATAATATAAACAACTAGATAGTGGGTTTTTTTATACTTTTTTTACATCAAGAAGGAAGTGTTAAGGACCAGCTTTAAGATAGAGAGATATTTTAATTTAAACAACAAAGAAGTTGTTTTTGATTTATTTATAGGTATAACATAATTAGATATTTTATATATATTAAACAGATTAATTTATAATCATTTTAATTTTGTATGTAATTTATATCATGCCAGATGGTAGGGTGTTGGATGGCTACCAACCCTGATCTAGAGTATGCCGCCATAACAACCTTGAGTTGTGCTCCAGCATTAGTGGCCATCCAGTCTCCCTTCAGAGAGCAACAGCGTATTTGTGATGCTTTTGTTGCATAGGCGATGGTAACCGATTTCCATCCTGTGGACAGTCGGCCTGCTAACCCCGTGCATTAGAAAAAAATATTAAAAAAACCATTCATGCAATAAAAAATGTGTTCTCATTTATTTATTTGTCAACGTATCTGTTTTCCTATTTATTTACATATTTCCCATCACTAATATAATTATGTTTGTTCTTCACTGGAGATCATGGTTTTGTTAAGTAAGTTCTCTTCTGAGATTCGTCGTATTTTTATGGACTACGTACTTACTACTGTAACAAACGTAGCCATATTCCCAGATTCTTAATACGATTTTTAACGTGGTACAGTAATGCTGGAATCATAATGTCATAAAATACATACCTGAACTATTATATAATAATTTATTTATTTCAAGACGACGCAGTCCAATACATATTCATAAAACATACACAATTATGTTCTCACTAATATTTTTTGTGTCTATGTTAGCAAATAATGATTAGCACTGATTTAGTCCCCTTAATGAAGGACCAAATCAGTGGGCAGACAAGTTCATCAGCTATTCCTAATATATCATATACCTGCACTGAAAAAATTGTTCATGTCATGTATGGAGATCATCCTTAATTTTGATTGTTTCCACGGTTTTATTACCTAACTACATTATCTGAGGTGTAAAATATGAGTAGGCAGAGACAAAAAATTTCCACTTACTAACACATATTGACATAATACATCTTTCGCTTTATCTTGTTTTATTAATCTCATTATTTAATATATATGCGACTATTCGATAATGGATGGACGATAATAATAAAATTATTTACCCTTTACTCCTTGCAGGATCTTATCTTCGTGCACACAGGTATTTATGTCATGAAAACCGGGATTAACACTTCCGCGTCTTTATTTATGTTGAGTAGTCGTCGCCCGCGCATACCATAGAGATCACTAGTTCAAAAACAGAATTTAATTGTCTATTGTGTAGCCAAGTTTTGTATTTTGTTACGCTATGAAAAGCGGTATTACTTAAGTACATAATGGTTGGTTAAAATCATTATTATGAACTCGTGTGCAAACAGTGCTTTGTTAATTTTATGACATCATCTAAGATGACATAATGTATGTATGAATGTATATTATTTATTACTAGCTGTCCCGGCAGACGTCGTCCTGCCCGGAAAATCTTCAATCGATATTTAACAAATAAAAAATAGGTGTTGATCGTAGAGGGTTGAAAGTTTAGGGTTGTATGTATTTTTTAATGCTGTATCATAAAAAAATAAAACATCTAAAGGTTAAAAAAATAATTAGGGGTGGACTACCCTTAACATTTAGGGGGATGAAAAATAGATGTTGTCCGATTCTCAGACCTACCCAATATGCACACAAAATTTCATGAGAATCGGTCAAGCCGTTTCGGAGGAGTTTAACTACAAACACCGCGACACGAGAATGTTATATATTAGATATTAAGATAGATATATAGCTAACACTGGTGAGCAATAAGCTCACCAAAATAACCAATTACAAAACCAACGTGTGCGTCTCGGGACACCCGACAGGAGTGATAACTTGCGTGAGAGAAAGGGAAGCCAGTCAGATTGGCTCCGTAACGCGTTACGTAACGAAGCGGTTTTCCCTCCCGTAAAAAGTTATCACTTCAAAAATGCAATAGTTGGTATTTGTAATGCAAGCTTAGGACGCCGTTTAACCTGGTGGTCCCATGACATGCGTAAAATTGGCAGGTGTTGAATGAGGAAAGCGGGAAACGGGTATACGTGGCGCTGACTTGGGGAGGCTTACGTCCAGCAGTGGACATTGAGTGCCTGAAAAAGAAGAATACTTTCACGGTAAAACAATTGGCATTATCGCCAAAAGCATCTCAGCCTAACAACCCAACATAATATATATTTAGAATATTGTACAACTAAACCCTTTTTTTTTTTTTTTTTTTTTTTTGCCAGGGGAAATCCGCTTGAGGACTAAGCCGCGACAGGCACAGAAGCCTGGGGGATGCTCGCGACCCGGTGAGACAGTGTGGGATTCGCCAGATCGGGGGTGGCACTAGCGTGCCCGGTCAGAACCGGTGCCACGCTATTGCCACTCCCCAGTTAGGGATACCCACTAAAACCCCTGGGTGTTCCGTCCTGCGCCTTATGCCAGGGCTACGGGAATAGGCTACCCGGCTCCGCATTCCCTGGCAGGCGTGGGCCCCGCTCACTGGGCCTCTTCACATGCCGGGGGAGCTACTCCCCCGGCGACTTCTCGGTCTTTTCCGGGCGTGGGGCGGTCTGTAACGCGCCCCACGGGAAGAGAGATGAGCGCGCGCGGAACACTCGCGCTCTCATCTCGACGGCATGTGCGGGTGAGTGAGAACCTCTATACCCCTAGAGGCCCCACCCGCGCCGCCCGCTTACGGTGGTCGAAGGTCTAGGTCTGACCTCCGGCGTCGGCGCGTCCTCCTTTGTCGGGAGCGGAGCAGAGAAGTGCGCTCACGCTCCCGTTCCGCCTCCTCCTTCGCAAACATGACGTGCTCGCAGAAGGAGGAGACGGCGTCCCATCCAGTGTGGCTCCCGACCATGGTGCGAACCACGGCCGGGAGCGAAAGGTCCAGTCCGGTGAAGGCGACGAGCTCTCGGCGCTGCTCCGTCCATGCCGGACATTCCTGCAGGGTATGCAGCGCCGTATCCTCGTCGCCTGTGTCGCAATGATGGCACCCTGTCGTTGCCTCGCGGCCGAGGCGACACAGGTACCTCCCAGAGCAGCCGTGCCCCGAGAGGACCTGCGTCAGCCTGAACGTCAGGGTGCCATAGTCTCGTCCTATCCATTCTTGCAGGACGGGCCTCACCGCCTCGATGGTGGCGGGGCCCGCGCTGGGGCGTCTGAGGCGATCTTCCCAAACTCCCACGGCGACCTGGCGGAGCTCCGACCTGCACGCCTCGATTTCGCGAGGCGCGGGTCTGGTGCCCCTGGCCAGGGCTTCTTTGCGCCATACATACAATGACGCCAGCGCCCTGGCCTCCAGGTCCCATGGGAGGGATCCGGCGAGTAGAGAGGCCGCTTCGAAGGACACCGTACGGTATCCTCTTATCGCCCTGACGGCCATTATACGCTGAGCCTGACGCAACAGCGGAGCGTTGCGGGCCGTCAGGCGGTCTGCCCACACTGGGGCCCCATACAGGGCCATCGACCGTACGATGCCTTCGAAGAGTTTTCGGCACGTGGCGTTCGGCCCCCCGACGTTGGGGAGCAAGCGCGACAGCGCACCCGCTGCCCCCTTGAGTCTGGGGAGCAGCTGCCGAAAATGTGCCGAAAAATCCCACCGGCTGTCGAGGACCAATCCTAGGTATTTCATGGTCCCCCCGATGCCGATGCGGATGCCTCCTACTATTATAGCGGTGTCTGGAGGTGGACGATTTCGAGGACCGTGAAAGAACACGGCCTCGGTCTTCTGAAGCGCCACCTCCAGTCCAAGACGCCGGATCCTGCCTACAACTAAAGACACCCCAGCCGTGCCTAGAAGACACGCCTGCCTGTGGGTCCTCCCTCGTGCTGCGATCAATGTGTCATCTGCGTAGCATATGATGCTGACGCCGGGGAGGACCCTACTGCGTAATGTCCAGTCGTATGCGATGTTCCACAGGAGGGGACCGAGAACCGACCCCTGTGGAACACCGCACACCATGGCTCGCCGATTCCATCCCTCGTGGACCGGGTAAATGACGGCTCTTTCATTTAAATAGTCCCCGACTATTCGGCGGAGGTAGGGAGGCACCCCAAAATACCGGAGTGCCTCCATGATGCATGGCCAGGGCAAGGAATTAAAGGCGTTGGCGATGTCAAGAGACACCGCCAGTAATACCTCGCCCCGGGAAACTGCTTCCTCCGCCAGGCTTCTCAAGCGCATGACTGCGTCGATTGTAGAGCGCCCCGTGCGGAAACCGAACTGGTTGTCCGCCAAGTCCGGCCCCGTCGTCGATAAGTGCTGGACGAGGCGGTCGACGATGATGCGCTCAAAGAGCTTACCGACCTCGTCCAGCAACACAATGGGTCGGTAGGCGGACGGTGAGTCCGCGGGGCGCCCCTCCTTACGCAGCAGGACCAGCTTTCCGGTCTTCCACCGTTGCGGGAACTGGCCCTGCTCCAAACATGCGCTGAAAAGCTTCATCAGTCGGGGCTCGAGGGCGTCATAGGACAGAACCCACGCACGCCCTGGAATGCCGTCAAGGCCGGGGGCGGCATTCTTGGCCTTTAGCCGTAGCATAGCCACCCCCAGCTCTACCCGGTCCACGGTGGGCACTGGGTCTCTATCCGCGCTGGGCTCCGCCTCTGGCGGGGCCATTGCAGGAGGCACGTGCTCAGCCCTTGAAGGGAACAGAGCACCGACCACGTCGAGAATTGTGTCCCTGGGGAGAGACTCGGTTAGCGGAGGCGCCCAAGCACGGAGCTTGTTCCGTGCCATCTTGAATGGGCGCCCCCAAGGGTCTTGATTTAAACTTTCCAAGAGCTCTCCCCAGGCCGCGTTCTTCGCATCGCGGATTGCGACGCGTAGGTCTTGTCTGGCGCTTCTGTACCCCTCGTACAGCTGAGCTTCTACGGCCGCTGCGTCTGCTGCGCGGCGTAGCCGTCTTCTGTGTCGGTAGTACTGGCGGTGCGCGCTATTGCACGCGCGCCTTAGCCCCTCAAGTACGGGGCTCCACCAGTACACCTTGCGGAAGGGTCGAAATCGACCCCTCCTCGGCATCGCCGCATCGCAGACGCCTGTGACGAGCGACCGTAGATCTTCTGCCTCCTGCTCAACATTTACATCGGGAGGGTTCACATCGGACCCTGATGCCCAGGTGGCGACAATCAGGGCCTCTTTGAATGCCTCCCGATCCAACTTTTTCAATGCCCAGCGCGGACAATTTCCTACCGGGGGCTCTCGGGACGGCGGGTCCGGATTTCGGGAGGAGACGCTGAACCGAATATATCGGTGATCGGAGAGCGTCTCCACCGTCGTGATGACCCTCCAGTCCCGCACACGGCGCGCCAATTCAGGGCTGGCAAACGAGACGTCGACAATTGAGCCGCCCTGCTGGCGCACACACGTGTGTTCGGAGCCCCGGTTGAGAACTACGAGACCCTGCGTGATGACCCATTCTTCAAGCACCTCGCCGCGCGCGCATGTACTCGGAGATCCCCAAGCCACGGATTTTGCATTGAGGTCCCCGAGCACGAGCACGGGGCGAGGTCGGCTGCGGGCCACCACTGTGCCCACTTCCTCTATCCAACCCTCGAAATCGGCGAGCCTTCGATTTGGAGAAAAGTAACCCCCAACGATCACAATTTCCCCAATAGTTGCCGCCACGTAGCCCCGTCCCTTTACCACACCGGCTAGGGGAGGGCATGCGGCGGCGGTCCGAACGATGATAGCCACCAAGCCATCAAGATCCCCCGCCCAGTCAGAACGGGGGGGGACGTAGTATGGCTCGGCGACTACAGCCAACTGAATGCCCCACTGCGCCAAACTCTGCACCAATAAATCCTGGGCAGCGGCGCAGTGGTTCAAATTACCCTGGACCACTAGGAGAGCCATTGGAACGACTGTTTACTCCTCCATCCTAGTGGTCCCGGGCGTTGGCGACGGCGACGGTTGCAGCGAACGAGGTAGGGGCCGCGGCGGCCGTGGTGGCAGTGGCGGTATTGGCTGGGAGTTGTTGTTGCCCGCGGCCTGCCTGGGACCTTGTCTGTTGCGTTTCCGTTTTGGTGTCTTCTTTTGGCTGCTTTGTTGTTGTTGTTTGTCCACCTTCCTATTGGTGGACCTCGTAGTGGTGGGGGGGCCCGCAGATTTGCGCGCAGCCGGCACTCCCCTACACATCCAGTGTCCTGCCGCTCGACCCGCCGCACTACAAATACTGCAGTGCGGGGGGTTCTGACAAGTGGCGGCAGGGTGACCGGGTTGACCGCAGCGATAGCAGTCCTTGCTTCGGTCAACCGGGGAGGAGCAGGTGCAGGCGACGTGTCCTGCCACAAGGCAGCGCCAGCACCTCTCAGACCGGCTCGGCAGAATTTTAACGTCCGCCGAGGCCCACCCCACCATTACTCTCTTTCTATCTTTCAATTTAATTGCCGCCGCCACTGGGCAGGCGACGATGACATAACCTAGCCTGTCCGGGCCCAGACGCATGGCGCTGGAATTAAAGCGCCCAGCGGCGACGTCCGTGACCCGGGCGACGGCGGCAATTACTTCTTCCACTGTGGTGGAATCGTCCAGACCCGAGACCCGTATGTTAAGACATCTCTCGGGCCTGGACACCTTTACCTCATCCTGAGGTAGGACTTCTTTCAGTCGCGCGGCGAGGGCATCAGCCTTCTCCCCGCTATCTTTTCCGGGGAGAAGGAGCATACGGGCCCCCGTTCGCGCGGTTTTCAATTTGACCCCGGGAATGCCGAGGTCTCCAAGCTTGATATTGCATTTTGCTTTCTGCATTAGGTCCGCGTAGCTCGTGCCCTTTTCCACCGCCGCGGGTAGCAGTGTGAGAATCACCGCGGTGGTGTTTGGCACCCGCATACGCGGACCCTTTTTCGCCGGGGGCTTCTGTGTCCTCGACTTCGCTTGAGGCTGCGTAGGTCGGTTGACGGCGTTTGGCTGGACCGGTGGTTTCTTCTTCTTCGCCTTACGGGCTACCACCGACCAACCTTCGTCCATCCTCGGCGACGGCACTTGGGCTGACGTGCTGGCCCTAGGGGTTCCCTTTTCGATTGGAGTACCTGTCGCCGCATTTTGGTTATTTCCGCTGCCTCGCTTCCTCTTAGCGGGCAGCGGAGGAAACTCTTCAGGTTGAGGGCGGTTGGCCTCTTTCCTTGCAGGTGTCGGAGGAGGCTGCGCACTCGCCCGCCGGACGTCGACTGCCAGCGGCGGGCGGACTCGCCTCTCTGGGAGGAGGCGATCGTCTAATGCTGCTAATTTAGCGTCCATCATGGCTCCCAGAGAGAGAGTCAGGTGGCGCAGAAACTCCTCTTGATCCTTGAACCGCCCTTCCATTACTGACGACGATGGTTGTGGCGGAGGTGGAGGTGGAGGCTTGGGCATCGGCGTTTTGGACGCGGGTACCAGCCGGGGTCGGGCGAATTCGGCTCGGAGACTAGCCATCTCCTTTTTCATTTGGGCCATTTCAGCCTCGAGGCGCCTATTGGCCACTTCGAGTCGCCTGATCTCCTCAGACTCGGTGCGGCCACGCAGCACCTTAAAGGCGTCGCTAATTATTGAGACCGAGTCGTTAAGGGACTTCATGAAAGTCCCTTTTAACCCCCTGGAGACTTTTGCCACGTGGCGGATGACCCCCAGGGCGTTTCGGACGTCGGTCTCAATGGCCTGGGCAGTCCTAGCTCCGGCCTCGTCCGTGTACAACTAAACCCTGCCTTAGCTTTTATGCCATTTTTTCTCTCCATCCCAAGGTTGTCTGGAAGAGATCGCTGCCAGCGATAAGGCCACCATTTGTGCTTAATTCTAAAATTCTAAGCTGTTTTTTGTGTATTGTTTGATAAATGTTATTGTACAATAACGTATATCTATTCTATTGTATAAAGAATAACGGTGTTATTCATATTCAGTTAAAGTAAATTTGTAAGCCTCTTTAAGAACCTTAAAAAAGCCTTAAAACTCACTTTAACTCAATATGAACACAACTCAAGGTTGTTATAAGTACGACCAGGGGTGGTAGCCATCCAGACGGGCAAATACCCTACCACCTGTCTGTGGGTTGTTTTGTCGCCTTTTACAACAACGTAAGCCCGCCCGCACGAAAATGTATTTATTCCTCTCCGTTCCTGCACGGATAAGTTTCCAAATAAAATTGTTTTTGTTGGGAAATTAAAAGAATAATTTAAATTTTGAATAGTAGGTAGGTGTAAATCGTGTGAGGCCTTAAAAAGAGAAGGTCAAAGAAGACGTGAACTTGGTAATAAACATTTAAAACAAATACATAATTGAAATAACTATATGACTGCTAGGTTATTCATAATCTGAAACCAGTTTCTCTGAGGTCTTTTGGCTTCGTGTTGACCTTTTAGTGATTGTCTACAATTTGCCATGGCAACTTATAATGATACATCAATAATATTTGATTAGGTACTAATAAAAAGAAGGGCATTCGCTTTTAAATTGCCAGTTCGAGAAACGTCTTCTTTATTCAATTTTACTACTTTCCTTACATACGAAATAACTCGTTTTTTTTAAAGTTTTTAAATACAAGCTTTTGAGATCCTGGATATCATGTTGCAGCAGAGTGCTAGCCAAAACAAGTAAAACGAGCCCGAACACGACGCGTCTATCTTGATTAGTACGGGAGTTACTATGGCCACCTTCCGACTCCATCATCAGATCAGCTCCATGGTACCATATTATTGCATTGTCACGCGATATACATATGCGTGCAAAATTTCAGCTCAATCGGAAACCGGGAAGTTGGTCAAATTTAACTTACAAGATTCCACCCGAACTTAAATACATATATATTTTTTATATATCAATGCATTCATCCATTGCAAGTTAAATAAAAGCTTGTAAAACAAATTTGTTTTATAGAGATATTTGTTTATTTGTTATGAGACACGCAATGACGCCTCAGACGAAATAAAAATATAGAATGAGTCTACCTGAACAAAAGCATCAATTGAAGTGAAGAATTTTTTAAATTTGTGTGCGCAGACTTATGCAGTATTAGCTGTGCCCGCGACTAGGTCCGCGAGGTTTTTTTTTTCGCACACCCCTAAAAGAGGTAGCCTAAATTACTCCCTATAACATCAGCTTTCTGCCTTTGAAAGAGGCTTCAAAATCGGTCTAGCCGTTTCAGAGATTAGCAGTAACATCCAGACAGAGAGATAGACAGACAAATAAAAATTTTAAAACTTGAGTTTTTGATATATATACCGTATATACGTTCATACGCATGCAGTAAAAAGCTATTATTTTAACATTACAAACAGACATTCCATTTTTATTTATCTTTTATTTGTATAGATACTGCGGTGTATGTCTGTGTGGTTAACACAACAAAATGTAAAAATCGGCATCCGTTAGCCGGCTTCACTTAAGTCCGAGACTCCGTCTTGCTATTAACGATTTAAGGTTATAGTATATAATAATATAAAATTATACTAAAAAGATATAAATAATTACAATACACTTATTTTATACACGTCTTATTAAATTTAAATAATTAATTAGTTATTTTTCAATTTCATGAATTCCATGAAATTGAAAAGGCGCAATTAATACATGAAAAGAATTTCAATTTGTGACTGATATTTTTTTTTATTGACAAAAATACGTATATTTAAATTAAAATATTTTAATGAGATTAAAAATGGAATAAGTAGATATCAGTACTTTCTTCCTGATTAACGTATCATCTGTCATGAACACTATTTCGCACAAATGATTAAAAGTGCTTCACACTGAGCAAGTCCTGCGGAAGAAAATGGGACTATATCACACAATACAGCCCAGCACAGTTGTAATGTTGTTTTTATCAAATGTTTTAATACAAATGTTACATTATATTATTATGCAACTTATTAATTTACTCTTTAATTATAAATAACACAAAAAAAAACAACTAAACACTTAAAAATAAACTAAATTATAAATGAATTAATATAAAGTATATATTATATAAGTATATGGCGACATTAGTGCCAACATCATAAGCAAGCATGTGAGCGCGAAACCAATATTTATCTGTGGCAAGCAAAACATCGCGCCGTTTATCACAAGCGCGCGTCTAATGTTTCGCGGCATTCACTTGGCGCGAAACAGTCGAGAACCGAAGTTCATTTCGGGACATCTCGGCACAGTCCGACTTTCGCCTTCAACACGAACGCACGATATACGTGCTCGGGTACAACGTTAGTTTTCGCGCTTGCTTGCTGTTTGCCTTCATATAAAAATCCTTCTGAACTGTAATGTAAAACATTGAGAGTGTGTGTGATTAAAAGTGTACGTCGCAAACAATTCTCTTTCATTAACCCGTACACCGCTCAACGGCCGCAACCAACCATCATCTCATCACCATCACACATCATCACCACCTCAGTATGTAACAAATCGCTGCCAGATAAGCTTGCCCAGAAGGCTGACTGCATTGCCACGCTGTATGGCAATGCTGATTCGTTGCGTGAAAAAAGAACCAGCCTTCTGACCACGGGTGGTGTCAATTATGCTATTTAACATACTAATACATTATATTTACATCGGATTCTTTCTACATTTATTTCATCTTTAACACTACTTGTACCGTAGTAGGCGTAGACCACATATCATAGAATTCTATGATCTGTGGCGTAGGCCCTGCGTCTGCGGGAGTTAAACCTTGTGACAGCGTAATATATCTTTTCAGGTTTAATTCAGTACCGGGGTCGAATCTCAAATCCAAAAGAATTCAAAACAAGTAGTGTATGTAAATGAATTACTTCAACATTCAAATGATGTAACAAATAACAGTTAGGTTATGTGTGTGACTTAAGATTTGAAAATAACTTAATCCGGATCGAGTCGGATTACTATCTGAATCCGAATTTATGTTTCCAGTACTATCTCAGTTCAGTTTAATATTCAGAATGCGTGACGACGTATTTTGTTTACATGTTAATATTTCTGAAACGTGCATGAGTTTTTTTACTGAATGTCCTACTTCATATAATTATCATCTAGGTATTTTTAGCTATAAGCCACGTGCAGATGGTTTGCCAACTACTACTTATTATTATTGTATTGTATTACTTGCTATTATTGTGTATACTTATGCAAAGTACAATAATAAATGTATTGCAACTATTATTTATGTAACCTGTTTGTCAACCCTACTGGCCATCGCGTGCCATCATGAGACCATCGGCAAACCTTCTGCGCACGGTTAGTATTAAAGGTTTCTAGAAGTAATTGTTGTAAGCGATAAGACCACCAATCGCACAAGTTTCGTTAGAATGTTAATATAGGTTGGAAACAGAATACAGGTTTTTAGTGCATTAGAAATAAAGAAAACGTTGGCTATACCAATGGCGACACAGATAAAGTATAAATTTCTTATTTTCGTCTTCGAAATATAACCTTTATTCTTTATTGTAGACAAAAAGTTACATACAAAGTTATAGAATACTTATGATGTACAAAGGCGAGCTTAACCCTAAAAGAGTTTTGCTTCCAGCAAACCTATGACTCTAGAAAGAAGGGGAGAAGCAAAAGGCTGGGTTGTGTACACTAAGATATTTTACGATTTAACTATGTAACATATAATATAAACAGATTAAAAAAATAAATTATATACAAGATACACTTAAGATACATACAATGTAATATATAAGGATAATTTAAGATAGGTGCTCTTTGATGATCTATCTCGAACCGTATGTCGCAGGGCGTTCCATAATCTAACAACGGGGACAGAGAAAGAAGCACTATAACATGCCGATGAGTGTGTGGGAGCTTTGAGAAGAAGAGATTTAGAAGTTCTTAAATGTTTGTCAGAAGAGACAGTAAATTCAAAACGTTGACGAAGATAGGAAGGAGAAAGAGCCTTTTCAACAACCTTTTCAGAGTTGTATGCCTTAATTGGACAAATGAGGCTGGTAGTCAGGATATTGCTGTGTCGAAAGATACTCCGCCATAGCACTAATTTTAAGTGTCCATATATTAGTTTATATGACCTTAAGACTCGTATAAAGAATATGAATATTTAATTTAGACTTTAAGGCAATTAGTCATCAGTCAAACGACCACCATTAGACGACTAATTTCTGATTCAAACAAGTATACGACTAGATGATAGCCTAATAAGCAAACGATACCAACTATTCAAGGTTTAATTGCCGCAGAACAGGTTCTTAAAGCCAGTATCGATTCGAGATGATAACTTAAAGCAAAACCCATGCAGGTGCAGGCTTCGTCTGAGAATTTATGCAATAATCCCACGATCGATGGAACTAAAGCTGTTTATACTGCATGTTATGCGATTGAATGTTCAAATCCATCAGACTCAAAATCTAAGTGGTATTGGAATCAGCTGAGTTCTTTTTGCGAAGAGCCTTATGCACAAGCCCACTGCTCAGGGATTGACAGCGACGTAATGTGGGAGTGCAATTTTTTTATTGAGGCAGGGTAATGCGTTTCGTACACTAGCGGGTCCTATACTGAGATTAGACCAAAGCCGTTGTTATCCGTGCAGGAACGGAGAAAGAATACAATTTCCTGCGGCCGGGCGACTTGTCGTAAGACACGACAAAACAACCTACAGCCAGGCGGTAGGGCGGTAGGGCATTTGCCCGACTGGATGCCTACCACTCCTGGTCTAGATACCGCTATAACAACCTTGAGTTGTGTTCCGGCATTAGTGACCAGGTTCCAGTCGCCCTTAAGTCCAGCAGCGCATTTGTAGCACCTTTGGTGATGAAAATATCCATAGGCGATGGAAACCGCTTTCCATCAAGTGGGCCGTCTGCCTGTCTGCTGAACTCCTGCAATAAAAAAAGCAATGAGAGTTATCCACTGATGATTGGATAGATAACAGAGTCAATTGCCGGATTGTGTGGTGACTCAGCAAGGTACCATATTAAAGAGGTAACCCATGGGCTAATACTCCACTAAAACCCCCTTCCTACCATGTGCCCCGCGCTCATGGCAGGAAAAGCGTGAGACTTAGAATGTACGCCCATGCTGATCCTGTGCATCAGTGATTGAGAATGCCCCGGGAGAGACAAAGTCACTTCGTCAACAGGGATTTGATCCTCCGCTCCCCAGATACAGGACAAACCAGTTACCTTATGTACGAGTAAATAAGTACCAATACTCTTTTAAACATGGTTATGTTCCTACATTAAAACGGCCAGCGGGATTAGTTCCACCCGGGATCGAATTCTTCAAATGAGAGACTGGTTTAAGATGTGACTTTATATTCTCTTTCAAGACACTTTTATAAGAAGTGAATTCCACTTGCGGGCCCAAGAAATGTTGGCTGGACGTTGTGAAGGATGACTTGCGTACCAATGGTCTCAAAACGGGGGATGTTGAAGACCGCGCGAAGTGGATTAGAAAAAGTAACCAAGACTTAGTTACTTGGTCTTTGGTTATAACAAGCCTACATTCGTCAACATATTATAATTTAAAAAAAACTTTTTAAGTATCACATTAAATTTGTCATTGTTTTAGTCTAAAAAATATTTATTATCACTTTTATTTCAGTTCAAATTGGACCTATATTTAATCATCGGTCTTATTGACTCTCTAATCTGTGTTGCACAGTGTAAGACTCGTATCTCGTTCTCTCACAAGTTCAGTCCTATAGATTTTTGCGTTTAACTCTTTTTAGTGTCGCTTTTCAAATCAACAATTCTAAAGAAGTTTCACTTCAATACAAAATCTAGAATTTTTATAATACCCGTTACATTTTGTCTGGCCATAGAGACAAGTAGTAATGTTAGAATTAGTCAAACTGTCGTTTAATATATGTAAATGGAATTTAGTGCTAATTTGTATGGGTATAGTGTAGCAGGAGTGGTACGAATGCATGTAAGTGAAGTTGGAACGTCGTAAACAAACGTAGGGTAGACTGGGTACAGTTGTAACAGGGTACGGTTGAAACAAAATGAATATCGCCCGAATTATGGACGGTATAGTGGGGTGACCAGGGGGGGGGGGAGGAGTAGTTTACGTGTCCGAACGTGTTCGTTTGTGTTACGCCGGTAGCCGTGTGCTTCAGTGGGTTGCCAGAGACCCTATTGTGCGTGGTCGCGTCAAAGTAAGTATTTTCGATTGATGATTTTTTCTTATTACGCAGCTAATATTAAAAATAGGATGGTAAGTATTTTTCTGCTCGTAGATTAGAACTTAGAGAATATGTAATCGTAATTATTTTTTGTGTACGATTGTTTGCCTCATCACTGTAATTTTTCATTTTTATAAAAGAGAGTTGGGTACTGTTGTAACAGTTTTCGTGGGTACGGTTGTAACATTATTAATTCCTTCGTTTCTCTTTGTAGATGCCTAGGACACGCATGGATCGTCATCACTTTGAGCCACATAACATATATAACGTTGACGAAACTGGTGTTACTACGGTTCAGAAGCCAGACAGAATAGTAGCACGACGTGGCACAAGACAAGTCGGGGCACTGACGTCTGCAGAGCGCGGCACCTTAGTTACCCTAGCCTTTGCAGTGAATGCCTTGGGCAATGTCATTCCTCCGCTTTTCGTATTCCCTCGAGTTCGGTTTCACGAACATTTTATTAGAGATGGTCCTGTGGGCTCAGTTGGAGCAGCCAATCCGTCAGGCTGAATGCAAGATGAAATATTCATTGTATTTCTAAAACATTTTCAAAAATTCACCAACGCTTCTCGTTTGCATAGAGTGTTACTTTTGCTGGATAACCACTCATCACACGTTCATATAAATGCATTGGACTTTTGCAAAGAAAACGGAATAGTCTAATCTAAACTGTCAGTCAGACTGATTAGTATTTAATTTATTTTCCGTTGAAAGCAGTGCTTTCGATACATATAATTTTTTTTAAATTTGTTTTTCGTATAAAGATCCTTTAAAATACTCTTCTGTAATTTTATTTTAATAAATATGATTAGAACATAAAAAATCGTGCCTCATTTTCATGTGTTACAACTAACCCCAATCACTGTTACAACTGACCTTGGTATGGGGGTAAGTTGTAACAAAGGTAGAACTTTTTCCAAAATGCTCCTGTAGGCTAATTATTGCATTAGGCGCTCAAATATGATGCAAAATATGAAGACTAAGGACCACTCTTTCGCTTCGCATGTTTATAGCAGGAATTGCTAGCATCATTACGATTCTATGAGCGCTCAATGAAAAATTGTTACAACTGTACCCAGTCTACCCTATACGCAAACTGAATTATTAATGATAATTCATTTATACATTCTCTTATAGAAGAACTGTGTTAAATGCGATTTTAATTAATTATTTATTTGAATATGTAAATCAAATCAAAAATTAATTTGTTCAAATTCAACACTAATAATAACATAATAATTATAGTATAGTGGTGGCCGAGAGCTCACTAAGAATTTTACGATGCATTTTTTTCCATAAATTTGTAACGTACGGAAATATAATTATTATAGAAGAATTAATTAATAGAATTAATTAATGCTCATAATTAATTTCATGGTTCGTCCATGAAATTAATTATGAGCATTAATTAATAAATAATCGGCAGACAAACCCCCTTATTTCAAAACATTCTTCATTGGTGATCCGCTCCTATTGGTCTTAGCGTGATGATATATGGCTGTATAGAATCAATATTTATCTAAAAATACCGCATATATTAAAAATAAAAATTACAAGATGTTTTATCTAACCAATTTTCGGTTAAAGAATTTACAGCAGAATGTTGAATAAAGTATCTTTCAAGTTCTAGTATAATAGGTATAGAAACCTGGTAATAATATGCAAATCTTATACATTATAGCATAACTAGTGCAAGTACTTTGAATGTGTATTATTTTTAATGCGGTCGTCTCTGGTTGAAATCCGATAATATCATGGTTAACGTATTGGGTAGGATATTATTTCATACGGCATTTTTTCATAAATCACAACGTTACTAGTAAAATATGACTTCACATATTATATTAGTAACGTTGTGATATATTAAAAACCCGTTTGGGTTGTAAATCATATGACTGATTTTTTAGAACAAAGTTCCTTATCGCTTTGGGATAGGAGCTAGACGGAAAAATGCTGACCGCTCTATAGTGTATGCCTGTTTACGCCATCGATCGATACTACTGTACTCTGATGTTTGTTGTATACTAACCCCTTTTAATATTATAGATGCGAAAGTAACTCTGACTATCTGTCTATTACGCTTTCACGGAAAAACTACTGGAACGATTTTGATGCAAATCGGTATAATAATATATGTATTTTCGATACCGATAATGACATTTTGACTTTGAATTTTTTTGATATTTTTCGATGGTGTTCGATTTCATTAGAATGCAGATTTGCTTGATTTGCGTCACACAACTTTAAATGGACATTATAATTATGTCAAAACTGTCATCTCTCATCATTTTGTTTTATTGTATGCCATAACTACATCCAATTTTATTTGAATTTATTTATAAAAACACCATAAACAACGAAAATGTCCCATCGCAACGTCATAAGTTAAAAATCAATTAAATTAATTGAAATAACTCTCACCATTACATTTGATTAATTGTAATAACATATTACAAGACACAAGATATTGCGGCGTTCTTTTAGTGAATAATAAAGACATCATGCCTGTGGGAATACATGTTTAATGATCGCATTGTTATTCTATATTACGCATGTAAAGCATAAAATACGATAGTAAAAGTTTGGTTTGGACAATTAATCTTAACGATTGTAAAAACGATTGGAGATAAGATATGCAATTAAATTTTTTATTTACTTTATAAAACTAAAACATCAGAATTTAGGCCGTGGTCTGTCGCAGATGCTGAAAGCGTCTAGCATTAATCGACGTTGCATGCCGCGTTCAGCGTCGGATTAATAGGTATATCTGTTATCCCAGTTTGCCAAAGCACACAGTTGTTCGAGCTTCCGCTTTTCCCGTAGCTCTGGCATAGGACAAAGGTGCCATCCATATTAAGTAGCGAAGTTTTATTGTAGGTTACATCCGACGCCATTCAACATAGTTCTTGTGAAAACTCAAAAGGCCACATTTGACTATACAGTTCACATTTCTACAAAACACATAATTACTACTCAAAAACTAACAATATTCTACAACTATCCGTGCAGGAACGGAGAAAGAATACAATTTCCTGCGGCCGGGCGGCCTGTCGTAAGAGGCGATCAAACAACCCACAGCCAGGAGGTATGACATTTGCCCGACTGGATAGCTACCAACCCTGGTCTAAAGTATGTCGCCATTGTTATGTTACTTTGAGTTTTGTTCCAGCATTAGTGGCCAGGTTGTCTCCCTTAAGAGAGCAGCAGTGCATTTATTTGTAGGCGATGGTAACCGTTTTTCATCAAGTAGGCCATCTGCCTGTCTGCTGTTCCTGCAATAAATAAAAAAACAAGTATTGTTTATTTTAGAGTAATTTTATAACTTTTTAGGAAACAAAACTGCACAGTCCCCTTTCAGATTCCGCCAAAAAGTCCATGTCTTAAAGCGATCATCATATTTTTTTTCTTGCAAGGTGTCCTGGGTACGGGAAAGGACATAGGTATGTCAAAGTGACAGAAAAGTCACTTACATCTTTTAATAAACTCCGCAAAGATCACTAACTAAATTTGTATGTAACTCTATGTAGGTACGTACATAATATATTTGTATATAAGTATCTGTGTATTTTTATTTACTATCAATATACGTATAGATGATTGTACATATTTTAAACTATGTACACTGAATACAACCCATTATTAGTAATGTGAAATTATCTCCAGAAGGTTGTTTGGAAGAAAATGCTGTTAGCGATAAAACCAACAGTTGTACTAGTTATATAATTGTTAATTCATGTGTATTATTATCTTTTATGCTATAAGGAGTGTTCTATTCTATTCTAGAAATGGAAAATAGAGATGGCGCTACAGTCACATCTTTTAACGTCGCAATTCACTACCAAACCTTACCTTACCTTTCATCGAGAAAAAAATTACTGTTCACAAGTGATAGAACAAACCTAAATTGATTGATTGCAAAGCTGGCATTTGGCTGCGAAATTGTATTAATATGAATAGTTCAGTTTTACTAGCATTCCATAGTTCCATACAATGCCAATACTCAGACATCCGAACAACGAGACTCCCAAAAAAACAAATCCGAGTAAGGTGAACTTCCTCCTGCCGTGAGAACTGCATTCCAACAAAACGAAAAGGTTTTGTGTCGGTTAATAAGAATCGCATAAAGGGGCCTGCAGTCGTGAGAAAAAGTTATCCCGCACCAGTAGCTTACGTACTTTTATGTTTGTGTATTAACTTTTTTCACATATGGAGCAATGATTTAAAAGATTTAGGTATATTGGATATTAGCATCCATAAGCGAAACTTCATTCGCGTCTCTATGGCGCCGACGTATTTGTTAATTGCAACAGCTGTAAGTATGGTAAAATTGGCTTAGTCTTTTCTTCTTGTATATAAAAATTAATATTTCTCTGATGCCCTTTATAGAAACGTAAACTATACATTTGATCAAGTGATGATGTTTAGCAAAGTTGATGTGCATGAGCCAGAGAAGGTTTTTGAGCTGGTTCACAATTGGACCCGGTAGGTGGCGCTGCTGTCGGCGTATCGATTGAAGCTTTTCCGGGCAGGATGACGTCTGCCGGGACAGCTAGTGTTTAATAAAAACGAAAACTCATAGATATATATAGGTCATCGAGTAGTAAATTATATCAACGGTGTTAGTACGAATAACCTGAGTGAATTGAGAAGATTAAAGGTCTAGCTAGACAGAGGAATTTGAAAACGTTTATAATAATATGTTGACAACGGATCAGTATGGCGATCTAGGGAGTAAACGCAGCCCACTTTCTGGACACCTTACCCATAGAAGACGGTAACTAAAATATAATAAAATTGTATAAATTGCACAATCATAAAATTACAAAGTTGTTGGAGTTTTTTGTTGGAACAACTGTTTGTTTTTTCAGACGTACAATACAGGAGATTGTAATGGTGCCTGGCCATAATTACATCATTTAGTCAATAAAAAAATATTAAATTAATATAAAAAACTTTATCTTTGTAGAAGCATAAAACAATGTCACAGTTCTACTTATTTATAGTCTTGAGGGACTATGGGTAGAATCTATAATGCTTACTTAATACGTGAAGCAAAAACACAGGAAAAACTTTGTACCCATATCTACGAAAATTGCGCACACGGAGAGATGAAATTTCGCACACTTATAGTAGAGGAGTGCAGAATGCTGATGTGTTTTTTAATTATGCATAAAAAATACATTAAATCAATAAAATAAAAACATTACACTACCATGTATTTGACACACACACGCGTATATTCTCTTTTGTTTATTATTCAAGTGAAATTAACAGTGTAGCCTTGGCGAAATATGTGATTACAGAAGTATAGTCTTTGACATTATTTATTATGGTCGAATTTCGAGCACGGGCGACCACTAGCACAATATAAATACGTTGTTTTCTTTTGCATTTATGTTGTACTTGAACCATTTACAGATTTATTGTATTAAAGATTTGGTTTTGTTCTGTTTCAAAAAGACGCAAATTTCTATTTTCTAGTAATTTAATTCAATAGCAAGAATGCATTATTATCAGGATATTGTACTATTCCTACTGTATAGTACTTATTTGGACCTACGGAATATGCCTTTTGAATTTTATTTATTTTAACAACATTTAGGTAATTTATCAAGACTTACGAAAACCCTTAATATTGTTACGTGCGAGCGGGGTTACGCACTTATGGATTGGAAGAAAACACCAGCTTTTAATTTAAAAGCTTTTATTGACTTACACAGCCGCACGTAGTACCTCTCGGTAGGGTTGCCCCTATACGCATGACCAACGATGCACACCCCCGACGATAAGTTGTCACACCCTCAATACCGTCGCCGATATTGCGCGGACCTCCTCCAATATTATCGCGGGTAGCTCGCTTCTGATTCCTCCTTCGAACTACGCTAACACCTCCTTCGCGTATCTGTCCACCAAACTTGTCACTAAATTCACCACTTAATCCGTCTCTGTACTCTATTAACCTTCTCTGATAACCCTTTAGTATCGCACTTGTCGTTTCACCGTCTCGAACTGAACTCAACTTTAACTGCTCGGTAGGCGCGCCTTGCGCTGTTTATATACCCGGAAGAATTTTCTAGAACCCATCTATCTATCTCTGTCTCTTCCTTCCCGAACCTTCTGTTCGGGAACTTTCGTTTATACATCTATCCCTTTCTAACATCTATCTATCTCTTTCTCTCTTTTGTCGTCTATCTCTTTCTAACATCTATCTATCTCTTTCTTTAGTTTATCATCTATCTTTTTCTAAATATATCCGTCCTTGTCTTTTTGTTCTAGATTTTTCTAGATTGTTCCAAAAGTTCTAAAACTAACTAGATGGTTCCACCATCGTTCGCCACAATATGAATTTTCTTAACCCTAACTTGAGGAATGGGTTGTCCATATAAATTTTCATCACCTATTTCATCTTTTAAATTGTTTTTGAGACCCTGCCACATATTGGCGCCGCTTCTAATAACCACTTTCTATCAAACCAAAAGTGGACGCATTCGCAACTTCATATGAACTTAGACCATTTAATGGTTTTTAACCTTAAACCTTTAAATGAAATTTAAAGGTTTTTTTTAAACCTAGACACGTATCACTTTCACTAAGCGGATCTCCAAGAGCGACTGCTTTAGGCCTTTAGTTAATGCTGTTAATATACGACGTGACTGTTTCAAGCAAAAGAATCTCTATCGTCGATTCATGAGAGCGTAGTTCTGTTAAAGCCTGTGAGTGGTATATCATGACACAGCAGATATTTTGCATTGAACAAGCAATGCTTGGGAGGAATGTGCTAACGGCATGCTCCTTGTGACTAAATTTATTTTCTGTCAGCCTGCAAGTTGAATGAGACACGAGGTCACAGCGAATACACCGGCGACCGGTTTCCATACAAATTCACCGTAAATAATGTTGCCACATTTTGAATTTTACGGAAATAATTGGGATTTGTTAGCTCTTTAGCTTTGACATTGTGTGGCTCTTGGCGCTCTGGCAGCTGCTCTTATAGAGAGCAGAAAAAAAATCATTTCAAAATGGAATCTTACAGGTCACTTATCGAAAGTCATGACTCTATCAATGAAACACTCCCCAGCAACATATTTTTACTTTATAATTATTTTGCATATTAATTTGTGGCTTAGCTATGTCGCTGTATGATTGAAATTCATGCGTTGTTGCGATACTTGAGATTATAATTAAAAAATAAGTAGGTAGTAGTAATCATATAATGATACAAGAATTAAAAAAGGTGTTTTTGTTGGGGGCCAGGAAGAGAAAATAATAACGATATTTTAAATTTTCACAAAATAATAATATAATGTCAATAGTGGCACAAACAACTTAAAAAGCTAACAAAGTATTCTAAAAAACGGAAATACAAATTTACTACATACGAAATAGGTTTGTATGTTCATCAGTATTAAGAGTATTGAGTTAATATCGTGTGAGTATCGATCTATATATTAGCTTTAGAATAATTTTGAATATTACGAGGACTCACATAATTTTGTAAATAGCAATTTTCTTCACATAGGTAAATACTATAAATTAAGGAAAAGATATAAATAATACTTGAAAAACTATAAACAATACTTGGTCACACATCCAGCCACCGCATGTATAGTGCATACTATGGAAATTTCAAACTTAATACAACCACTATTAGTGTTATATTTCTTTATCAAACTAAATTAAATCAATAAGAATGATGTTATGATACTTTTTCATTGTCAAACTTTGACATTAACTCCGCATAAATTAGACTCGTAAGTGTTATTGACATATTGCTAATAAGTCCATTTCAATTACAAAAATGCTGTTTCGTTATTATTCTGATTATTAAAGATACAAATATTTCTTTTGCTAGCAAACGATTACAAAAATTTTTGAAGTGAAACTTCTTTACCGGCGTTGGAAAAAAAATTACCGTCACATTTTTCCATAATCCATCTATTAACAACTCGTTGCTACGCAGATGAATTGTGAGACGACCATTGTAATATTTCTTTACTTTATTGTGTATTAATTAATATACGAGTTTGATGATTTCTAAATCATTTATTAAGAATCCTACACACACACATACGTATATATATTAAAGTGATCAGCAAAATCATAATGTAACTTTATTTAACCAATTTCTGTAAAGTTGCATATAGTAGATCATTTTTCGAAAAAATAAGATCATAAAGAAGTTTCACTTCTTACGTGTGTACACTAGTACACGCACACAAGGTTTTTAAATTTGTTAATATTTATCTATGTTTTTAAAGTTTTTAATTTAATTTATAACAATGTAGTTTAAAATTGTGAAATATGTTGTAATTATCGATCTTTGTGTCGGAAATAAATAAAAATTATTATTATTTTTCGGATAGGTAATCTTTTCTTAGCACTTTGGCTAGTTTGAACCACATCCACGGGCCTAAACCATATTATTATATAGGCTTTTAGACTAGGATATGCGCGCGACTTCGTCCATCGCTTAACTTAAAACTCCCGCGGGATTCCCAAAACACAAATTACCGCATTATTTAAAAAGAGTTTAAGTTAACGTTTTAGTGAAAACTGTGTCGGTATAAGCAAATTTTTATGCACCCGAATATTTCCGGAATGGAAAATTCCCCCGGGATTCACGGGATAAAAAACATCCCATTTAACACAAATTTTCTATCAACTAGTAAAGAAATCATACTGAAATTAGTTTTTTTAATCTGACCATTTTAAATATTTCCCAGGAAATTTCCTCCGGGCTTCCCGAGATAACAAGTAGCGCATGTTTAATCTATTTTGGATTTTGACTATATATCTCAACGACATAGCTGCCTTCAAAACGTTATATTCTATGCGATCGTTTCCAAACCAGGATTTATTGTTAGTTGCGAATTTATTTATATAGATAGGTACCTAACGTTTTTCCCTCACTATTAGCAAATCGTTGTTGTTACGGTCTATATGCATTATGTACATTTAAGGTTTTATTCCTATTAAGTTAGAGTTGATGAAGAAGCTATATTGTAATCTAAGATCTGTCTTAAAGGCCTAGCTGCCAAGCCATAAACCTAAATAAATAAATACCTGACGAAGTGTGACATTATGTGACACAGGATGCGAGGGATCCTAAATTTCGTTGGGTTTCTTTAAATGAAAACCTTTTAAATATTTCCAACTCTACTCGTATCTGACTGTTAGCACAGTATTTCAATTATTATAAATAGAAATAAAGCTGATTACAAAACCGCTGCTTTAATTTAATAATTTCTTGATGTAAAATTGCAAAATATGTGAAATCACACTAGGGAGGGACGAGTCTTGTGAATGAGACTAGCTGTGACAAGGACGGGGTACTCGTAAGACGTAATTTGTGAATGTCCCCTAATTCATCGTTCAAAATGGAGGATGTTTTCTAAACGTTTCAAATAATATAAAACCCTAATGCAATTGAAACGTATGTTACCGCTAGATCAAATAGCTGTCATAACCATAAAACGTATTATGGCAGAAGTAAAAGTAGTTTTCTCAGACGGCCCTAACGACTGTCGAAAGTCTATTACACAGAATGAGATAACCGTTATCTTAGCATTCCTCTAAAATTATGCTCTTTGTAACCATAGCCTAAAAACCTGGTCAGTTTATGTTTTATGTAAATAGTTTTGCACAATATTTTATTTCATTAAGCTCAGTAGCGAAATCGTGGTAGCGTAATGATCAGTGCACGAGTCCCAAACTCAAAGGGCGCGGGTTCGAATCCTGGCTGAAACGCATGCACAATTAAAGCAGTTTGCCGACCTACTGTGCACGTTGTTATAATTACCACGTACTAATAGCGTTGAAAGAAAACATCGTGATGATACCTGCACATCGAGACAACCGATGTGTCAAATGTGACAAGCGTGGCTGTTATACTGTCCGTCCCCTTATAGTAGGGGGCCTCAGCCCAGCAGTGGGAGAATCATGGGTGGTTATTATAATTATATAAGATAGGTTTACACTATTTTGTGTTTATACTGTTATATAACATGTAAGTGTTGTATAGTTTATGATATTTGTTGCGTTATTCATGTAAAACAACAAAATTGTAGTATTTTTAGCCTGGACATTTACAAGGCGTTTACTGTCGCTACGCAACGTCAATGATTTGGTTAAGTCAATATTGAATATATATATATATATATATATATATATATATATATATATATATATATATATATATAAAATTCATTTCTGTCTTTCGATTCGGTTGAATCAACCAAAGTGAATAATACTTGAGTCATTCAATGTTATTGAATAGCGTCGTGTCCTTTCAGTTCTAAACTTATCAACCAAATTGATATAATTTCATTGATCTTTGTGATATCAGCATTAAATAACCAACAGGTGAGACTTGGCACTGGTTATATTTGGCCAACGTCACATGACTTAGATAGACAGGACCAGAAATGATTGACTAATATGAAAAATAAAAAAATCTAAGCTAACAAATTTGTCATTAGTACTATACATAAATGTATGAGAATAAACTATTTAGTAGATTACATACTTAATAAAAATGTAATAGATGTGGGAATGATGTCTCTCGAACGCATGATGTGATGAATGTAAGACGATATTTCTGAACGAATCATTAGTGTGAAAGAGGTGACGAGGGAAAGAGAGAAAAGACGACGAATGGACGACGTACTACGTTGATATTAAAATTATTAAAAATAATGCGCACGCGCATCACCGTAGATTCGTAGTGTTGTTTTTGTTGCCCGCCACCATCTCCACATAGATATAAAAAAGTTATAAAAGAAATATCCTACAAATTTAAATTAATGATATAAATGCAATAACTAAGATTTAGGCAAATAACAAGTCTTACATTATTGATGCAGTCGGAGGGAATTATGTAACAAATTTAAAAAAAAATGGTGATCGTTGGCATTTAGTTGACATAAGGAAATAATTGTTGATAGAACCAAGGAAGATAAAGTATTCTTTTTACACGATAGAACTTTAATTATGTTTCTTTCAACTTCTTATTTGCATTTGTGTAAATAAATAAATACGTATACAAATTGTTAATAATTGTAAGAAATCCATAAAAAACCAGCTTATAACAGTAGTGACGACCCTACCCGTTGTTTGATCGTTACTTTCGGATCCACGATACCGGATTATGGTAGTAATTCAGAAATCGATTTGGACCGCTGCACGCGATGACAGTAAGGAATCTTACAGTATCGAATATTCATAATCTGTTCGTTTTATTTTCTTTGTAAGGGCAATACTTTATCTGTCAAACTCTCCCGTTACCACTTTGTGAAAATAACTTTTTTATTGAAATCCTTTAAATTATTATTATTACAGTATTATTGCTCAAATATTGGATTTACTTTGCAGGTGGCAGGATGCTTGTTAATTTTTATTTATATGTATGGGTCGGTGAAAACATTATATCTGTAAAAAATGTACGATTTTGGCCGGATTGGCGGCTTTCAGTTATTGCTTCCGAAACCAATATTTGTAAGGATTTGTTTTAAGTTTTATGCTGTTAATTGTAATGTTGTTTTGGTAACCCGATTTAGAATTTTTAAGTGATAACTTCTTATGGGAAGGTAAACCGCTTCGTTACGTAACGCGTTACGAAGCGCTTCTGTAGGGCGTCCTGAGACGCACACGTTTTTTTTATTTTTTATTATACAACTAATACTGTTAATAATATTTTTTAGACTAAAATAGTGAACAATAGACGTTCAAACAACAAAATAAATAAAATACCGCGATTAAAGCTCTTAAAACGTAGTTTTATTATAGTTTTCTTGTTATTTATTTTTTAAAGAGAGCATAGAATTATGTTCTCAATCATTCATAAAATCATCATTCTGGAACGCTCTATCTATAGCGAATTTCTAAATCCTCCTTATTACCGATTAAAATTTGACATCACTCCATACATGTAATATAAATTTTCAAACAATGCTATGGTAAAATAATTGACAGTTATAGAAATCCAGCCAATAAAGGTGATCGATAAAATTTATGATTTAAGGTAGAGGTAAATTTTTTGTTAACATTCCATTAGAAACATTAAAATTTCTGAGAAGGCCCTATCATGGTGACCGGAAATAATTGAGATGAGCCTTCGGCCACAGCTTCGGCCTTACAGGATTTTTTGTTGCCGTCTCTAGGCCGTTCGTTTCGTAGAAAATAAATTTCGAGATGTTTCTTACTTTGAACATTTAAAATATTATAATAGAAATACGTATAATTGCTCCTCGAGCAATAGTATATAACTAACTAAATTAACCCCTCAAATTCTGGTAGGTGGCTTTATTTTACTTAATAATAATAATAATAATAATCTTTATTTGCAGAATGTAGTACAAAAGTTGTTACAATGATAAATTATTGTCCTTATACATTCTACCATTTTCATGGTGTGCAAAATAGTTATAATTGTAAATTAATTTAATATGTCTCATTTATCTTATTTGAAAAATCCGGCTTCCTTAACTCAGCTATTTTTACAATCGCTTAGCGAAATTATTTACATGAAAACTAAATACATAAACATACTGTTACGAGTGCGGAACTCTGATTAAAATGCCGTTAGAATTACTATAGAATTTATTAGAACTATACAAACACGTATGACACAGGTACAAATATAACTGGACGCAACCAGTACAAACTGCACGATTCAATAACACGCGTAAAGTCCGTCACTGTATAGCTAATAGAATGCATGCATGTCTTGCTCGTATCGTAATCCTCCCTTGACTCACTCTCCCCTCCATTCGGGCATTCCTTTTATCCTGTAAAAATACAATATGTCTCGACGCAATACAATCATTTCCAAGAATTAGTTCGACACACCTCTCTAATGACTGCCATAAAACAAGTTCAAAAACAATAGTGTTTTTCTTAATTACAAATTTTTAACACAAAGTCTTTATCTGCGTAACATAGTTACTAATAGTAACACTATCCCAGGTGTTGTACTGGCATTAGTACTTTTCTTCCATGTATATTTATATCTAGTAAAAACCGTTAATAATTCATAGAATTAAGATTATAAACACAGTATTGAATGCATATATGTAAGTAGGTGTATTTATCGAGTTCATCGACTGTTCATTGTTTTCATAGTGATATCATTATTTATACGGCAATTACTGCTACATACATTTGTTTGAAGAATTTAATGGTGCCGGTATTTGAGATATTTTTAATATTAATCCTTATTTATCGCCTGTATGTTTAAATCTCCTGTAGAAAAGTTATGAATAAAAACTATCAGGCCATTCAATAAAGTATTTTTGATTTTATAAAACGCGACTTGAAGCGCATCTCATCATATATATATAGGTAGACCGGTAGAATACACTCAAGCCCTGTGAAATGACAATGTGCGTTAGTAGGTAGTTTTTAAAAAAAATTGGCAGACAAACACGCATATTACATATCCCTAAGATAAGCACGCACGATTGTCGTATGAGTAATAGGGATGTTCATACAAAAAAAATATCGATATTATTTTCGATATAATATATCGTAATGTTGTATCGATACTTTGTGATATATCGTAGAAATATATCGATATCTTCGATATATCGTAACAAAATGTAATTTTCTTACTTAGTTAGTTTTTAATATTAAGTATTTGATAGGGATCAGGTTGATATAAGTAAAAATAGCTGGGAATAAGAAACAAATCAAGTTTAATTATTTATAATTCCCAATACTTTTTGTCGAGACCTTGCTTAAACAAAATTTAAATTAAAATGTAATATATAAAACAGGTAATCAATTTATTGCCACAGCTTGCTTCTTCTATACAATTGAATTGTAGCCGCTTTTATATATTGTGCTATTTATTTTTATTAGTTACTTTTTATATAACTGTATTTACATTTCGTAAAATGTATCAAACAAAACAATCAAAACAGATAGCTTTTATTTGTAAGTTATTTTGTACTGAGACCGAAACGAGTACCCACAGACACAGATTATACCATTTTTAATACTAGTGCTGCCCTTACTAAGAGTAGGAGTAGTATGTTGTTTAGCGGGGGGCGATTATGACTAATGTCATAATCGAATTATTTTGGAATATTAATATTGAACATCAATTATGAAATTAGTAGCTTACTTATTTTATAATCGAATCATTTCATTAGTATATCTCATAATCGACCAGCGCTGAAAATATACAAAAAAATAAAACTGAGAGTTTATTGGAGAAACTCAGAAATCGCTCTTTAGCTGTTGAGACGAATATACATTGTAGGTTAGGTATGTAGTGGAGTTTAATTTGAAGTCATTTAGAGTATTTTGTTAACAACGAAACTTTCGTTACTGGGAAGGCTAGTTATTCAATAATTCAGGGTTTTACGTTTTATTTTTACTCAAGTTACCAACCATAAATCAGTTTAAAAAAGTAAAACTTTATTCTATAATTTCTACCGATATTTGATGTATCGGATAAAATGTATCGATTGTACATATCGATACTAGATTATTCGATAATATCGGGAAGAATCGATATATCGTGTACATATATCGATATTTTATTCAATATCGATATATATCGTGCACTCCTAATGAGTAATATACAAGGGACAATTCTGGGGCCGATCTCAGACTCCCAGACCATAGTAAATAACAGTAAGCAAGGCTTAGCCCGCTAACAACAACAATATCCTTTATTGTACACCAATATAAAAATAGTTACACATTTTCTTGTCTGAAGATTAGAAGATATTAGTTACGGCCTTACTGCTTAAAGCAATCTCTTCGAGGCTGCCTTTGGATGGAAAAGAATCTTATTCAAAACTTTCATTAATTCAAGAAATTGTGTTAGTATTTTTATGGTGGTGTACAATAATTGTATCGTATCGCTGTTGTTGTTGTTTTTATTGTATGAATAATCGAGTCACTGTCGCTAGTCGTCTCCTATCGCTCCCCGAGTCAGTGTCATATCTTTGAATTAAAAGATGTTAAAGTTACGAAAACCTTTTATTTAATATCATGTCACCAATTCTGCCTGACAGGCAAGAACAGGTAGAGTCAGAGAAAACGCATAAGTGACATCAGCGGTATCCCACCTGAAACCTCACAATGATTCTTACAGTGGTCACATCAAATCCTAACAAATTGTCATCATGTTCAGCAAAATTATGCCGTAATGCGCGTAGGCATATTAATTATGTATAGTTTTCCCGTTTACAATACTAATCAACACTCAAATCTCTTGGCGTAATTGCGTCCATAATAATTGATTTAAATTATAAGTTTGAATATTTTTACGGTTCTGCTGTCAAAGACTAACTTCTATAATCACAAATTTCACAAAGGTTACATTGTTAATTTGACTTTAACAATAAACAAAAGAGTGTATACGCGTGTGTGTGTCAAATACATGTTTTTTATGTATTTTTTATACATAATTAAAAAAAAATAGTATTTTGCACTTCTTCTCTATATAAACTACAAGTGTGCGAAATTTCATACTCCTCCGTCCGCGCAACTTTCGTAAAAAGGGGTACAAAGTTTTTGCTTCACGTATTATTATATAGATAACAACAATTACATTACTACTCAGCACGTGTCACCCGACACGTTGAACTCGTCAGACCGTGACAACATTCCAACCAACATGGAGATCCATAGACGGTATCTGGTCACACATTGAATATAATTGGAGCATGTCAGGAACTTGTGTTTATGCTAACAGTAAAGTTGTCACGTTATACTAGTGTTAAAGAGAATCTCTTTTGCAATTTTGGTGTCGTGGTATTTTTTACGTATCCTTGATTTAGCTATCTAGCTTCGATCCAGGCCTAATGCCGAGTTCCTATGTCTTACTTTTTGTTACGACTTTTGTAGGATTGGAAATTAAATGTCGAATGAATGTACATAAAGTTTATTAGAAGTACACACATAATTCACAGTTATTACAAACAACCAAATACAACTAGTCCAAATCGTGTAAAACATAAAGCGCGTAAAGTTTGTCATTGTGGGATTCTCGTTCCAAAAGTACACTTCTTAAGGTCTCCATCGCAGTTGAAACTCAACTAAATCTGTCTTCACGGGTCGACCTTATCGCAATATTTGCAAAATAGATATGAATACTCCCGCGCACAATTTATTGCAATTCTCGGACTTGTAAGCTTAATTCGAAACACGTGGGTTTTAAAGAACTTACAATGGAATTTCGGAAATAAAACGGTTTATGATGTTTTCGACTCGACGATCAGCTGTAAGGATAACAAGAATTAGCGATTGACAAAATCGATGGTTACTTAGAGAAATAGCGCGGACAAAGACAGTGAATAATTAAGATAATCATAAAAAAGTGTTAAAGATAACCTAAATTCGAAGGGGTAATAAAACACGCGGTTTGTGTTTAGCTTCTTGGAATACTTAATTGTGCCAATATTATAAAGAATCTGTCTGTTACGCTTTCACAGAATAACTAAGGAATCGTTTTTAGTGAAATTCAGTATGCCTGTAGTCACAATATTGAGAATGGATATAGGATACTTTTTAATCCGACTATTGGGATAGTTGAGCCTCCACCTTTATACTGCTAACTGATTTCGAGTGGAAAAATTTGCCGGAGTCTGTGTTCCCAGTTTCATATAAACCTGTATCTACTAAGTGAGCGTGCTCCATCCTAGATCGCATCTTTAAATAACATCAGATGAGGTAGTAAATGCGAACCTCATCATCATCATCATCCGAGCGTTAAGTCCCGATAGCGTTTGGAGCGTTCACTCTAACGCCCAGGGTCCGCTTTTATAATTTTTCTACTCCACTCTAGCGGTTTTCAGCATCCCCCGTTTTGAGACCATTGGTACGCATGTCATCCTTCACAAAGTCAAGCCAACATTTCTTGGGCCTTCCCCTTCGACCGAGACCTGGCGGAGGCGGCATAGCTAGACATTTGTTTCCCACATAATTAGCCGGTCTCCGTAAAACTTGGCCGTACCAGCGTAAGCGACATTCTTGCAGTTTGTCTGCTATGTCACGGACATGAAGACTGCCGCAGGGAGTTCCTGACCCGGTCATACCGCGTCCCTCCACACATCCATCGCAGCATATTCATCTCCGTGACACGCAGTTCTTGCTTGTATCACTCAAGTACAGGCCACGCTTCACTACCATACAAAAGGCAATAGCAAATGCGAACCTATACCATGATAAACAATTATGTATGAATTCTTGCTTTCTAAATTAACTAGGTTTAGTTACCGAGCAAATCTTAGTTTGCCGTAAATTCCATATATGACTTTATATTTTGTACAAAACTTATACCAATGAATTAAATTTAAATGTCAAAATATAAGTCAATATTTAATTAAGAATTGTTATTTTATTTATCAATCAATCAATAACTTTTTATTGTACACCAATACCAAAAATGAACTTACAAACTAAAACTTTGTCTAATTATGCCCAAAGGGCGGTCTTATTGCTAAAAAGCGACCTCTTTCAAACAACCCCAATTTGTGTGTTTAATGTCGACATACATATTGCTAATCAGAAGAATATGAAGTTTAAGTCTTGCGTAAAATGACAAATACAAATTTATAAATAACGAATAAAATATGAGCGGAAATTCATACAAGACACACCTTGCTTACATACGACTTATTCATGTGAAATGGTCAATAGAAGATGTTGGATGGCTAGAGTATTTGCGTGGGTTATCCAGTTTTACCCACCTCTTATGACCCCGCGGAATGTCCGTGACACCGTCCTACAAGATGGACGTGGTTATGCAAACGGAAACTAATACATAGCACTTGAAATATCCGTGCCAGAATGTCTGCTACCAGGGCAGCTTTTGTGATAAAAGAACTCACAGCCGGTGGTAGTGATACATTTACCTGTCTGGATGGCTACCCTTTTTTTAACGAGCGGAAATACGTTTGAGCACCATTAACCCCGCGGGGAGTCGCGGCCGGTGTATAGGATTCGCCAAGTCGGGTTGGCACTAGCACCGCATGCGGAAGTGCTATTGCCACACCACGGTCAGGGATACCCGCTAAATCTCCAGGGCCACGGGTAGGTGGCCTAGTTCCTCCACGGGCATTTTCAAGTGGTGGCCCAACGACCTCATTTACTGCCGTAGGAAGTTTTTCATAGCGTGAGGCTGTCTGTAACATGCCCCACGGGAGGAGAGGCTAGCGCCTGCGTCCCTGTCTCGACGGCATAACGATAGGTGAGAACCCTTTCCCCAGGGACCTGCGCCGCCTGCTCATGGCAGCTGAAGTTCTCGCGCTCTCTTTTGGCGGCAGCGGAGCAAGGACGTACGCTCACGCTCCCGCTGCGCCTCCTCCTTAGCAAACATGACTTGCTCGTAAAAGAAGGAGATGGCGGGACCTAGGTGGCTACCCTATCTATTTATTATTTAATTTTTCTTTTAAAGACTCTTTGGACACTGGGTTACCTGGAAGAGATCGCTATAAGCTATAAGGCCGCCCATTATTCTAATGGCAATGTATTCATATTAAATTTTCTGGTGAACAATAAGAGTTCATTCATTCGAGTATTAATGAATACTTTAGTTCTAAAATAGACCCGTTTTGTTACTCTTGCGTAGATTACAGCCACTAACACAACAGAGGCAGGAAAGTAACGAGGGGCAAGAATTTGACAGCGCAAGAATGTCATGTTGGACATTTTATGTTGTGTTTACAGACTCGCGCTACCCACTTTCCTGTTTGCTGCCATGGGCCTAATATAAACCTGGCATTACAGAAACCCTAGCTAAATTGGTCTTTCACTAACGCAAAATGAGAGAGTTCTTGCCGTAGTTTGAAAATGCACATTTCAGTAAACAGATAAGATTTTCCCCACAAGTACATTGTGGCTTAATAACAACAACAACAATGATAGTATTTAATGTCCACTAACGTTATAAAGGCAGCATAAGACATTTTACTGTCTTAAATACTAAGCATAAGGTAGTATAATAATGGAAAGTCTTATTGCTTAAAGTAATCACTTCCAGGCAACCTTTGGATGGACAAGATCCTACTAAAATTTGTGTGTTAGCGTTGCAGATTAATAATATACTAATATATATATATATAGTAAATTCTAGAGCTTTCGTCAATTTTTAATCACTATTACACCTTTTTTAATAAAATTGCACAGAAAAAGATCGCTCTCCAAGATTTTTCATGTTCATGAATGGATAAGTTATACTCATCGATGTAATTACTTATGCTTCATAACAGCCTTTAATCAAATTGTTATAATTATTGAAATTAAAAACAATACGTAGACTCTCCACCTTGGCCGGAATCGATATGAATGTCCATTTATTTGTACTTATGGTGTTACGAAATAAGTAAATGCACATTGTAGAGCCCGCCAGTGTTTGCACAAACAAGTTAATAGGGTGCTAAATGATTGTAGCATTGTTGTAATAGTTTTTTTTATATGGACTTCGTCCGAAGACCTTATACCTTTACCGGGGGGTTTGGCGCTTTATTCCAAGCTTTACTTCAGCTGGACTATTGTCGTGAGAGGGCGACAACAATGAACTAGTTGGTGACGGGTGATATGGAGCCCTAGGGGAAGAATCCCGCGGGACCGGGACCCGAGGTGATCTACAATATCTTAGACATAGACAACACTTTATTGTTCACCAAAAAAAAAAATACCAAAAAATGCCCAACAAGACAATAGTTACTTGGTAAAACAAAAGGCGGCCTTATCGCTAAAAGCGATCTCTTCCAGGCAACCTGACTTAAATTCTTAAATTATCTATAATTATTATTATAATGCAATAATGCAAAAAACTATCTTACTGCAATTTCGCAACGTGTTATGGCTGTGAGAGAAGAAGCGGTGAAGGAAACTCCCCAGCAGGACGCCTAATCTATCCTGAAAGAAGGCTAGGTCTCCTCGCGTCACTCATAAGGACGTGGCTCTCCACGTCCTTATGAGAGACGTCCAGCCTGCCGACCTCACCGCAGGCGGGCCGATCCAGGCCGGCTCTTTCGTAATACTAGTTGTAATAGCTCTAAACAAGTTAAAATAGAAGTATAGGTTTGCCTTTGACCACTGTCTCACCTGATGTTGAGTGATGACGCGGTCTAGGATGGAGCACGCTTACCTAGAAGATACCTATTAACTCGTGACTTGAAGACTTCAAGATTGTACGAGTATTTGTCACGAAAAACAGTCCCGTAAGTCCATTCTCCTGAACTAGAAAAGCCCATGCCCAGCGGTGGAACGCTTATAGGCTGGCATTATTATGAATTTTATTGCAACTACAGAAACGATAATTTAAAATCGGTGCATTGTACTTCGACACGGAAACCTTAGAAATGACTTAAGCAAGTTAAGTTATGAATACGTAATCACGGGTGTCTGAGCGTGTATAAGTGGCTTATGTATAATTAACCGTGATAATTTACATATTGTGTCTAATTATGAGTAATAAGACGTAACAAGGCCGTGAAGTAGAAACAATAAAACTTAATAATAATAATACAGATCTGTAACTGACTAAAGCCTGGCCATAATGTCTAGAACATGGGCTATTTTTTTGCCTTCTGGCAATATCTTATCTGTAGTAAATGTCAGCAAAGAGTATTTGCCATCTTATTTTAATTTTAATGTTGATCTAAGTCTAAAATTCACTAATACACACACATACACACTTTTTAATTAATAATAATGGTTGAATTTAGACAACGGGCGACACTATTATATTTTATTGTACAGAAATGCTAAAAATATTAAGAACTAGTATACAAATACAATCGGCGGTTTTATCGCCCATTGCGATTTCCTCCAGACAACCTTTGGATGGAGTATAAGAATCTATATCGCTACGGAATCCTGAAATAAAAAGTAATAAAGTAGCACCGAATTGATCCTTTTTTTTTATCACGTATAGGGTCGCGTTTGACCACTATCTCGCTCGATTTGAGCGGAGACATGGTCTAAGATCGAGCACGCTTAACTAGAGGGTACCTATTCACACGAAACTTGAAGACACCCAGGTTGTAGGTTTCGGAAAAAACAGACTCCGGCAGTCTGTTCCACTCCTTTGAGGTGCGTATAATGAAGGTGGACTGAAAACGCTTTGTTCGAATAGGTGGTATGTCCACCATACAGCGGTGCCGCATGCCAGTGCGTCTGGTTGTCCGATGATGGAAGGGAGGCGGCGGGATAAGATTGAAAAGCTCCGATGCACTCTCCAAAATGTATCCAGAAAACCGACAAGCTGGCAACTCTGCGTCGATGTTCAAGACTTTGTAATTTGTCATTAAATAGCTGGTCGTTGCCTATCAGCTTCCTGGCTCTCCGCTCAATCGAGTGCCTCGAGTTGGTATTTAGCTGAGCCATCCCAAAGATGAGAACAGTACTCCATACATGCCCGTATTTGTGCTTCTCCTGTCACACGCTTTATAACCTGGAGACCAATTCTGCTATTACTATCTAGTCCAAATCGCCGGCCACTATCGTCTCAATCGTAGGCCTGATACTGGTATTCTGTTAATGGCATGCCTGTTACATGCCACTTTATAAATATTTATAAGCGAATTTTAGCGAAATAAATGTTTAAATTTTTGGTAGCTTTTTAATATTCATTTGGGCTTACGACATTTCTGCTGATGGTAATACCATTTTTTTTCTACTACTATTCTACCACGACGATATAGAGATGATTGTGGATTTAGTAGAATACCATTTTATGACACTATCGCAATGTAATTGTACTTTGCTTGTATCGTTGTTACGTTAAGATATTGAAATAACAGAATCGGGCACCAGGTTGAAAGTTTAGCCCATGCAAATACGAGGGGCTGGATGTAAGGACAAAGCAGTCAGCTTATATATAAGATCATTGGGACAAAGTACCAGAATTTATGGCATAAATATGAGGAAACTTACAAGCAATGGATTGCGATTGATCGACGAATATAAAATACAGTAATGAAAAAATAAGGCAAACTGCCTTGACATCTTTCTTACAATGCATTCCAAAAGATTTTTTGCACTTATTTGCAGCCCAGAATAGCAGTGGGTAGAAAAAAGCGAAACTATTTATCACGCAATCTTCTTGTATCCTTTTCTTTTAAAGGCAGTATAAAAGAGATAAATGACACAATAACATGGTAATGAAAGGCACTTATCGAGTACAACTTTGTAAATTGTTAAAATTAACGTTTTAACGCGAACATTGCATGGTTTGTGTAAATAATTGTGTAATGAGAGGTTATTGGGCAAGTCCGTTAATAACCTGATATTGACAGTTGTCTTTATTTGGTAAAATGCATAATAAAGGGTCCCGTCAAGGGAATCAACGTATATTGTTTATCATTGTCATTTGGGATGTAGCCATTTGGCTACAGAATCCCAAAAACTGTAGAGATCATAAAATTATATATATATATATATATATATATATATATAACGGTATATTATATAACCGTATATTATATAACGGTTTTAAGCGCGATAATTAATTTGATTCTTATTATTCTGACGTTTAATATGGTAGCTATGTAAAGTATGAAATATCAAATGTAAGTTTGATAGTTATAATAAGTAGGTATATATATATATATATATATATATATATATATATGTTATATTGCATATAGCTATATGTTTATTATGTTTAAATAGCTGCATATTATCGCCATATATTATATATGTATATAACTTATGTGTATATTTGTATATATAGTATAGTTATATATTTATTAATAAAATTGAAGTAATCGTATAATAATTATGTATACCACCATCGCCACTTCTAATCGGAATATTCTTGCCACGGGTTGTCTGGAAGAGATCGCTTTTTAGCGATAAGACCGCCCTTTGTACCCTACTATAATAATACTAGTTCGTAAGTTTTTCTGTAATGGTGTACAATAAAGTGTTATCTATCTATCTATCTATATATATATAACACTTTATTGCACACCAAATATTACAATTATAAAAACAGACAATTGTTTAGGCAATACAACAAAAATGTAGCTTATAGCATAGAAAAATAAGAAGTGTAAAAATCATATAAGCTTAGCAATATAGGTAATATTAATTATATAAACTATTAATACTAATAAACTGTGTAACTATAAATTATTTATTTTCTTTTTTTTAAAAGGGCGAAGATGTAATAGAAACGGGGACGCGCCTGTCAACGTCATTGGCAGAGCAGTTGGCAGGCGCGTCAACTGTGGCATAAGAAAAGGACACCGGTGTGGTCGTACGGGGCCCCTCGCCAAGTAGACATAATTTAGTAATTTAACAACGTTAATAAATTACTAAATTATGATACTGCTTATTACTTACTCTATGGGAGCCTAATCTAATTTACTACCGCTTTGTTGTGGCTTGAAGAAAAGAAGCGGCCCAAGAAACTCTTCAGCAACATACCTAGCTCTGATAATTTAAATATTAATATAATTTCTCTTCCCACCCCATGCCCATTAAGTATAAATTATTGAAACACGTGTTTGGCCGCATATCCGAGTATCATGTTACTTCCACCAGGAAAGGCACCTTCTTCAAGATATTTAATGACACTATTAAGGATTCTTACCGGAATGTATATATCGAATGACATCAAAGTAAATCTACTTACAAGGGTTCTTCAAGGTTTCAATGACACTCGTCGTCTTAATTAGATAGGACGTAGTACGTTGTGTGCATACGATCAATATTTGTGTAACATTTTATAACATCAGTATCCAATCATAATATTATTTGCAAGGTTTTTTTTTTATTTGACTTGACTTTATGTTGTTGGTCCGAAGACCTCACAACTTTACCGGGATTTTTGGAGCGAGCGCCTTCGCAAGGCGAAGGCGCTCGAGCCCGGGGGCAACTTGCTTGAAGGAGCTCCCTAGGGAGTTTTACCTCGGCTGGACTGTTGCCATGAGAGGGGGATGAATCTGATGATGCCCGCCAATAGGCGACACAATGAACTAATTGAGAACGGGCGACGGGTAATATAAAGCCCGAGAAGAAGGATCCTGGCGGACCCGGATCGGCGGTTCGCGGCGGCCTACGCTATCTTACTTCCGTTTCGCAACGTGTTATGGCTGGGAGAGAAGAAACGGCGAAAGAAACTTCCCAGCAACACGCCTAGTCTATCCTGTGGGGGGGCTATTTCTCCTGGCGTCCCTCGCGAGGACGTGGAGAGATCGTGATTGGCGATGTCTGAGACGCCGCCGTCGATGTCTGTCTGTCGGTGCCTGCGAATATTTGCAAGGATATGCCCGCGACTTCGTCCATGCTTGATTTGAAATTCCCACGGGATACCGGGACACAAAGTAGCGCAGCATTTATTTAAAAAAGAATGTAAGTTATAGTTTTTGTGAAAATTCTCGAAATAAGCTATTTTTATGCACTCGTACAACTGCAAACTACTCTCGGGCAAATTCCCGCGGGATTACCGGGATAAAGAATATCACTCATGGGATCGATCAGTAAAAAAATCACATTGAAACTCGATATTTTTTCAAACCGGCCATTTTAGATAATTCCCAGAAATATTCCCGCAGGATTCCCAGGATACAAAGTAGCGCAGTTTTTAAGTCTAAAAAGTTGCTATCGATCAGGGAAAACCGCATCGAAATCGGCTCAATAGTTCTTATGTGAATCCCGTTTGTCTGTTTGACAAAAAAATCTAAAAAATGCATCGTATGCTCCATCGTTTATATAGTCTTCTAGTTGTTTTTTTTTAATAGCTTCAATGTACAGACACTGCTTGTTTAGGATTTTATAACATTATATTGCTTGCTTCCATAATGTATTAGTTACATAGAAGACTTAAAAATTTATTGTTAGTAAAAAATATATAAAAAGAACTAAAATGCTTATTTAGCGGCTCTTTTTGACCGCAGCACATTCACTTTAAGCCGGTGCTTACAGTTAGGAGCACATTTGTAGTGTAATACATCTCTTGGGAAAATCAGCAATGCATCCTTTAATTTTTTGTCCGTATGTCTGTTAGATCATCTCGTGAAAACTGAATTGATTCAAAAACTATCGAAACGGAGCTTGCTTATATATTGAGTCAACACTTAAGGCTTTTAGTATTAAAATTAATATAATAAGTTGTTCGTAAGGTACACCACAACACAAACATCATTCAATAAATGTCACACACAATAACAAAAATAACAAATAAGCGTGTATAAATACTAAAAATAAATCTAAATTAAGTTGTAAAAAAGGGTACGGAAATCGAGTCCGTAGAGTTGTTAACAAAAAAAAAAAATAAGGCTTGTGGCAACGCCAGGCGTCCTTGAGGATTTTTCGGTATTGATTTTTCGGGTGACAGCGGGAACACCGTAGAGGTGGTCGTTTTCAGATGCATTATTATTTTATCCTGAATAAAATAAAGTAGTATTTAAATATATATATATATATATATATATATATATATTTGAATTTAAGATACTTTTTATCCCGATAATCGATGTTGCGTATCCGTAGGATAGACAATTCAAGGCATTACTCATCAAAAGCATGTTTTCTAAAGATGTAAGCACAAATATAAATGCACAATGTGTATGCATAGGACGTAAAATTGCTGCATACCACCGGTTTATAACACCTGAGGTAATGCGACCCAAATATGTTGAAAGTCAGTCAACGCTTAATCCAATAAGCTTGAGATTAAACAAGATTTATGCGTGTTTGTTTAATTATGCGGGCCGGATAACTGAAGAATAACGATGTTAGTTACGACGCTGTTGTTATTGTAAAACAGATTTTAAAAACACTACATCTGCCGCATCCAGAAAAGTTAATAAGCAATTAATTCAAATATCATCAATAATTCATGTATGTCTTTGAAGACCACACAGGCCATAAAAATGACCGGCACATTTGGAAAGCTTGCATGGGGCCATGGGAAGGCCAACACGTAGAGGCCCTTTGACAAATTTAATGTGAATATGGCGTGACACTGACCGGCGTTTATCTTTGTCTACAGCTCTACACCATATAGTAATGCACCCAAGAACAAGCCCCGGTCAGTGTAGGACTGCTTTGGGAAATGAGGACAAGAAGTACCGGGCTATTGGGGTGAACTGCTATGGGTACTAGGGGTCTGGGAATATGGGGATTATGGGAACTATGGCATCTGCCCGTCGCAATGTTCGGAGAACATGGAAAAATAGGCAGATGGTGACTCGCCACTCCCTACATGTGTCCCAAAAGATGCCATAGAAGACAGGGGCAACCTGGGTGTGAGTGGCTAAGGGGTGTAGAGAGGTGGGCTGCAGGTTCACCGAAGCTACTTCCGACATTAGGCCATTTATCACTTCCACCCCTGGAGCTTGAGTCTTAACTCTAGCGATCTCAACTCCGTACCGGCTGGCGAAGCGGTTGGCGAAGGCAAGCACAGAGGCGGGGTCCCCGGAGTCAGGTACGAGGTGTCGCTACTGACCTAAGGCTTCGCCACAGAGCCCCCCTGCGGTTATTATAAAAATGCGTTTTTTAACAACAGGGCGTAGATTGACAATAACAAATGTCAAACTTGTGTCAAAATGCATACATTATTTTTAAGCTTAAGATTCGGCAATCAAGCCCAGGATGTATGTATCTACATAATAATTTAGGATTCCTGCCGTTTTTACCTGAAACTTTTATTAAAATCTGTTTAGCGGTTTCAGAGTCCGTTCAAAACGAAATTTTCGGACCGGGTGACAGAACAAAATTAAAAAAGAAATAATAATAATTTATTCGTAAATAAAATTACAGTAAAATTTGGGTATTTTTAAATCACAGACAGACACTTTCTTATGAAAATTAGTATATTTATATAATATTGTTTTATAATAAAACTCTTTATTATTTAAATTAATCAATTTAAAGAATGAAAACGATGTGTTTCTCTGAAAGGACTAAGTTTTATTTGTTAGTACTTACAATTAGGTAGGTACCTAAACATACAATAAATAACTAACATTATATGCACTAGGCTTACCTGAAAGGACAAAGAAACGACATTCAAAGTCCATTCACTTAAATTCTAGTTGAAATATTGTTTAAAACTGTTATTAAAAACTAAACACTTGTTAAAACCTATATTTGTTTCCACCGTCATTCGTAATTTTTAAGTGTGCGACTTAGGTCGCGTTCCACTTACATTGTAATATACTGAGTATTTAACGTTTATACATGCGTTCCTTTGGTATTATTTTCATTACATTTATTTCAAAATGCAATCTTGTAGATTACTTATTAAAAGTCACGATTATATATTATATCACCACTTTCAAAACAATTTTTAATACTGTTAAAAAAAAAGTTTTAATTTTAATTTATTAAATAATTCCTTAAAAATAACTTTTCTTTATTTAATATGATATATTTATATACATTTATGTAGATATTACATAAGTGTCAAAAATGAAAGACATACATGTGAATTTAAGTTTTTTTTTAAATGTTAGTATTTTTTCTTTTAATGAATTAATATGGTGTAAATGTTTTCATATTCCATTGTTGAAATTCATTCACATAAATCGATTATTTTAATCTATAACTGATGTCATTTGTGACCTTATCTTTAAGATTTCTCGTCTTCCAGATAGAATTTAGGACTGATGTTTTCAATTTTGTAATAGAAAAATATAACGATTTTAAGCCATATCTCAATTCATTACATTTCTTTAGCCCAAAAGTCCTCGTTTCTTTTAAGTAAAGAGCAAGTAAAAGTAAACGTGAAACTCGATGCACTGTTTATGCATGCACTGCTGACCGTAATGTAATGCCATTTTAATTAATTATCATCAGTTTATTATTTTATACCAGTTTCATTCTCCATTACATTTATGCTCAGACGAGGTTTTACATCCTGTTGCACAACTTTTTATGTATATGAAAGAAAGTCGTGCTAGTTACACTATTTATAACTCGAGAACGGCTGTATCGATTTGGTTGAAATTGGTCTGGAGGTACCTTAAAACCAGGAGACGGGCATAGGATACTTTTTATCCTGTTGGAACCGGTAGGTGGCGCTGAGATCGGGTTCTAGAGCCCTCCTAATCACCTGGACCGATTTTGGTGATGTTGGAGAAACTGGAACCTGGTCACTTGTCACTGAACTGGAACACAATTCAAGGTTGTTATGGTATGCTCTAGACCAAAGGTGGTAGCCACCCTGTCGGTTAAATGGAGAATTGTTTCAAATTTTTCAACATACATACATTTTTAAATCATTCAATCCACCTTGCAGCCTTGAATGAAAGAAAGGTCCAGGTAGATCAAGACAAGCAAATGTACAAGCGTGTTGTAATACAATGATGCATAACGGACCCGTTCCACCCATTTATAGAATATACGTGTTGTTATTTTAAAATGTCAAAAGATTTAGGTCAGTATGGTCACGTAATCTTAATTTTTCTTAATATATATTTTAGCATCAACGGAAAAATGTGGGTTTCATGTTTATAGAAGAATGTTTTCAACGTTTTTATATTTTAAACGAATACTTTATATTGGGTTAGTGAATGGACTGATTTTCATGAAAACGGAGAGATTTTAAAACGAGAAATTTAAATATAAATACAGATAACATAAATAAAATATTGCTTTGGATTAGGCTTATTAATTGAATTCATCAATAGTTCAATCGACAATTTAGATTATATTGTTACAACCTAGGCGCCGACAAACACAAATTCCACGATCTGTAGAAGCGCATTTTATTACCTGTCGGCATTTGAACTAATTTTAATCCTTTTATGATCGTCTTCTTTTGTTCACCTATTTATTTGCATCTAATTACTGTGGGGAATAGCCTATTATCCTATTATACTCGCTCATTAGCATCATTAGCCAGGTGTTGCCAATTCTTTTGCAATTGTGAAGTATAAAACGACGGCCTGATGGAGAGAGGGGAGCAGTTGAGCGACGATTACGATACGAGCGTGACGTGTGTACATTCAGGAATCTAATAGTGACGGACTTTACGTGTTTTATCGAATTACGACCTTTTGCATTACATTCGGATTTGTTGTGTTCGGTTATATTTGTACCTGTGTTATACGTGTTTGTATAGTTCTAATAAACTCAATAATCATTCTAACGCCATTTAATTCGAGTCCCGCTAAACTCGTAACAATATTATGTACGTTTAATGTGTTAAAAATATATGTAGGTCTAAATATATACATAATTATGTATATTATACACAAAGACAAGGAAAATAATAGTAAAAAATTAAGAACATCGTAGACGGACAAAACATGTTCGTCAGATGAAGAGGTAATTAATAAGAAACAAAACGTAAGCTTTCCAAATTAAGACCAGCTTAAACGAGGATAACTTCCCGCCAAAAATATAATAACTCTCGAGATCCATCTGGGATAATTTTATTATTACTGACTGTGTCCAAATGCGTCTTGTTTATAGCGCCGTTAAGATAGCTATATTTGTGTATATAGTCAAGGTGACAAAGTCCATCAATGGGGGACCTCCATACACCTCTCATTATTTCCGTATTTGAATAGTTATGACGATAACAAATAATTCAGTGAAGCTAAGACACCATTGAATTCTGTCTTTGAATTGTAGTAATTAAGTCAATGTTTAACTTAATTAACATTAATACCAATATCGCATCACAGATAACGCATTAACACGGTGACTTCCTAACACCAACATTATCCCAGATGAAGCAGTAACATAACAAACCTTTTCCCGCCTTAATATCACACGAAAAATAAAAGTCATGCGCCGAAATTTCACGTGTGATGTGTGGAATGTTTCACGATGATTGTACATACAAACATACATACCTGTTGCTCGGAATCTGTGGAGGTTGGAACTAAAACCGGTAATGTCAGCTGACAGACAAAAATGGCGGACCGCGGGATGGCGCGAACACGACATACACATTTTAATGGTTATAATATAATAATAAGATATAATACGTATTTAACGTATTTTAATTATGATTTAAAAGTTTATTATTTGTATAAGATTTAAATTGTTTTTGGCTATTATTTTTGTCTTATCTCGTTTACGTCAATTAATTAGGATTAATTAAGTTAGCTTTATCTATTTCCTTGTTTATCAAATTTCTTAGTTGGATGTGGTTTTTTATCTTTGGAAAAAAGCCTCTTGACCTTTTTATGTGAGCTTAGAAAAACGATTGACTCATTTTTAGTTCTCCGTGTATCAAAATACTCTCCTATAATGTAATTAGTAGATAGTTGTACTTTTGTTGTTCATTATTTGAAGAACAATCAAAAGTATTAGACCACACAGACTCGTTCTTTGTTCTTACATTTGAACCTCGGCTCGATTTTCCTACAGCTGCAACAAAATATCTTTTTTACTTAAAAGTTTATGGATTGGCATCCTGAGTATTTTTTTAAATAAATATTCACAGCAAAATATTGTTACAAATTTGGTAAGTTATTCTTATATATGAGTGACAACATACATTGGACAACTTTGCGTCAATTCCAGTGATATTCGTAGGAAAGTAAATCTCTGATCAAAAGGCTTCTAATTTTCGAGTGAACTAGGCAACCCAAAGCCGGTTTAAAAAACACATTTCAAAAACGTATCCGTTTAGTTTCCTCTTGAGACATATCAACTTAGACGTAGTACGTACCTACTTGTATTATCTTATCTTAATGTGTAAATCCAACTAAATGTAGCGTTAGTTCTAGAGTTTCTAATTACAGTTACAAGAATTATTTAAAATTATGTAATAAATGAAATATTATTAAAAAATACGACATACGCCATGGATGCAATGTAATAATCGCAAATTACATTTAAAAAAAAACATAAAAAGCATGGCTATCTGGCACCTAAAACTAATTAAAATTAGAATGCGATTCAAAATTCAAATGTAGAACTTCTCTAATCAAAACCCACATCCACATGTTTACACGCCCATTATGGCAATGTGCTGTGTCCCAAATTCGGAACATTATCATGGCTTTATAGAGAATTGTGACATTTTTATGTAATTTATTGGACCAAACGGCTTAATTGAACATTGCGATGTGCTTGCATAAGTATTGAATATTTTATCTTTAACATAATTATGATCGATCCGATATTCCACTTCCACCTTTTCGTATCCAACTTTTCCTATCCCGTCACCCTATTCCAACCAAATATCTTTCATTCTAAAGGCTGGTAATGGGTTGGCTTCGCTATCGGTGTTGCAAGCACGTGTTGGAGACGGTAGCAATTTTCCATGGGCCGGGTCGCCTGCAAGTTTACCAGGCAATAAAAAAAAATATTGAGGAAAAATACAAAATCAGCCGTTAAAATACCTACGCAACTTTCAAAAGTTCCGAAACCCTAGACTATAATTATTTTCGGCCCGCAAAAAGCCAGATAATATGCAGAGACTTGTGGTTACGGGAAAAGTTCCAAGCAAGAGATCTCGTAGTAGATTTCTAAACAGGTGAAGAAGGCAAGAGACCTCTCGGTAGATCTCCAAACAGGTGGAGAAGGCAAGAGACCTCGTAGTAGCTCTACAAACAGGTGGATTGATCAGGTTGCTGACAAGTTGGACACATCGATAAGTTTTGAACTCGACTGTGCTCAAAACTGATCTCGGTGGAGGAGAGGACTTATTCACTGCCATTAAAGTCACGACTCTCAGCAGCGAGGGAACGACTTAAAAGAAGATGAAAGAATATCTTACTCTTCGTTCACTTGCCTTGACATCTGTTGAATTTTGACATTACATGTATGGAGATTATGTCACAAATAACCGATAACCGAAGCGGACGTTAGTCGTTTACTGGTAATAGTTAAGTATACAAGAAAGAGGCCGCGCCACGAAAAATATCTCACAGACGCGACACTAAAAACGCCGTAGATAATCTTGCCATATTTGCTAATTCGTAAGTGAATAATAAATACAAACTATTCCATACTTTAAACTGTAAATTTATTTCCTGGCTACTTGACGAACAAAATTCTATATTATCTACATTTGTTCCATTTTACGTGGGACTACTTTCTTGGCGCGGATTCTATACGTACATAATATAATAAGAAGTCTGTTTTTCTATAGTATATATATATATATTTCAACTCTGTAGTTAGATTTTTTATATGTCTATTACTAGACTCATAGGTTTGCTGGAAGAAAACTCTTTTAGAGTTGAACTGGCCTTTGTACATCACTACTATTCTATACAACAACATTTCTTAAAATAATTTATAAGCAAAATGCGAGAGTCAAAGAGAGAGTGACAGTGGCGCCATCAAGTCTTATATATTTTAGGACATTTTCAAAGTCTATTATATGCTTAGTATTCTTCCATGGGAGTACTAAGGAAAAAAGTATACTTTAAATGTTGTTTATTTTAAATAATTAATTGTATATCGGATACATATAAAGTCAAATAAGAGGGTTATTCCATCCCCCATTACCCTAGTTACTGAACCAAAACGAGCGGTTGACAATAACGGTTTACCCGTCTGATGCTTTTTATTCAAACAGTAGCTACGTTATAACGTTTTTAACCGTTTTTTTGTTTAAATATAATTTCATATTTTTAATCTGTATTGAATACTTTATTCTCAAAACAATTATAATATTACATATGATCGAATACAATAACAGAAAATTTAACTTATTTGTATTGTATTCCACCCATAGTCCCTCAAGACTATAAGTAGAACACTGAGCCTAGATCACCGTCTTCTATGGGTAAGGTGCCCAGAAGACTGGCTACGTTTCCTCGCTGGATAGCAATACTGATCCGTTGCCCGAGGTAAGCACTAGTCCTCTGATCACCTGAAGAGTCAACGAGTCGTTTTGAAAATTTTTGATAGAGGCTCATGGTCTCAGGACCCCACGGTCCAAGCTTCTCGACAGTAAAGGGCACAAACATATAACTCTCACTGAGGGTTGCATATTTGCGTCGCTTGAGTGATTCAGCTGTTTGCGCCGCCGAACCGGCCGATCTAGACGTGTTTGGTACATGGGATGCGGCCAACGTGTCTACGCAAGTCGCATATGCGTTTGTCTTGAAAATTCGCAGTACGACACAACCGTCATCGACGTCTGCTCTCACGATTCTGCCTGTCATGCCATCGGCATCGAGTCACGCATTCTATATACCTATACATATATGTAACATACTAAACGTAGTGTTTTTCAATCGCACAAGTATTTTTTATATCTCCAAATGCTTTACACGAGTAGGTACTTGTGTACCTTTACCTTTAAGCAAATATCACCGGATCCCTTTAATCAGAGCTTCCATCATATAATTTCACTTGCACATAACTTGTATAAAATATAATCACATGAGAAATCAAGTCGAAAAATGTTAATTAAAAGCATCACTTGTCCAACGGGTTGGCGCCCACATGAGTGACCATAACAAGATATGGCCAGAACTACTTATTACGTATTATCGATTGACAAAAACTTCGTACTTCAATAAGTAGAACTCAGCGATGTCACTTGTGTAAATTTGGTATCGTATTAAGCTGAAACTATCCTACCATCCGGGGTAACTACACTAAAACCAAGGAATAAAATTGAAGGGTCTATTAGATAGATAGATAACGCTTTATTATACAATACAAAATGAACTTAAAGACTAAAATATCTAGTTATGTAGAAAAGTCGGTCGTATCGCTAAAAAGCGATATCTTCCAGACAACACCAGGAATTAATTGATATGATAATGGCGATGGTGGTATACGTAAGATGTGTACGCACTACTTACAAATGATATTTAATACATATGTACTTAATATACATACCATACATATCTACAAAATATATAAATGTCTATTATTTTATTGTAGGTCTATTATTTCAAAATAAACGCCAAAATTCAAGTGAAAATGTTTTATAGGGAACTTCCTCTTATCAGAAACTAGCTGACACGTGCTCACTGTTATATTTTGAGGTCCTTGGTGGATCAATGAAAGAATTAACTCAATAATTACTATTTATTACTTAGATACTTATATGAACACAGTTTTGTAGAGGAAGCCATTTTCGCAAGAGAGCTAGTGATGTCGACACACATTAGTGATGTGCATTGTAACATAAAATATCGACTGGATTCGATTTCCAACACTCACTTCGCTGGGCATCATAAGAAAAAAAAGCCTATTTTGAGAATTTGTACGCCGCATTTTCAGCTAGCAAATTTTGCACTCAGTACATTGCTGTGCCGGAATTATATCCGACACAACGCTGATTTTCAGTGCAAGATCAAGTCCCAGTCATCCCTCGGTGGAAAGCCTTCCCCCCAGGCCCGAGGATGGTGTCCTGAGAAAAAACATTTCCTCTGCATCATCAAAAAGAAACTCCAGTGCTGTCTAAAACAGTATATTATGCTTTTTCCTACTTTTTCATTGCTTGAGTACGATAGACAGCCAGACTGTTCAACCAATAAAATTGTACGGTCTTTTTTTTATGGAAAGCGGTTACCATCGCCTATGGACATTTGTAACACCAAAGGTGCTACAAAATCGCTGCTGCTCTCTTAAGGGAGACTGGAACCTTGTCACTAATGCCGGAACACAACTCAAGGCTGTTATGGCGACATACTCTAGACTAGGGGTGGTAGCCATCCAGTCGGGCAAATGCCCTACCACCTGGCAAACTGTCTGTGTCTGTCTGTGGTTTGTCTGTGATTTCAAAATCCTAAGCTGATGATCCAAAAGGCAATCCTAATCCAAAACTAATGATACGATATTTCCATTTTTAACAAAATCCATACTGGGATATTGTCATTAGATACCCGACTCAATAAGTCGAACAATTTAAATAGGTGTTTGGAATCTAATAAATGAGTGTATGGTGTGCGTTTTGAACACGGCAAGGTTATAACTTGATGAACAAGTGTGGGGTCCGTTACGTCGAAGAACTGGTTTCCACATTTGATTTTCATACATACCAATGGATAAAGTTATCTATACGAAAAATGTATAGTTGTCCAAAAATTAGATAGCCATGTGTTTAACACGTGTTTTAAAATAAATGTTTTTGGTAATATACTAGGCCTTTACTTGCGCTTATATATGAAGTAAAAAAAAGAAAGAAAAAACATTTGGCAACCTATTTGGCAAAAAAAAAACTGCGAGACGTAGATTACATGTTAAAAAATAAATAAGTTAGGTATAAAAATGTTAGATTAACAATAAAAAATAAAAACTTCGTTTAAAATAACCGACTTCAAAAACTAAAAACTAAAATGTATAAAATAACTTATTTCTAAAGCTATTATTATTAATATATATATCTAAAACATCTTAAAGTCAGTGCTTAGTAATTTTCAAAATATAGTAATTTTTATGTTTTGCTTTGCACCGACTGCAAGATGTTTTAGATAATATATATTAATAATAATAGCTTTAGAAATAAGTTATTTTATACATTTTAGTTTTTTAGTTTTTGAAGTCGGTTATTTTAAACGAAGTTTTTATTTTTTATTTGGTACTTTTTAGTGACTAGCTATGTATGGGTGGACCTACGAATGGTGCCGCGCTTCTTAAAAAATATATCCCAAGAACCGGGAACAAAAAAATGTTCGTTAAATGAAAACTATTGGGCCAAACTATGTCAAATTTTTAGGGGACCACATGGCAGCTATTCCGCGTCGAACAAAAAAAGAATCACGTAAATCGAATCATAAATCACGGAGTTATCGGCGAACATACATAAAAAAAAGCAACAAAAAAAAAAGATCCCGACGAATTGAGAACCTCCTCCTTTTTTAGAAGTCGGTTAAAAAAAGGAAAGTGGGGTCATTTTGCTATCACGTCAAAAGGAAGTTTTGCATTGAAAATCAGCGTTGTGTTGGATATAAATCCAGTACAGCAACAAGCTGAATGCAAACCGTGTTTGCTGAAATATGGCGTACAAATTCTCAAAATAGGCTTTTTTCTTATAATGCATGTAAGCAATGTTAAGTACGTCGCCATTTCTACAAATAAATTTCTTTCTTAACTAAGATATACAATACTTATATGTTTCCTGATGGTACCAAATGACTGCAGTTCTGAAAATGCCAGACCCAATTTGCAAAAAAATATAGATAGATAGATAGATAGATAACTCTTTATTGTACACCAATACAAACATGAACTTAAGACTAAAATTATATCTAGTTATGTACAAAGGGCGGTCTTATCGCTAAAAAGCGATCTCTTCCAGACAACCCCAGAAATAAATTTAGATGATAATGGCGATGGTGGTATACGTAACATATAGTACAAACTACTTACATTTTAATAATAAATACATAAATTATATATATATAAATATATGGATAAATTTTATATATTATTATATATTCTTACCTACCTATTTCGATTATTACTTTAATTAAAATTATGCCCATTTCTAGGGAAGGAAGTAGGAAAGTAACGAGAGAATCAAATGTTTAAATAAGTTGCGTTTATATGATACTAGCTGATGCCCGCGACTTCATCCGCGTCACGATCGCGATGTAGAATACTATCAGCGCCATCTAGTTTATTTAATATGAGGATGAAATACGCTATGCTAGACAGTTCCTGAAAGTGAAAAAGTTATTTTATAAAATATGTTGACCAGGGATATAAGCTACCACCAGTACCACCATTAATTATAATATTGTACTTTATAACATATATGTAGATATATGATGTATGTTATTGTGGTGTATTCACACAGTAGACTGGATATAATAGGAGAGGTGAATTTAAGTATCTAATGTTTGTTTTCAGATCAAACAAGTACCTGCAAAAGTCGGCGATCACAAGAGTGTGTGCCGTCGGAGGCTTCTTCGTATCCATACCAGTGTTTCTAACAGGTACCATCTTGAAAATGATGTAATAGTATTAATTAAAACTATAGTCTTACTTGTTTCTAAGTAGCTTTGTTTATTTCGGTATATAGGCTCTAAAGCATAGCGCTGCTTTTTGTGAATTCTATATTGTAGGTAGGTAGGTATTGGAAGCGAAAGTAAGGTGGCGCCTAGTCTGCACATTTGGCGGCCTGACTGTAGTGTCATATACCTACACAAACACTGATGGTTCCGTTTTTTGCCATAATGATTAAGGAACCCAATTTGCTTTTCTGTAAAATGGTTTGTGACTAGTCCTTAATTCTCGGGCGACGGGCTCGCTTAGCGGGCTATTATGGAGCGAGCTATGTTGGGTATTTCTCTCATGGATAGAATTAGTAACCGACATAGCTCACAAAATTAGCAAGTTGAAGTGGCAGTGGGCCGGTCACGTCTGCTGCAGGACCGATGGCCTTTTGAGCAAACGAGTCCTGGAGTGAAGACCGCGCCTCGGTAAACGTAGTGTCGGAATCCCGACATGGACCGACAACCTATGCAACGACAGGGATGAGTGGCGTAGACTTGGAGAGGCCTACGTCCAGCAGTGGACTGTGAATGATTGACGGCGTGGCAACCCACCTGTATAGGGTGCGACAGGTGATCAGCTGACTGGTTCCTACCTTGCTTAACGGATCAGTATGACGATCCAGCGAGTTAGGCAACGTAGCCAGCCTTCTGTGAACCTTACCCATTTACTTCGATGACTTGAGCTCAGTATTCTACTTATAGTCTTAAAGGATTTTTTCATAGTGTAAACAAAGTCACTTTCCGCTAACTCTTCCTAAACTACTCAACAGATTTTTAAGCGGTTTTCACCACCAATTAGATACTTTTTCAAGATTTTTTTGTATATATTATATACTAGTTTTCCCTCGAGACCTCGGTCGCGATGTATAAAACCTGAATAATTTTTTATCTAAGTAAAATAGAGCTACGTAGCCCGAGGTATGACCGCAGTTCAAACTCTACTGCAATATAAAGTTCCTTCATTATGCTATTTTATGATTTAGTAATGTAATTTGACATAGTATGTTCATTTGTATACATTTAAATTCCAGGTATAATACTCTACACATTCATCCAATTCCATTCAACGCCTGCAATAGTGACGTCAGTGTTCATTGGAGTAGGCATAATATTCTGCGGGTGTGCGATGGTTCACAATGTCTTTGTGTGGCAGAAAGAGAAGACGAACTTAGTAAAGGCATTTCGCACTCAAGATCTGAACGGCACGAATGCTACGTCGCCAAACCTTAATGCGTCGAATGGTGTACTTATGGGTAATGGGCACTTGAATAATACAGGAGTTGGAGGGAATTTGAGTTTTCACAGTATGACTGGAGCGCCGTACACGCATCCTATTACTTTGCTGCAGCAAGGAGGACCTTATATTATAAGGTAAGTTTCTTTTCTTTCTATAAAAACCTCTGTGGTTGAATGTTTCTTTGCTCGTCTAGCATAAACCATACAACGCTTCCAAAATAAAGTAAGTATTGAAAGGCATTGTGAACGTGCCGTGTTACTACATTAGATCGGGCGACCTCCACTGGGCTTTGAAAGTGGAGTTTGTCACCGGCATTACTTGGAATAATGCGAAAGTCCACAAGAATTGATTTCATTATCATATGAACATCGAGGCGATCAAGCTCGTCGACAATGGACACAATGAGAAACACGTGAATACTTTTTTTTTACCTTAATAGAGATAATAACAGTTGCCAATTCTGCTATTACTATCTCGCCGGACACTATCGTCTCAATCGTAGATTTCCGTATTCTGTTAATTCCAATGGCATACCCGTGGCATGCCACTCTATCTTTATAAATATTTATAATCGAAAACTCGCGAAATAAATGTTTGGCAGCTTTCGGTATTCATTTCTGCTAACGCCATTATTGCTTAATGGTAATTGGTTTTCTTTTCGACTATTTTTCCGCCGTGATGATCTAGCCATTTTATTAATTTAGTAGAATACGAGTTTTTGACACTATCGCAATGGAATTGTACTTCGAATATCTTCGCAAGGCCAAGATATTGAAGTAACAGAATTGGGCTCAGTCCGTTCTTGTTATTATGGAAAATCTGAATTAAGACTTACCTCCCAAATTAATTTCAAGATAAACAGTGAAAAAGGTACAAACAATGACTAAGCATAGCCACGGTTACATTTCAGTGTTGCCATACTAATATGGACGGGTGAATTCAAAATATGAGATGAGAACATGTGGAAATAGGCAATGTAAAAAAAATTTCACGCTCAAGTCCCATTGTGGTCTAAAATATTTTTTAAATGTTACATAGCCCGTTCATCCATTCATGTCTTCAATTACTTTTCCAGGCCACCAACCAGTACTCCTCCAGGCGAAGGCGCAGCTACTCCAGGAGTTCCGGCAGCCACCATTGACTTAAGCCACGATACCCACGAGCTTAGCACGTTAGTTTGAAATTAAGGTGCAAGAAGACAAACACTTTCGTCAGCTCCTATATCTGACGATCCCATCACTTGACTTCTGGTTAAAATTTGAAATTAACTCCATTTTTTAAGCCTTACTTTTCGCATAAACAGTACCCCAGAGCGTTACTGCAACACGTACTCGGACCAAAGCCGGAGAGATGGATCGTTTCTCACAACTACCCGCAAATATTGTTAAATCACTAATTTATCACAATAATACAATAATCTAACAAATGCTAATCTAATAAGGTAAAAGAATGTTAAGTAAGATATAGAACCTGGCATTTGTGGACTATCTTAATGTATTGAAAAATACACCAAAGAAGGAGTCCACAGAAAATGCGGTTCGGTAAAGAAAAATTAAGACGACGTAGAGACAATGTTTATATAATACATTTAAAAGTTTAATTTCAAATTAGTCTTCTTGCTCTGTTTGATTTTAAATTATTTTATATCACTGTATAAATGTTAACCCTCAAGAGGGTTTTCGTAGTTTGGAATATATTGAGCCTAATATGGAAGAACATCGTAAATGATAAATATAGAATTTTACAGAATAGCTGCTTTACAAATAATTTGTATACATACTCAGAGATTTCCTATTTTTAATATATAAATAATTATGCCATTATCGAAAATATGAACCTAAGGATTGTTTTATTGAGATCGAAATTATTCTTATCGAATTAATTCAATGTTCTATTTTATAATATAATATAATTGGTTATATTTCTGTATTTAGCTGTGTTTTACAATAAAAAAGTGAAATATCTAAATTCTGTCGTTTACGATGTCTTTACATCTTTACATAACAGGCCTAATAAGTGTGGTGTACAGGTATATTTATAACATGGAAAAATAGTAACGAGTGATAATCGCCCAATAAAAAACTCACACGTAATCATTAATTTGCGTTACCAGTCTATTGATTTATAGATAATCTCAATGCACATTTTTAATGAACGTCTTATTTAAATCGTATTTTTAAACATAAATCAGTTGAAATTAAAAACTATTCAATCACTCACTCAAGATTTGAGTCTGGTCAGCGAGTCGTGACACAACAAAATGGCGGCAAATTCAAAATATTAAATATAACTATTATTGAAAGTTTCTTATAAGTTGCTATTTTAGTTGAATTACCAAATAAATAACATGTTACATTAAAGTTGCGAGTTGAAGAAATTTTGAATTGGTCGCCATTTTGTTGTGCCACGCATCACTGCTCAGACTCTATTTTCAATTACGCGAATCCATATTTGCGGAGTTAAAAATGAACTAATTCGAACTTTCAATTTTATTTCAGTTATAAGTAATAACAATTCTCTTTCCTAATTCTATCATATTTTATATCTACTTTATTATTACTGTATAACTTTATATTAATATTGAGCATTGTTTGAGATTTTCTATAAAACAAGAGTGGACTGATGGCACCAGCTATAATTCCAAAGTGTGACAAAAAACGTTTTTTACTGGGTGACGTGCTAAAAATCGACACCCGAAAATTTGCGTTTAATACATCGATATAAAAAAGGACTTCTTTCTACTTTTGTATATTACGTATTCTGTAAATATTCTGTTAGTTTTATTTTCTAATTTGCCATTTCTTTTTAATTTTAAGTTATTATTTAACTGATATTACTTAAGTCAATGAAATCAGGAATATTTTGTTGTCAATACTTATCTAAGGTTGATGTTATTAATGATATGTATAATTGTATATGCATCTCTAAACCTTATGCCAAACTTTTGTTTTGTTAAAACTGTATCGAAATTAGCTAAGAAATGTTAAGTAAATATCTGTAGAAAATGTAACATCAACCAAATGATAGTAAAGCATTTTACAAACTTTAGTTTACGTTATGCCTAAATAAGATTTAATATTTCCTTTTAAAGTGACCACAGAGCAATGAAAATCGACGCGCAAGGGGCGCTAGAGCGGATAATAATCGTGCCGAACTAATGCGATGACTGTAATTTTAAACATCTTCAAAAGTAATAAATACGGTTAACTGTGCTGTGATTGAGTGTTTAATGAAGTAAAAATATGCAAAAACACAATTCAGGCGTATCATTATCAAAAGGATGATGTTACCGATATTGACTCCAAAAATTCATTTTACAAGGTTTCTTCTTCTTTGTTCAATAATGGCTTGGCACGGTTTGTGCATTCAGCCAGTCATGTGTAAATCAATTTAGTTTTGGCTTTTCAATTTAGTTTTATAAAACGAGGGAAACGTAACGTAACGCGACAAAATAGAAAATTTTACCGAAAATTTGGAAAAAAAAGGCTAAGGCCATAAAGACATAGACTGACGGACAAATAGGTTTCAGTATCTTAGTATTTTTTTCAGTCGACAACTTTGTCTGTGTTTAATTTAATAATAGCTGTGAAGATATCACAGTGCAAGCAAGTGTTGACCTTTAAGTTGTAACATTGCAATGTTTAAACATTGAACATGAACATAATTATGAAAACTAACTTTTATTTTTAAAATAAAAAAAGTTCGGGATCGGCGCGGCGAACTTCTATGCTCTGTGATACTGATTGTGCAATGAAGTTAAAACTTCTTTATGTTTGAGTAAAGACGGATGGAGTAAAATGGCATAATTTTAAGCAAGACAACCCACCAATCAGAGGAACTAACAAACAAAAAAATACCTATATATTGGAAATTGTATATTTTGTACATACATAAATCGGCGAGGCATAATTTCTATTTTATTTATTACTTGCGTTTTATTAACAGTATATATAGTCCTCGCCAAAATTCATGGCATCTCTAGTTTGGTTGTGCAATAACTTTGTATTTAATCAAATTTGCCAAGTGCTTGTCGAGCCATGCACAGTGAAGGGTTTCGTTGTTGTCGCCAGTTTAAGCACTATTTTTATAATTTTGCTATCAAATTTTATAAAAAATATTTAGTTGAACATGTTCTGTTGATATCTCAAAACTACTCGATTTTGGACACAGTTGTCAAACCGTTTTCGTAAAATATCATTTTCGTAATTAATTTTTCCCCTATCGCAATTCAAAAATTGAGGCATACACACACATTCTCAAGTTTAGAAGAGAACATTTCTCTACGTATTTACATAAATTAAAAACTAACTGTGGCACTTAATTATGAATTTTCTAAAACTGTCAAACATTCCACACGCATGAGAAATGAAAAAATGTGCGCTAAATTTGTTTTCACCCTATTAAACTGTGACGTTGGCAAAATCAATGACTAATGCGAGCCATTATACGTAAAAAAATACAATAGAATTTTTCATTCCTCACTCAAATCTGTCAAACATTATTCCACACTCCTGAGAAATTAAAAATGTACACTGAACCAGTTTTCATTCCTCAGTAACATTTACAGTGCTCATCGCCATTTTTTTTCTATCTCAATATCAAAAAGATAGTGCATTAGCATCACTGACCTCTATTATTATATAATAGAGCCATTTTATATATAGATAGCCATTTTATATCACACCTTTTTATTCTATTTTATCTATATTGATCCAGCAGTTTTTGACAAGTGGTTGTGACACATAGACAAACATAACATGTAATGCTGTCCTTTTAGCCTATTGACTATGAAACCCTAATAACTGTATATTGCGTAGCCGTAAAGTTTGGCGTGGACTATACAAGTCTATTTTACTGTATGTAATTTTATTTGAGACTAAAATAAAAAATATAGTTTATATGAAAGAAATTAGTTTTATTTTGGTTTGTTTTTATTTTTACAGTTTTTATTTATTCGTTTTTTCTGCTCTCCTTCGCTCTGTAATTAAAAATACAATAAACAATATTAATAACCCATACTACTACTTAACCTTGGGACTTTCTCTCATTTATGAAATTAGGTATTATAATATTATATTACTGTAAAAGCCCAAATAATGGTAAATTCTAGGACATTCTAGTAAATCCTAAGATGTACCATCTCTTTATGATAAAAGTGCTAATGTGCTTTAATAAAAATAATAACAGTAAAAATCTCACTGTTGGTCTCCAGACTCCCATTTATGGGAGAACAGATAGTACACCTGCCACACTCGTCCAAGATGGATCGGCTACATTGATACATCAGTTATCTCGATGTGTATGCTTCATCACGATGTTTTCCATCACCGTCAGCACATATTAATTGTAACAATATGCACATTAGGCCAGAAAACTGCCTAAGTGTTGCATGCTTCTCTGGCCAGGATTCAAAATTTGAGTATGGGAAGAGAGTACACTAATCACTATATTATCCCCACAAATTGCTATTGCGCCTGGCCACCATTTTGGTGACGTAACCGTAGCCGAACACTCAGTACCGTTAGCATCACTGGCCGGCGAGTACGCGTACATATCGAGTTGCGGATGACGTCACGTGACTATTAATTTGACAAGGTTTTCAGCGCATTAGCAATTTGCGAGGATATGCTTACAAGAACAGATGGTGTGCTAATATATATAATAATGTGCTAATAATATTTATATGTAGGTATACGTGTAGACAACAAACATAGATTTATAGTTTGAGTACAAGTAGAAAAAATATAAAGAAAGTCGTCAAGATTTTCTTGCCTTATTTAACGTACACTTTAAATTTAAATAAAAATATTATTCATAAACTAAAATATTGTATGAGTGCTAGTTTAACAACAACTAACTTTTGTTGTTCTTATACACCGTTCAAAGGTTGTCTGGAAGAAATCGCTTTGGGCGGTAAGATCGCCTATTATACTTGCATACTAATGTTCTTGATTTTATGTAGCATATCTGTATAAAAGTAATAATTTTTTATTGTGGGAGTTCAGCAGACAGGCAGACGGCCCACTTGATGGAAAGCGGTTACCATCGTTTATGGACGTCTGCTGCTCTCATAAAGGATAATGAAATCTGGTCACTAATGCCGGAACACAACTCAAGGCTGTTATGGCGGCATACTCTATACCAGGGGTGGTAGCCATCTAGTCGGGCAAATACCCTACCACCTAGATGTGGGTTATTTTGTCACCTCTTATGACATCTCATCTCTGTTCCTGTATAGATAAAAAAAACATCCACTCTAAAATTATACACATACAACGGATTCAATTCGGACATTCCATTTGAAAGATATCCCGAGTTTCAAAATGTAAGAATTAGACCACGTGACTGTGACGCTTTTTCGTGAGCGAAATATCGTAAGACCCCCTCTATATAGAAGTTTCACTTCAAATGTATATATTATCTTATTCTATATAACTTGCAAGGGACCTGGCGTGAAGTTATGTATGTATGTATGTATATAACTTGCATAAGATATACCTTTTGATGCCTTGATAGAGGCCAGTGTAGTATCCACTCATGTACCAACTGAGAAGCATTGAAGATATAGCCTGCTCCTCCGAATCACTCTTCGTGAAATTCAGAGTCGGAGGCGGTGGGAACGGCATCTCCATACAACCAATCTGGAAATACATACACAATTTTTTAGTCTTCTCGGTGAACTTAGAATCAATACTTTTTATATATATTTTTAACTGTGGCAGACATGCAAATAGTCCAGCTCATGGAAAGCGGTTACCATCGCCTATAGGTGTTCGCAACGCCAATGGCAAAGCCAACGCGTTGCTTGCCTTTAGTATGGGATAGGAGGGACGGGATAAATGGGGACGAGATGGCAAATTTTATATAATAAAATGTGTGTTATTTTTTATCCCAGGAATCCCGCGGGAATTTTCCCGAGCGCGGTTTGTATTTGTACAGGTGCACAAAAGTAGCTTATTCTGACACAGTTATCACTAAAACGATAGCTTACATTATATTTTTAAGTGCTGCGGTACTTTGTGTTCTGAGAACCAGAGGAAATTTCAAGGTCAAGAGTGGACAAAGACGCAGCCTTATCCTAGTAATATATATATAATTTGTAGAACTAAATACCATCATAAACAATTTAATGTATTGATGAATTTTTCAGTTCAAATTAATTCAAATTTAGACAATAAGTATTGTAGTATACTTACATTCTTGATGAAGGATGAATTAGGCATTGTGAAAGGCATGCCTGGCATTTCTAAACTATTTAAAATATTTGTATGACTTTTCTTTGAGGACTTTTTCTTTTTATGCGCAGACCGCCCTGAAACATTAAGAATACAAACCACACAAGAAATAAAATGAATCAAAACATTCATCTACATCATAGTTCCCTAAGTGGTTCATATGGACCCCTGGGGGTTCATATCAAATTTTAGATTGCAACAAACAACTTCAGCAACAAACAGCTGATTTTGACTTTCTACTCCAAATTTATTGACAATCATCCACTACAGAATATCATTGGGAACTAAAACTCATTACTCCCAAGCTTTTCTTATGAAATAAATACCTACTATATCTCGAAATTTAATATGTTTTATATATGGCAACTAAGACATTGCAGATTTGGACCACAGATGGGTATTTTTTTTTGTTTAATTAACATGTTCAAAGTATCTAATTTGTATTTTTTCTTATTGTATCTCTACTCTTCATTCAGCAAAAAAATTTATAGATTAGTTCTGTTTTGATACCAATTTAAAAATGGAAGAAAAATGCACATCTTTATTATACAGCCATATTTTATTTCTGAGACGGCAAGCACACAAAAAGTTATTTATCATGTGGAGTTTTTTGGCGGGAACTGAAAGGAGACGTTGAATGTGTATAATTACTCTAAAATGAACAATAGTTGCAGGATATTGATAGTTTTTGAGTAGAAATTATGTGTTTTTGTGAGAAATGTGAACTGTATAGTCAGATGTGATCTTTCGAGTTTTCACACGAACTCCATTGAATGGCGTCGGTTGTAGCCTGCAATACAACTGCGCTACTATACGAAGACCTATTAATTAACATGTTTCCGACTGAAAGACTTTGATTCTATGGTCATGAATAAATTATAAAAAAAATAATAATATTAATCATGTATGGGAATGAAGCCTTAAAAGAAAGGCTATGTCAAAATTGGTTTGCTAGATTATTCTTTGAGAAATACACAACAAGGCCATTATCGTCGATTCAGATCATCATAGCACAACATGTGATACTTCAAAGGTCACCATATCACAGACATGCATTGGAAAAAAATTATTTAAAAACAATTTTTTGTAATTTTTATTGGTAATTAAAATTCGCAATGACTTAGTTGCCAACCCAATACTTCAAACAATAGCTTATATGAACTACACATCTTTTATGGTGATTCGCTTAACTTAATTAAGGAGGATACATTTTCAAAAATATTACCAGTACTTGCAGGAGTGGTCACCCTGTCAGTGCTATAATCCATTGTGTCATAATTAGGAGAGTGACTTGCAAATCCATCGTCCGCCTTCTCACTCAAAGCTTGCTCAATCTGACGAGCCCTTTCTGCTTCACCCAGCGTTTGTTTCAAAGAAATTACTGGCACTACCTCAGAATTGTCATAGCCTGAAAAAAAATATGTACATATCTGAAGATTTTTATAATTTTTGGAAAGCATTTCAATTTAGTGCAATTAGAGATATATTTAATTTTATCAAAACCAACAGACATTCCCAAAATTTAATTTTTCAACAGCATGCATGTTCTGTTTATTCACATATTTTATGAGATAATTTACATTGAAATAATTTTGAAATGCTTAAAAAACTGAATGGGTTTTTTAAGCATTTCAAATTTGCTATCTTAATGGAGATATTGATCAATAATTAAATTATAATTTAGAACCAGGCTCTTCTAATACTATAAAAAAATTCTTTCAAACTGCACAATACAATAGAGCATTTTACGAGTATATTGAACTTTCACAGATGTACATTTTTTTATGTTATTTTTCTAGTACTTTCTGATATAATCACCTTTGACACACAGATATGTGCTCATTTAATAATGTAAATACATGTGTACAAGAAACCTCCAAGGCGTCATTGCCAAACTTTCAATTTCAAGCTTACATCAGCACTGCGGAGAAGGCATGGGATGATAGATATCATCCACATATACACAGAAAATAACAGAATAGCAGCACTCAGCGGGACAGTATGAGCAGCATAGTCAGAGATACAATCTATACAAGCACTACAGGTTCTGTGTGAACTTTAGATATTCAGACCAAACTTTAGTGGTAAGAAAACTAAAGTTACCTAAAAAGTTAACAACACAATCTTTATACAGCCCATAAATGTCCCACTCCTGGGCTCGGCCTCCCATTATAAGGGGCAATATACATGCCAATTAGATAGATAAGTGTACATTTAGTATGTATTTGTGAATATATAAACAATGTATAAAATTGATATAGATAAGTAAACATAGTTCGTAATACAAAAAAGTAAAAATGCAAACAAAAAACATACAGTAGACAAGCCTGTAGCATAAGTAAAGACAGTAATACATAAATAGTAATAGTAAAAGAAGCTTGCATAAGTAGTAAAATGTATGTTTAGATAGATAGACTGTGCCTAGAGTATATATTAGGGTGGTCGTTAAAAATTAAATTCTTTCAGACACCCAAAAAAATCCTTCCTTTTGTCAAAAAACTACGGGATTTTTTTTTGTTATATTCCAAAAAACTATAATTTTATCGAAAAATGAACTCAAATTGGCCGCCGGCACGTGTTATTTTTGTTAAAAATCAAAAAGCAAAATTTGTCCTGTAGTTTTTCGTCAAAAGGAAGGATTTTTTTGGGTGTCTGAAAGAATTTAATTTTTAACGACTACCCTAGTATATATATATAAATGTATAAGTTTAAAATAGTAATATAACGTATAAGCACTAAGCTTTTTGGAAGAACCAAAAAATTTTCTAATAAAGAAATGTAATAGAACTAAGCAACACTGTAAAAACCCGAATTTTTGAGCCCAGACAATATTGTTCGTCTGGAGAGAGGAATATAAAAAAAATATATATATACATGCCATGCTTGTTAAAGGCAGCTTGGCAGGTTTGACTGATCAGTTATCTTGTTGAGCAGGCTGCATCATGATGTTTTCCTTCACCATTGTTACCATATGTTAATCATAACAAGATGCACATTATTTAAGAAAACGGCTTAAGTGGTGCATGTGTTCTGGCCAGGGTCTAACCTGCACCTTTTGAGTATGGGATGTGTGCACTAGCTATTACACTATGATGACTTTAGATATTGGGACCAAAATTTAGTGGTGAGTAAACTAACTTACCCAAAAACTTAACAACACACTCCTTATCACTGATCATCCTGAGGATGAAGGCCTCATATTCCAAACCATCACCTTCGTACACTGCTCTGCATGGGCTACCAACTTTCCAGTCATGTTTTTTCTTTGATGATGAAGGTTTTGATGATTTCACCTTTTTGTTTTTGGAATTTACTAAAAATAGGGTAAAAATCAATTTAGTAATGTAAAGCAGACCAGCCTTCTCTATTTTGTCCAGTGATATGATTGTTATATAATATTGCAGGCTTCAAGCCAGAGGGGCGTATAAGCAAAAACCAACTTTTCAGGAGATACAAAAAACTTAATAAGTTTTTTTTCAATGTATTCAATGTCTGTCTATGAAAGTACTTCTACTAGTATTAACCTACTATTAAGACAAAAAACAGAGGTGGTGTATCGATAAAAAAATAAATGATAGACGAAATAAAAAGAAACACATTGCTTTTATACACCCCTCTGGCTTGAAGCCCGCGATATATCTAGATTATCTTGATTTAAAATGCTTAGCCTTGAAAAAGACTATCTCTGCATATTCTACATACAGAGGTAAGTGTTCTGAGAAGCTATTTAATCTGAGACCAATTTCTCATTTTCACAGACACACTACTCAGCATCATTCACCCTAATTTCTAGTTCTCTGGAATATTTTTTCTGCATACTACAATTTTTTAGTGGGAAATTTCTATTGAGGTTTTTCCTCTGAACTAGAAACAAATGGAGTTGTCATAAAATATCTTCTAGGTTAGCAATGTGTTGGGGCAGCCCCTAGTGTAGCAAACATCTATAGGACGATTACATACTACAGTCTGCCTTGTAACTTTCCTTGAGTAATAAAAATAAATTGTATTTGTTCTTTGAATAAAGAGGATGAATATAAAATACTTTATACAAAGAAAAATCACGATTTCTAGAGATATAGATTTGAAATTTACTTGATCCAAACATGCAATAAGAATGAAGAAGGGGGGAATTATATCATAATATCATAAGGTTATCATGATTATAATATGATTATTATATTGTGTAAGACACAATATAATCAAAGATGTAGGCTACAACTAGGACGACCTTATATATACAATTAATACCTTCATTGATATCTTTATTTGGTTGTGTATTTGTGGACATAGCCACCCGTTTTGCTACTTCAATATTAGCGATTCGGAGTGCCTTGTCGTATGCATCATTCAGCTTCTTATCATCCCAAATATCTTGAAGCAATTCTTCTTCATCTTCTGTTTCGGACTGTAAAAATCGAAAATTAGAAATGATTGTTAAATAATAGACAATATGTAGGTAGCAGTGCCAGAACGATTCCTCACCATGTTTATTCCTTTTACGTATAGAATATCACTTTTAGACATTTTAATTATTATAAATAATGGGAGTACTCTATTAGGCTTGATCTGCAAACAATGTTTGATAGTTATTATGATTATTGAATAATTAAATACTGATATTTTGAAAATGCGAAAGAAATTTTTGTTTTTTTGTGCGTTTTATTGAAGTTTGATGAAATGAAATGACAGTGACACTTTAGGTGCTGTCATTTTATAAGTTTTTTTATTCATTTAATTGGATGTAAGTCTATTACCTCTCTAAAATTACAATATACATTTTAGCAATAGAACCTCTCTTTTATATCACATTATAGTATTAAAACTAGTAATTATGGAGTTGGATTCAAAAAAATATAGTAATGTAAAAATGGAACTTAACACAAGTTCTGTATAAAACTAACACAAAGCGGTGGTTTAGGAGGGCTCGCAGAGTTTTCTACCAAGTAATTAACAAATGGCTGATTATGTATTTGTGCTTAACCAAAAATTTCGGCGCATTGTTAACTAAATAACAATCTGTTAACATGTTTAGATCGATATTAGTTCTTCAGATTTCGGACAGAGTTACGTTATTAGTAATAGTCCAGTTGATATTACACATGTCTTATTCATTTTATAATTTTCGACAGACGGCGTTAGGAATACAAAAAATTCTAATAAATAAAAATTATGTCTTCTATTTTTTTAATGTGTATAAAATAATATTTTTATAATAACTATCACAGTACAGATTTGAACTTTTAAAAATTTAAAAACTTCGTTTAAAAAAACCGACTTCAAAAACTAAAAAACTAAAATGTATAAAATAACTTATTTCTAAAGCTATTATTATTAATATATATTATCTAAAACATCTTGAAGTCGGTGCAAAGCAAAACATAAAAATTACTATATTTTGAAAATTACTAAGCACCGACTTTAAGATGTTTTAGGTAATATATATTAATAATAAGAGCTATAGAAATAAGTTATTTTATACATTTTAGTTTTTTAGTTTTTGAAGTCGGTTTTTTTAAACGAAGTTTTTAAATTTTATTTGTTACTTTTTAGTGTCTAGCTATGTATGGGTGGACCTACGAATGGTGCCGCGCTTCTTAAAAAATATAGGTCCCCAAGAACCCGGAACAAAAAAATGTTCGTAAAATGAAAACTACTGGGCCAAACTATGTCAAATTTTTAGGGGACCACATGGCAGCTATTCCGCGTCGAACAAAAAAAGAATCACGTAAATCGAATCATAAATCTCAGAGTAATTGGTGTACATATGGAACGGAGTGAAAATTATTTTCATGAAAAATGTTCATATAATGAAAACTACTGGGCCAAACTATGTCAAATTTTTAGGGGACCACATGGCAGCTATTCTGCGTCGAACAAAAAAAGAATCACGTAAATCGGATCATAAATGACGGAGTAATCGGCGAACATATGGAACGGAGTGAAAATTATTTCCATGAAAAATGTCCATAAAATGAAAACTACTGGGCCAAACTATGTAAAATTTTTAGGGGACCAATTGGAAGCTATTCCGCGTCGAACAAAAAAAGAATCACGTAAATCGGATCATAAATGACGGAGTAATCGGCGAACATACATAAAAAAAAGAACAAAAAAAAAAAAAAAAAAAGATTCCGACGAATTGAGAACCTCCTTTTTTCGAAGTCGGTTAAAAATATAGATTACAAGGCTAAGACGGAAGCGCCGCTTCGCTTCATTCCTATCTTCGTAGTTAGGCCTTTTTTATAACTACTCCAAATTCACTTTAAATCGCAAATATTAAATGAATGTGCCCTATAACTATACCCCACCCCAAGTTCCACATTACCCCTTTTTGACGAGGAGAAATCCGGCTACGGACTTAACACCGTGTGGAAGGATATGGATCACAGTGAGGGAATGTGGGACTCGCCTCCCTAGCCCTTGGTGCCTTTAGGGGAGAAGATCGTACGGGGTACCGCGCGCTTACTTTATTTCTGATATATACGCTATGTTAATGTAAAGTTTCATCAAAATCCATTTAGTAGTTTTGCGAGAGAGTCACAAACATACATCCATTACATGCCCTTAAAGTTTCATGTGCGCAAAATGAGTAAGATGGTTAAGGACGGCCCTGCCAACCCTAATAAATGTGGTTTTACATCAACCGCAATACCCAAGAAATCTGGCCTATGTTCCATTCTTTCGCTTATAGCCAGGGCCGCGAGAAATGGCCATAGCCGACTCTTGTAGGACCTGGCAGTCACCGACCGATACAGTTCCGTGCTTTGCCACCGCAGAGCGCAAAGCACCCCGCGGAAGTTCCAAATTTCCCCACTGCAATTTCCGAAGCCATAAATGGATTGCACTTAATAAAGTTTTGATCGATTCCCATGAATACAACCATTGCGTCCTAGCACATGATTGTTAAGGCTTTATTAAATAAAGGCTAAAGTTTTATTCATGTATTAAGTCACTCGAGAGCGACAGATGCCTCCAAAACGGGTTCGCTTGACTGACATTGCGAAGGCTCCTACGAACAAGGAGTCAAATGCAAAATTCTAACTTTACAGGAGAGTGTGTATAATCTTAATATATAAAAATTACGTGTCACGTTGTTTGTCCGCGATGGACTCCTAAACTACTTAAGCGATTTTAATCAAATTTGCACACCGTGTGCAGTTTGATCCAACTTGAAAGATAGGATAGCTTACATCCGGCACATGGCGCTGCAGTCGGGTTCTAAATTTTATTCCTTCAGAGCAGGACAACGACCGGGAGAGCTAGTAGTTTATATATTTTTTTGCTTTTATTACTAGAATTATGATTTTTCAATTTTGGGTTGTTATAACTATCTTTATACGTGATTCATTGAATATTAGAATAGTAAGCCTAATTTATTAATTTTCTAATAATTTGTAATTGAATACGCCATTGGAATCATACATAGACCTGAACAACAATCAAACACTAGTAGGTATTCACGATATGTAGCTAATGTTCTGTTTCAAAGTAGACGTGAAAACTGCCATTTTTAGTTATGGTTCTAAATTTGATAAATTATATTAAAAGTATGAAGACATTTCGAATATTAAGTAACTCGTGTATTTTGTGATTGCTTACTATCTTAGCATATTCGCCTAACGTATACAGGAATACTTTAATGACCTCACTATACGTAAGTTCTTTGAGCGGTTAGTCGACCCTCGGATCCGGCAGTGTACTGTCTTAAAATGTCAATATGGGTCTCGCCCTGGACATGGTATCGTGGACCCAGTTTTTGACCTAAGGATCATCATTGAGAAATACAGGCGAAGAATATTCCTCTGCATTTCCTGTTTCTGCCATGCCTTTATGCCATACCATCTGCAAAAGGCCTTCGACTGTGTTCTTCCCGTGATGATCTGGTGGCCACTGAGATCCAAAGGGCTGCCTGAAATGTATATTGATATTTTTCGAGACATATACCGTGATTCCGATTCCATAGTTCGGACCGCTGTTGGCGACACTACACCATTCCCTATAACCGTTGGATGATGATGATGATGAGTATACGTCGTACGGAAAACGTAAGTTATAACTTGCACCATGATTTTCAAAATTTTATAAACTAGGCTGGTAAACAAGCTCTTCCGATAAACAAAACCATTAAAAAGTAAAAATAAATAAGATTGTTAGTTCCCTTACTATACGTAGGAGCTATCGATTTCGGGAACGAGCTTTGAAATCTCGTCATTCATTGAAAATTAGCGAGCCGTGTCGTCGAGATATTAACGCCGTAGACGTCTTCAAACGTGTTTAATTTCAAATTATTAGGTCTGGCTTTTGTTGATTTCAGTCCGTGTGATTTTCAATAAAGATGATTTATGTGTTAATTATATTGTCGTGTCTTAACTCAAAGTCTCTTGTAATTCCTTTCTTGACTGATGAATATTTTGAATTACATATTTTTGTTTAGGGATTCGCAGGATTATATATTACATGGCCGTGGTGGTTCAGTAGTTAAGTTACCCTAAACTTATTTCAATTATGTAGTTTCATATCTTGATCGCGACATCAGGATCAAATTATTGAATGACTTGGACTAAAACCTAAATATTGTTACAACTTGCCCAAAACTCCACGAAGCACACCGGCCTGCCATAAAGCAGGGTTTTATTACTCTCCGCATTTGGAGTTCTTTTGTTACTTCGTGTTTAAAATTTTCAATTAGCTAATAGCCTGTTGTTCTTGTACTGTTTATGGCCGTTCGCAGGCATAATTACGCAGGTGGGCTGAATTATGTTTTTCTGGAATTGTGCCCACAGAGGCGCAGGTGTGAATCGTAGAAATCATTGTTTACACGGTCGTAAGCTGAGTATAAAGGGGTGCCCAAACGGAGCAGTCAAGCGTCGACTACGATACGAGTAAGACGTTTGTAGTAGTCTCGATTAGTGATATAGTGACGGACTTTGCGTGTGTTGAATTGCATTGTGTTTGTACAGTTCTAATAAACTCTATAGTAATTTCAACGGCATTTATTTTAATTCAAGTCCTGTAGCTCGTAACAATATGGTGTGGTAAGTATAACATACCTTGTAAAAGCTTCTCTGGTGATGTATTACACAATGTTTTATTGTCTACCTGACTTTAATAATATTGATTCAAAGCTAGGAACATACAAACATCCCTTGCTTATTTGTTTTACTCGATTTCTCATTATATCACTCATAGTCTGTTTATCTATTGCAGTAAATATTTACTCAACGATTGTATTGGTATACCATAGCTAAGTTAGACCCAATTTTGTTCCTCTCAAGTGTAATGTAAAGATGTGAGGACGTAACTCGGCTCTTGTCTTACTGATTGCTTTGGTACGGGAATAGTTTGAGTGGAAATAATACGAAGGAAAAATCAGGCAAGTGCCTAAAAGTCTGCGCACGATATAGTGTTTCGTAGATAGTTTTCGCAGCTAATATAATTATATAATGATAAAACTACGTTTTAACGGTTTACAGCGAGTTAATTTAATTTACTTTTATTATACCGACGTTTCGGACTCTTTTCAGTAGCATCACGGAAGACAAAAATGGTACGCGTAAATTAGCATTGTTAAAGTTTTATATAGCCTACCCTCAACTTGTTAATTTTTATTAGGCTTAATATATGGAGGTTAGAAGTAAGTAGAACCATCTCAGTATATTAGGCGACATAATAGGAAGTGGAAAGTATTTAAAAATAGCACCGCAAATAATTAGAGTAGGATACTAGATTAAAGAAGGAAAGAAAGACTTCCTCTTTGTCACCGTGCATGCGTTTTTCAAAACAGCACACTTCACTTTGTTTATAGGGTGATTCTTTGAAAATGTGAAAATCGCACGGCCCTTAACAAATAACATACTTAATTACCACTATTGGTGAACTTATGCTTGTTAATAGACCGATCTAAATGTTTTCTACAAAGTGCAACATATATTATATACGTATATGTAATTGAAATACTGAAAATTAAATGATAACTTTTCAAAATCTAATTACCATCAGTGTCGCTTTTCCCAGATTTCAACAAGTTATTAGTCCAGTATTCAAAATGCAATTGAAGAACGAAGTTATGGTTACATATTCGTAAAATAGGATATTTTAAGACTGTTTTAAATTCTAAACAATTACACAAATAACATAATTTAATTAAGTTAGGGTACTCTGAAAAATGTCCTTATGCTTTTCCTTACTTACCGTTCGTGAACATGGCCACAATGATTTCTGTGTTTTTAAATATTATAACAGCGCGATCAGAGATAATAAATGTACAGTCAGTCGTCGCTCACTCGTTGACCGTACGATTTGGTCGAAGAGTGTATTTGTTTGTTTATTAATTTATTTGCTCCCATAAAACAAAAGACAGGCATTTATCCTTGGTTCATTTGTTTTCTAGCTCATAAAAGAGGAACATGATTTAACATAACCTCTATGTTAGAAACAACTATAGTCATTTGTTCATGTTTACACTACCTTTTTTATGTGAACCTCAGAGGAAGAAATTAATTACGAACTTCACGTTGCCTAATTTTTTAGCTACTTAAATAGCGCTCTCCATGCGGATGATTTTCACTTATAACAAACCGTGATCCGTTTAAAAAAAATCTATAATGTCATTCGCCCGGCGAAGCAGGCGGGAACGGCTAGTATAATATAAATATGTTTAAGGGTTCATACATAGAAAAGAATAAAAGATGAGTCATACATAGCAATAAATCGTCTTTTTGTATTTCACCTTCTCCCAATTAAATCGTGTTGTACAATATGTCTTCAATTCATTGATCTCTTTTTTAGTTTATCTTTGCATTTCTATACGTACAAGAACGGAGAAAGACTACAATTTCCTGCGGCCGGGCATAAACCACAACCAGGTGGTAGGGTATTAGCTGTTCTAGATGGCCACCACCCCTGTTCTAGAGTATGCCCCCATAAGAATCTTGAGTTGTGTTTCGGCATTAGTAGCCAGGTTCCAATCTCCTTTAAGAGAGCAGTAGCGCATTTGTAGCACCTTTGCATAGTTTAACATTCATTTTGTCACGTGACTTTCATCCCTCCTCATCACATGCTCATCCTCATCCATCCTCAAAGGTGATGATGAAAAGCCAGCGGGACTTCATACTGGCATCGTATAAATTGATTTTAAATCAGTAGAACGCTACTAAGTTTCACTGACTTCAATATTTTGTAGTCAGTCCGGTCACCAAGTCAGTAGCTAGATTAATGTAAATTAGCCTTTAGTATTCTTTTTGGCAATATTTCAGTCACGGGTGCAACTTTCACAGCCCCCCCCCCCCCTATTTCAGCTATTAAACGTTTAAAATAAGTAATGTGGCGACCGAGGGTAAAACTTCCTGGCAGCGTAAGCAGGTCTCAAGACTTTTAGAAAAAGGTATAAGATTCGGGAAGGAAAAGACAGAGATAATAGATGTTTAGAAATGAAAAGACAGCAAATAAAAGAATAACGAAAATAAAATCAAAATTATGGGATCCAGAAGATTCTTCCGAGTATATAAGTAGCTTAAGGTGCGCCTACTGTACAGGTCAGTTGAAGACGGTGAAGCGACAAATGCAATACGGGAGAGTTGGAAGAAGAGTTAAGTACAAGACAGTGACGAGTTTAATGAACAGTTATTCTTCATTATACGCACCGCAAAGGAGTGGAACACACTGCCGGAGTCTGTTTTTCCCGAAACCTAAGTGCAACGTGGGTGTCTTCAAGTCTCGTGTGAATAGGTACCTTCTAGGTAAGCGTGCTCGATCTTAGACCATCTCTGCGCTCAAATCGAGCGAGATAATGGTCAAACGCGAACCTATACGTGATAAAAAAAAGAGTTCAGTGGTGAGTTTAGTGAAAAGTTTAGTGGGTATTTAAGTTGGAGAAGTTACGATGATTTAAAAGGAGATCCAGAAGCGAGCTACGCGCGGTAAATTCGGAGGTGGGCACCGCAGCAGCAGGAGGTGGTCTACGCAATATCGGCGACGGTATTGTCGGTGCGTGTAGGAGCAACCCTGCGGAGGAGAAGCACGTACGGCTGTTTAAGTCAATAAAAGCATTTAGTTAAAAAAAGCTGTTATTTCCTTCCGATCACAAACGCGTACTCTCGTTCGCACATAACAGTATTATGGACATGTCATTGCGTAAACTTTACATTTCTTCGGAATACAAGAACATTTACCTACCCTACAAAAGAGAAAATATGTGATTGTAATTGAAACCAAGGTTGAGAGCATTTCTGCATGAACGTTCATCCCTGTAAATTACGACATACGAAACAGGATATAACAGTGATTTGCACACTTCCATAATATATTAGGAGGGATATACAATATTCGTTCATTCCGAGAGATATTTACGCTCGGGCTAATGTGCTTACGTAATAAAATGTACCAAGAGTTTATTGTCGACAGGAGACTGTTTTTCCTTTCATTTTATTAAACACGCCCATTGTCGGGAGGATGGAAATTATAATACCTCTCCCGAGTGCCATATTGCAAAGACTGAATTATCTAAAACAAAGTTTATTAAGTCTTGATATTTATTTGAACAGGGGCCCAATTCTGTTGTTACTATCTCGTCTCAATCGTAGCTTTGCCTGATTTCGGGACACGCCACTCTATGTTTATACATTTTTATAAGCGAAAAATCGCCAAATAAATGTTTAAATTTTTTAGTAGCTTTTCAGTAGCTATTTAGTTCGACTAACGTCATTTTTGCTGATGATAATACCATTTTTTATTCTATTACTCTGCCACGAGTATATCGAGAAGGTATTGGATATAAGTAAAATAGGAGTTTTCGGCACTATTGCATTGGAATTGTATTTTAACATATTGTTACGACCGACAAAGAACAATTCACACAAGTTTGTTTAGTTTTCGTCACTTGGACTTCTTTTGTTTACTTTGTGTTTAAAATTTGTAATTAGAGAAACAGCCTATTGTGTATTGTAATATGTTATGGTAGGTAGTCTTTAGCCATTATTTAAGTATTTTTTTGTTATGAATAAGTTCGCGTTTGACTGACATTGCGCCATTGAGAGAGAGAGAAGTAGTAATAGAATTCGAAGAGAAATAGTGTGCCCATTCGATCTGGGGATATTCAGTAGAACTAGTTCCTTCGTTAGTATGCCAGGGTCACGTGTGAATGGTGTGATCAAACCATGGGCTCTAGCAGGTGGTGAGCCATCGAGCACTTCCGCGGCCGAAGGAGCTAAACTCTTGATTATCTTCTCTTTTACGTGTGTGGGATGATTTAGTATTCTCCCCATGGGAGTAAACATGATTGTACGCAAATCATAAGCGTGACCCCATTTCGGTAACAATAGTGGTGGGTGGGAATAGTTTCCCAGGAGGACTCACGGTAGCCGAGCCTCAGCCCCTGCATGGAGCACATGCATGTAATAGGATTTCGAATCTATTCAATAAGTAGAGAAATATACACATGTATATAGTCTGGCTATCGAAAGTTGAACCTGGAAAATGGCGGCAAATTTAAATAATATATGTATGGCAACATCAAAATTACTATGAAAAAGTTGGATTAACCTATTTTGATACTTGGTAGTTACTTAATTATTTATGTTGTGTATTTTATGTGTGACAATAGATAAATCATACCCGTTTCTAACGATAATATTATAAATACGGAACGGAATACGGAAGATGGGACTCCACTAAAGTATCAACACAGGCAAATCCACTCACAACCAAACGAAAACCGCCACCTTTTTTGTCAAAATTGACGTTGACATTGGTATTAGAGTTGCCATGTAAAAAGTTTGCAAATAATTCCAGGTTCAACTTTCGATAGCCAGACTAATAATGTTTAACATTGGCAAAGTATTATTTATGGTTTATACATAAATTTTATATAATACAAATAATAAAGTAATGAAAAAATGTTCCTTAAAGTATTGCGACGCTTTACCTCTATTAACTAAAAATCCTAACTTATAATAAGAAATCTGTAAGATATAGTTTTGAAATAAATTTCAGATTAATTTTAACGGAAAAACAAAACGTTTTGCACATTTACGGTAAATGTGAATGTCAAATGTCAATAAATGTGTTAAACAAATGCTGGTTTTGTTTTGGGGTTCTGAAAAAGTCATGCGGTATAAACTTAAAACAAATGAGTGTGAAAAAAAATTTAAAAAAATCGCTATTAACTTATAGATTTATGAATGTTTTCAATTTGCTGTTAGTGCTTAGATCTTTCGGTCCTTTTAATTTAGTCAGGTTATTCGTAGAATGATTAAAACATTACATGACAGATAGCACTGCTAGCAGCCTTAAGTTTTTGCTTCACATATATTTGTTTTCTAAGTTATTTATATATATGTAAATATTTATAAAAACATAAATATTTATAATAAATAAATATTTTTTAATATATATTTAATATATTTTTGAATACATTTAATTAAGACTCTTTATAACTAACCAAAGTAAATGGAGTCATTGAAAAAATAAGTGCCAAATTACGACAGTGTCAATACTTATTAATGTAGTTAGGGATGGCTTATTATGATCTTATTAAATTGAGTTAATCGATACCTTCGCGATTAACGTATCGACAAACCCTACGTAAATAAAATTGTTAAATGGAGTAAAGCATTCTTTACAATGATATGTGCGTTAACTTATGTAGTATACACATTGGTTGCGTCTGCATGGGTAACAAATGTTCCCAATATAAACTATTGTAACGTTATTACATATTTATGTGCTATATTTTACGGACTAAGATGTATTAATAAAATAATCTATTTGTTATATTAAGACATAAATTAGATTTTTTTTAACAACAACAACAAATCACAATGCACAAATATTCTTACCAATTTTAGTTTTCATTATTACTCAGTAAATCTAAAAACTTAATCAAATATCAAAACATAATTTAAAACAATAAGTTATTGGCAAGTTTACTGTTTGGGTCCAACAAACAGAGGAGATAGTAGTTGAAGGGTCCAAACCAACTCCGACATAGAAAACCTCGTGGCCGAGCCTAGAATAATTGAAGAGAGAAAGGCTCAGTATCTCCGCTGGCTTGGTCACGTAGAACGGATGGAGGAGGATTGGAATGTGAAGAAAGCATACTTGGGGCGACCAGTCAGTATCACTAGAAAGATAAGAGTGGATTACCTAAACGAACTTCACAACTGAGAAGACTAGACTAGACTTAAGCATATATTTGTATATGATGACATTCTTTTTATTGATAAAAAAACGTTAATAAATATTACATCTTTCATTCTTTTAAAATAGATCAAAAATATTATGTTTACGCCAGTGATATTATGATCTAGAATGTTGTCGTAGCTACGTCTCACAACACGACTCGCTTTAGCTCTATAGGCTCTTGATTGGGCTATAGTGAGAGTTGTCGGCTCAATTTCTATTACGTGTTGCTGCTGAGCTAAAGGAGTAGTACAGTTCCTTAGAGCGAATGACTTATATCCCTCTTTACTTTTTAATCAGCCGTTTTGCAGAAATTAGCCGTTTTGTTAGCGGACGTGGGACGTGGGTCCGCTACTTCGGAGACTTCTGCATCTCATCCTTGCGATGGTAAATCTTAATATGGTTTCATATTCCAAAATCGCCTTCCTTTAGATTTTATTATGGGAGATTCCATCTACCTGTTGTTAGTCATAAGACACCTATGCGTAGAATCATCCTTAAAATTTACAAATATCTGACAGGATTAATTATCGATTATTCGATACTGAAATGGGTTCTACATTATGCAGTATTTACATGGTCGATAATAAACTCATTGTACCTGCCATAGACTGCAGCTCGTTGCTTAGCATTATTTTGTTATTAATGACATTATCAAAAAAACTCAAATGAAAACCATTTTTATTTAATCGAATATAATATTATTTAATATTTCTAAATAAACATGCATATTCAAATTAAGTGCCGACTTTCGTCATATTTGCAACTTATTTAACTTCTGGGATAGTTTTCTGTTTGTTTTACTAAGTGAATTATTATTAACGATCTATAATATGTAGTTTTGGACTTTGGCGAATCTATTAAGGAAAACTGCTTTTGGATATCGAAGTTACTGATTTATATTATGTGACCTGTGAATCTGTTTAATTCGACCGACCAAACACACTATTGGATTTTTATATCAACACAAAACTTGATGTGCAGTGATATGTATTAATGAAAATTATATACAATTTATAAATAATATGAAATTTTATTTTAAATATAGTTGGAATTCATGGTGGAAGAAATCTCCATACCTAAGCATACAATATATAGAATATCGGTCTTATTCATAGACAGAGTAAGTTTGAACGCTTCTTTAGGCACCATAAGCGTTCAAACTTTCTCTATGAATAAGATAAAGTGTATACACAAACTCGCTATACGTACACATACACACATATACACATGAACACCCACACACACATGCATATATTAGGTACGTTCATATACGAGTTAGCGCCATTGATACTCGCTAGATGTGCTAGTAGTACGATTCTCCCGACTGAAGTCTCTATCTCCATATATTCAATGTACTCTGTGGAAAAAGTGTTTCGAAGTTTACTATAATGTGTCAGGTATTTAAAATTCATTCATATTGAAATACCTTAACTTTACAGGTGCTTAATTAAATTGTAAAAGTTTCAAAGTAATATTTGCAACTGCATAATTTTTCACGTATACATGGACTACGTAATTTAATTCAAAACAGCCGAACAGGCGAACATTGGTTCCTTTATTGCTCCAGAACAACTAAACGAACTGGAAGGCAACTAGTAATTAATTTACAACTAAAACACCTCGGAATAAACATGTCAGACAGTGTGCCAGAAGTGAACACTGAAACTACGGTTGCAGATAGTGTACTACGTGATAAAATAAAAGTGGAAAGCGATACTAAAATGGAACAAGCCTCAGAGCATTCAACTGATGCTACTGGTAATCAACCAAATCACGCAAATGATGAGACTTTAAATAAAACTGTAAGTGCTGATGAAAATACACCTGAAAAAAGGAGAAGAAAAAGAAAAAGGCCCAGACAAAGAAAACCAAAGTTTAAAAGGCAGAAGTTAATGTCAGAAAACACACCAACACAAAAACCCACCAATAATATAGTACATAAAATGAGCAGCTCAGAATCTGAAGATGATTATTGTTTGAATGTGTCTAATTTGCCAAAGGAATGGAGTTATATTGAAATTAAAAATTATATTGACACAGAGGTAAGTTGCTGTTTTAATGGTATGGCACCTTTTAACTAATGATACACTAACTAACGATAAACTAATCCGTTGTCTAGTTTGGATATAATTGCACCTTTCTCTTCAATGGTAAATGCTTTAATTCACAGATCACTAAACCTTCAATCATTAATTTGTACTATTACTGAGAAGCAACATAAAAATGAACCACCCACGACATGTATACTACATAGAACAAGAAAGGAGTGCTAGGCAAATGTAAGGATGTTAGGAATCATGTTGGTCACTAACTGAACATAATTTATTAAAAATAGGCCAAAATAAGTGAGGCCATTATATTCAACTTTGTTACAAAGAATTTTTATAATGTAATTACTTCATATTAAGCAGTTTGTTCACATAGACACAGTCATAATAAAAGGATTCTACTGTATTAAAGGTAGAGCAACGGCTAGCTGATGCGTCTCATACGCAAAGGGTGCGGATTTGATCCTGGCCTGAACGCATGCATCACTTAGGCAATTTTCTGCCCTATGTGCATACTATTACAATAACCACATGCCAACAGTGATAATGAACACATCGAGATAACAGATATGTCAAACCTACCAAACCGCCTTTGACAAGTGTGTCGGGTATACTGTCTGTTCCTCTATAATGGGAGGCCCAAGACCAGTAGTGGGATGTTAATGGGCTGTTATTGTATTATTACTTGTTATTATTTATATATCTTGTTTTATTACAATGATTCAATATTAACTGGAATACTGTAATATAATAATTAATAAGGCGCCAAATAGACCAAATTTGATGATAGCTTTTCAGCTAATTGCAAATTCATGAAAGGGAACAAAAAAGAAAATGATGATAGTGGGACTAATTTTATTTTACAGTGTGGACCTGTAGATGAAATAGAATTTGTGAGAAGTAAGAATAAGGATGTGTCTGACTCAATTTGGCTGCATTTTCCTACACAGGATCAATGTGAAAAGGCTAAGGCCAAATTGGAGAATAGTATTGTTGAATCAAAGAAACTTTGTGTCAAAATGGAAGGTATATTTATCACATTCCAGGATTAAATTGATAATTATATAAAATTATATTGTAATGTATTTTTATATTTTTGCAATTAATGACCAAGTTTTCAATCAGCAGATAAAAGTTATATAATATCAAAAATTTAAGGTGTCTAGTATCGGCCCCAGAATGGTCCATTGTATGTTACCCATAATAAAAGTGTAGTTTGCTTAACTTGAGGATGTACAATGTTAGTGCCAATTATACATAAAGTATATAGTGATAAATTTTGTCATTTTGGACCTCTTGTTACACTGTGTTACACTTTCTGGGAATCCCCTATAAATTTCCTGTCACAGTTCCGAAAATTTCCATCCCCTTTTTTGTTATATTCGTTTTGCAGATGAGGACTGAACTGCGAACATCACTTTGCCTTAGACCCGGCCTATTCCTCCTTGCCACATTTTGTCACACCAAGTAACACTTCCTCACTCCCTGTATGTAAACATATTTTATGGACAGGTATTTGTATGAATAAAACAGTTGAAATGTTTTACCTCCAGTCAGGTTATAGTTTACTAACATTTCCATCAACTAGGACAATTATTATTATATCAAACATAATTATAAATAAGGATTTCTGCTTTGATTATGGGCTAGGTAAAATTTGAAATGAAGTTTCTGTTACTTAAAGTAGTCAGGATAAGCTCATCCCATAACATTAGTATAAATTGTTTAATTTATGTTTTTTATATGATGTTGTGTGTTTGTTTGCTGATTGATTAAAAAAAAGTCCACTTTGATTATTTATTTTTTGCAGTTTCGCATATGGATGTGGACTCCGAAAGTTTGGCAGATAAGGAAGCAGACCAGTCAACACAAAAGTGAGTTTGATTAAAACAACAGCAAATAAAGCAATCAATATATAACTTTTGCTCATTTAAAATAAATGCTTTATTATTTTAAAATAAAACTGTGTAGTAAAACATTGCACTTTAAAGTTCATCCTGAGATAATTACAAATTTATTGCAAGCATCTCCAGTTGTTTAGTTATGTGTGCCATATATTAGTTTTTAACCGACTTCCGAAAGGAGGAGGTTCTCAACTTGGTCGGTATTTTTTCTTTGTATGTACACGGATTACTCTGAGATTTATGATCCGATTTTAGTCATTCTTTTTTTGTTCGATGCGGATTGGCTGCCATTTGGTCTCTTAAAAATTTAATATACTTTGGCCCAGTAGTTTTCATTTTATGAACATTTTTTTATGAAAAAAAATCCATTTTGTTCCATATGTACACCAATTACTCTGAGATTTATGATCCGATTTACCTGATTCTTTTTTAGTTCGATGCGGAACAATTGCCATCTAGTCCCCTAAAAATTTAATATACTTTGGCAATGTAGTTTTCATTTTATGAACATTAAATGAAAACTACTAAGTTTTCATTTTATGATTTTTTTTCCGTTTCCGTTTCTTGGGACCTATAATTTTTAAGGCGCGCCGCACCTTTCGTAGGCCTACCCATAGCAAGACACTAAAAAGTAACAACACTTTAAGATGTTTTACATAATATATATTAAAAATTAGATATTATAATTAAAAATAGCTTTAAAATAAGTTATTTTATACTTTTCAGTTTTTGAAGTCGGCTTTTTTAAACGAAGTTTTTTTTGTAAAACAATTAAATCTACACAATAAGCTTTATTTTGATATCAACATATAACAAGAGGCTGAAAATATTTCAAGTACAAATACAATCTTCGATTAATGGTTAGGCTATCCACAAATCACATTCCACGAATTTCAGGATTTTTTGCCCCAAGAATTAGTGTTTTATTCTATGTTATAGCACACAATGGGTTACTGATGTGGACATATTGGACGAAGATCCAACAGGTCTATATGGTCTAAAGCCAGAGTTCTTGCAGTCTCTTGACATAACACCACCTTTAGAAAGATGGATTTGTGTGACTAATGTAAGTTGATATTCAAATTTAAAAATATTTAGTTAAATTATATTCATTGGAGCATACATTACGAAAGTCTTTGTAAAAGTAAAAATTTAATTTTATTTCCTAGTCTATGTCCACTGCTTCTCAACATATTCTTGCTGATAAGGAGAAGAAGCGGCAAGAAAGAAGAAATTGATTTTTGATTTGATTACCTTTTCGATAATAAATTTTATACAGAAACTAGCGGCCCCGGTAGACGTTGCCCTGCTCTGAAAAAATAAAAATCTAGGACCCGATCCCAGCGCCATCTACTGGTTCCAATTAATCCAATAAGCTATCCTATCTTTCAAGTTGGATCAAACTGCACACGATGTGCAAATTTGATTAAAATCGGTTAAGTAGTTTAGGAGTCCATCACACACAAACAACATGACACGTATATTAAGATATTTTACACAATTACTTTTCGAAGAAGAGTGCATACTCAGTAAGACAAAGGCACAATATAAGGAAAGAAAAATATTATTGTAGTAGTTATAATAATTTATATGACATACAAAACTTTATACTGCAACATATCTTCACGAATCCTAACATGCTTGGCAAGATACAAACGTTATACAAAATATAGTATAAAGGCTGGAGAGAGCTGTTATGTAAATAAAGTTTTGTCATTTAAGTATTCTTCAATAGTGTAGTATCCCTTTAGCAAGATATTTTAATTTGGTTTTAAAAAGTGTCGTACTGTATATGCCATTAGTCCATTACTAAGAAATGTGATCATTAGTTGCATATGAACTTGAAATAATTAATAAAAGTGTAATTTATTTTAATAATAAATGAGTTATTAAACCTTTTTAATAATAATGACAGCTGATAAATATCCCACTGCTGGACTCAGGCGTTCCATTTTTATAGAGAAACGGCCAGTATGTCCGCCACACTTGTCCAAGGCAGATCGGCAAATACATGTGTTTGACCCATCGGTTATCTCGATGTACAGGTTTCATCAAGATGTTTTCCTCCACCATTAGCAGGTGATAGTCGTAAATATATGCGTAATAGGTCAGAAATAGGGATTCGAATCGGGCCTCTTGAGTTTGCGACGAGTGTTCTGACCACTAAGCCACCACGGCCCGTTTTTATTGTTTTTTTAAATAGAAATGTTTTTCTTTCTTCACGATCTTGGGTATGTATTGTTACTAAAGAAATGTGATATAATATTATGTACTTGTCTATTATACGGTTGATATATAGAGCAAGTATATTTTTTGTCCATGGAAAGTAAAATGGATTCTCCAGGATACAAACATGAAGTTAACTCAAGCTAGTTTCTATGAAAGGCTTAGTGTTGTGTTATATTATGTTGTTACGAGCTACAGGACTTGAATTAAAATAAATGCCGCTGGAATTACCGTAGAGTTTATTAGAACTGTACAAACACGTGTAAAACAAGTACCTACACATAAAACTGGATGTAACCAGTTCACACTGCACGATTTAGTGCAATTCAATACGCGCAAAGTCCTCCACTATATGGCTAATCGAGAGTACTATACACGTCTTACTCGTATTGTTGTCGTCGCTTGACTGTCCCACCCCTCCGTTCGGGCATTGTTTTATACTAAACTATATAATACCGAACAAAGGGGCCGCGTTATGAGTTAATCCGCCATCTGGCAAGCTTCGACGCAATGCAATAAAAATAAAAGGATTAGTTCGACTTTAATTACAGCCATAAAATAAGTACGATATCAATAGATGTTTTTAAAGTTTAAACACGAAGTAATCAAAAGAACTCCGAACGGCGTTTTACGACATGCAGGTGTGCGTACTTTGTCGGTATGTAACCATGTAATTAATTGAAATAATTATTTTCCATGTTTTTCTTATAGTTTAGATGTGATAAATCAGAGTTGCGAGATGTATTAGAAATGGCGGGCCATGTGTTGATGTGCGCTGTGTTTACTGTCCAAGAGAAATATGCCAGGGTTTTGTATAGTCATCCATTGGAAGCGGTACAGGTACAGAAAATTTGAAGATTTATTTTACAAAATACATATTTTCATACAAATTGTATTTATCAAGTAAGCTTTTGTGAGAAAACATACCAATACATTGATACAGTACAGACCAACTTGATTAATAATTTCGCTTTTTATTTCACCTTCCACCCATTTTAATAATATCGTATAACATTATTAGAGCATGTAGCTGAAGAGTTTCTTGCGTTGCTTCTTCTCTTCAAGTCACATTTTCAGGTTATTATTTACTCTACGTAAATAATAACCTGAAAAAACGACTAAATAATGAAAATGATCAAGTTGGCGGTAGGTTAAATAAAACTTTAACTATTGTCATTGACACCTGACATCTTTATCTTTTTCACGGTTACTAAAAAGTAACCCAAACGTCGAAATAATAAAATTCAAATAAAATACGGTAGGTACTTAAAGCGTTAAAACGTAGTTTTATTATGTGTAATAGTAGTGAAAACTTAAGAAAATAATATGTAAGAGGAACTCGGTGTAACTCAATCTGCCATTGTCTTAGAGCATACATCACCCACCTACTGTGCTTCTTTCTTTCTTCTTTCGTTTTATGGCAATAGGTTCGTTTGTTTAGCCAATGACCATTACTGCCAATGTCAAGTGTGGAAAAGGCAGTTTACATTGATTTTTATTTTTATTTTTTAATTGTTCACATAAAAAAAACCACCTAGAAAGACATATAAGAATAATAAAAAATGAAATATAATTTATAACATAAATAGATAAAGGACATCACAATTTAATATTATACTTGTTTACCTACTGTGCTTGGTGGCCTTTACAGAATTTGACACGTGTCTAAATATACTGGTAGTTGTAGTGACATAGCATAAAGTTCTAATTTATTTTGATACTTGTCATATCACGAATGTGCAAACGCGGTCGTGTTAGGCTCTTGGGTCTGTTTAATCCTCCCTCTTGCTAATCACCACTTTTGTTTCTTCCACGAAATGTGACAATGCAAAATCATCATAGTTATGTTCAGTTAGTTCGCCCATGGTCGAAATTCGACCATAATGATTAATGTCAAAGACAATACTTGTATAATCACACATTTCGCCAAGGCTACATTGTTAATTTGACTTTAACAATAAACAAAAGAGTATATATGCGTGTATGTGTCAAATACATGGTAGTGTGTGTAATGTTTTTTTTTATTGTTTTAACGTATTTTTTGTGCATAATTTAAAAAAAAAATATTATCATTCGTCGCTTCCTCTCTATATAAACAATAAGTGTGCGAAATTTCATACCCCTCCGTCCGCGCGATTTTCGTAAAAATGGGTACAGAGTTTTCGCTTCACGTATTCAAAATCAAAAAAATATGCATGTATTGAAGGTACTGAAATTTAAATTAAATTTATACTTCTCGAAATATCAGATAGATAGAAATTGTTTTTCAGGCTGTTTCAATGCTGGACGGTCAAAAGTTTTATGGGAAAAGGTTAAAAGTGGTCATGGAAAGATGTCCAAGAGGTACGACAATATTACCCAAAGGTCTGGATAATATAGGACTCGGATTGGGAATTAATGGGCAGCCCTTAAGGAATATCGCAAAACAATACAAGAGATACCATACACAGAAAAGCTCCCTTGTTAATCCAATATTGTTCTCATCAATACATAAAAACGAAACTAACAAACCCCAGTACGCAAGTAAAGATTTATCAGAAAAGGTTAAAGAATTCGAGTTGCATATGGATTCACAGAAAAAATCGTTGAATACCAAAAATATTGAAGATGCTAACAGGTTTATAGTGACATTCGATAAAGATGATACAAATAGTGACGGTTCAGAACATGGTGATAAAAAGGTTAATGAGATAAAGACCATTATGACTGCAACACGGAAAGTTACTCCAGCGAAAATGAATACTATTAACAAAGGTGTTGCAAAGCAAACTGTGCCAGTAAGACATATAGTATCTCCTGTATCAGTTGAAATAAATCCAAATTTTATAAACGGCGCCACATCTATGAATGTGACAAATGCACAACCAGGTCCACCAGGCATTACAGAGTATAGACCTCCCGGACCTATCCTACCTAGACCTGTATTAGGCCCTCATCTAGGACCAGCAGTAAGACCTGGATTTCCGGTTGCTCCGAATCCAGGAACTATACCAAGGCCTAATTTAGCAATGGGTCCCAGGCCTTTGCCAGGACCCGTGGCAGGACCCGTTAGAGGCCCAGGGACTATCCCAGGACCTGTTAGAGGTCCAGGGCCTATGCCAGGACCAGTAGCAGGACCTGTTAGAGGTCCAGGACCTGCTGCATTTGGGCCAGGTCCTAGGCCTTTTATGCCAAATCCTATGACGCCAGGTCCTCCTAGAGGCCCAAGGCCGTTTGGGCCTCAGTCAATGGTCAATCCAAATTCAACTACAGTTAGATTGCGTAATGTAAGTTTTCCTTGAGTTTTAACTTTACCTGTGAGAAATTATCTGTGTTGTTTTCAGGATGTCTTCTATTATCTCTTGTAGATTCAATTGTTTTTTAATTTTTTATCTCACCTTTTATTTAGAATTTCCGAAGATAAATTTATTTGTATTAAGGGGGCTTGATTGTAATTATTATTATTTTGAACATAGACTTTTCATTCACCTTCGTCTTAATTGTTGTAATTTATCTTAGAAACCTTCTGATAAAATTTTTGATTGATTTTGATAAAAAAATATTTAAAGACTCGTCTGTTTTAGCTGCCATTAGACACAACATTCCCGTTTTTATGTACGAAACTTTCTGACTGTGGACAAGTGGTCTCTTTGCAACTCACCGAGCCGGGGTCTGCTGTGGTCACTTTTATCAATAGGCCACAAGCCGAGAAATGTTTTCGTATCCTTTTCAAAGTTTATAAAGAAACAAAATTTAGCTAATTTGGTTACTAAAAAAAATAAAAAAGCATTTAATCGAAAATATTTCAAATGTCAAACAACTATTCCAAGGAACTTGTTTAAACCAATTTTTAAGGTTTAACAGTTTTTTAGGGATGTACATTTGTCTTGTCATTACTGAAGGTGATGTCAGGAGCCTTAAGAACAGACGAGCGTGCATGACAAGAGCTATGAATGTCAAAGAAGCAAGTGAGATGTGTAAGAATAAGCCTGTATGGCGCTCTGTTGTTCGTGCCTACCCCGCAAGGGACCTGGCGTGAAGTTATGTATGTATATATGTATGTACATTTGTCAAAATTACTCCGAGACTTTGGAACTAGTATGCCCTTTTTTACTTACATAACTTTTGACTGTGCTTTAGACTTTCTGTCTGCCTGAAAACTGTGTCTGAAAGTCTAGAAACCTTGCTGAGAATTGTAGACAAAAGTGAAGCGGAGTTCCGGGTCCCGAACCTAATACTTCTAACGATACTGATATTTACGGCTAGGATGACATCTGTACTAAATTAATTCTGTAATGTGGACCAGGAGATTTTGCAAATGAAGTTCTGTACATAGACAAAGAACATGGTTTAATACAACAACAGACATAAAAAAATAAAAAAATTAACGACTTCAAAAATTATATTTCCTTAACAAAATTTATTCAGAAATATACAATGGTCTTCGTGCTAACAACTGTGTAATTGAGGTACAGTTCATCTGAATGGGTAAGCAAAGTTTTTCTTTCACCGTATTCTACTTCTAATTAATTATAAGGGACTTTAAGATTTTTTTATACAACTTGTTTTGTTTTAATAGAATTAGGTTTATTCATATTGTATGTTAAGTCAGGTTGTAATGTTTTTATACGTCGTTCTGGTAAGGTAGACAACGCATCGGCTTCCTTATGACCCGGCCACGACTTTGAGCGATCGGCGATGAGCCGGATTTTGGCACTGAACGCGACGTCTCGCTTCATACATTCTAATACTTTTTTATTTGTCGAACGTTGCGTCGTGTTTAGTTTTCGCTCACAGCGATAAGGTCGTGGCCAGATCTTAAGCCCGGTGTGAAGGGCGTCAAAACAAAAGTATTACGGTGTATGAAGTGTGCCACAACTCGACGTGAACCACAGTTGCGTTATCAGCGTATCAATGTTCCACGTGGCGAAGCGGAATTTTCTACTCTGGGTGGTAGACTCGCGTCTTTAGCCGTGCCCGTCTATAATACGGTAGTCTTTTTCCACTTGTCACAGGCATAAGGAGATGTGCCAGCGCGTAGTTTTGCGGCGACGCCCTAGCTATTTCCCGAACATTCCTATTGGAACCATATCTGATGTGGCTTATTTCATTTTAGATGGGCGTCTGCCGCCTGATCTATACAATACATAATGGGAAATCAGTATTGGGTAGGAGGTAAAGGGAAAAGGCAAAGTCTGAGGGAAGGAGTAATGAGGAGGGATACTAGGAGGAGGACTGGCACGCAGTGAAAGGAAAGTGACAGTGGCCGCGTGGAGCATCTCAAATTGTGTACACGTGTGCAATATTAAATGCCTGTCCGGCATTTAATAGCAGGTACCTTATGAGAGTAGGTAGGTAGGGTTTCTCGTCACATCGTCCGTCGCTAACTACATGGTCGTGGCCAGACCGTTAACTATCGCATACAGCGCTCAAGTCGTGGCCGGGCCGTTAATACAATCGAAGAAAAATAATAGTAATGGCAATCGTCTATTAAAAATAGTAACTCTCTAAACGCGCTTACTTGTTGTATTTCTAAAGGGCGCTAAAAGTTATTTTTCAATTGCGTTTTGTTATAGACATAATTTTGATAAAAAAATATATTTAAGCGCTATAATTGTTATTATAACTGTTTAAGGTGTCTATTAATACGTTATGTATACAATAGTTATATATTAATTTTAATATTAAATTAAAACTAACAAATGATTATTTAGTATATTAATACTAAGGCTCTAGATTTTTAGTATGTAATCGATTGGGCTGGTCCTGACCTAGCTTACATAAATATAAAATAAGATACCTGGGTTCAGTAATTTACTTAGTCTTAAGGCACTGGGTAAAATTGCAGAGTTAACGATTGGTAGAACTTAGAATATTTACTGCAGTAAGAACTAGATTTAAACTTTATTATAATGTTTAAGATTTTGCTAATAAATTTAATTTTACAAACAGGGAATAGACTAAGAAATGATAACGTATGATGCAAGGGAAAAATAATATGCTGAGATAAAATTATAACCAAATTACTGTTTAGGTACTCGAGATAATTGTAGATCTGGTTAAGGCTTCTCGCAACGCCAACGCCCTTGAGGATTTTTCGGCACTGATTCTTCGATCGATATCTTTGCTTCCAAAGACGCGGTTGTTTTTCAAATGTATCATTATTTTATTGTGAATAAAATAAAATAGTATTTTAATAATAATACAACCAGATTATATATCTCTTTTATAAGGTTATAGATTTATCCGTGCAGGAACGGAGAAATAATACAATTTTTGGCAGCCGGGCTGCCTTTCGTAAGAGGCGACAAAACAACCCACAGCCAGGTGGTGGGGTATTTGCCCGACTGGATGGCTACCACCCCTGGCCCTAGAGTATGCGGCTATAACAACTTTCAGTTGTGTTCCCGCATTAGTGGCCAGATTTCCAGTCTCTCTTTAGAGAGCGGCAGCTTAAGGTAGCACCTTTGGTGTTGCAAATGTCCATAGGTGATGGTAACCGCTTTCCATCAAGTGGGCCGTCTGCCTGTATGCTCAAGTCATGCATAAAAAAAAAGATTTTTTTAAATCTTTTTTGAGAATAATTTAAGAAGTGAAATGATTTCATGTCAAGAATTTTAAAGGGATTTTTTTCTTAATAATCTTAGAAAAATTACGAAAAAGCCACTTTACATGTCATACCGTGAAGGTTTGTGATATGTTTTTAAGTAAATTTTTGATCAGTAATTACTAACAAAAGGTTATTTGGTTTACACCCCTTTTTAGACCTTTTGCGGCAATAGGAACCTTAAGTAAGTTGTTTAACTGTTCTTTTGATTAAGTCGTGACTTTTTTGTTTGGATATTGAAGAGTGGCCTGTACTTGAACGGCATAAGCTGTTACAGACATGAATATACTGCGGTGGATGTGTAGAGTTACATGCAAGGATCGCGTTAAGAGCTCTTACATACTCGGCAGCTAACATGTCCGTGACATAACAGACAAACTGCAAGAGAATCGTCTACGCTGACACGGTCAGTATTTATGGAATGAAGCTAATTAAGTGGGGGGGAAAAACTTCTTCCCATGCTTCATCTAGTCCAGAAAGTATTGTGAAGTATATATGCGTGGTAATGATCTTATAATAAGTTTATATATCATCAAAAAGCTTTGTAGCATGAAAAGACGGATCTTAAATTTTATATTCTGAAAATAAGAAGTAATCATTTTGATTATCTGTATTTTATTTAAGTGAGTGTATCGAGTATTTTTTTCTTTTATTATTAATTTTAAGACATAGGACTACTAAAAAACGCTTTTTATTTAAATTAATATTAATGTAAACTTGTATCTAATTTGAAATTTAATTTTAATAAGCTAGTTCCTAAATAGGCATACTATAAAATAATATGCTACGATATTTGCATTTAATTTTTAATAAAATAATTAGTTATATCATGCTGTTTTATTGTTGATATTCCAATGGTCAGTTACTGCATACAGTAATAATCTATATAATATAGTGAAAGTTGTAGTTTTCTGTTTTTATATTTATTGTGTTTGTCTTTTTGTCCGGGATTCACGTAAAAACCATTGGGCCGATTTCGATGCGATTTTCGCTGATCGATAGCAAATTGTAAGACTTAAAATCTGCGCTACTTTGTGTCCCGGGAATTCCGCGGGAATTTTCTGGAATGATTTAAAATGGCCAAATTGAGAAAAAGAAATGAATTTGTAATTCGATTTTTTCACTGATTGATGGCAAATTTTATGTAATAAAATGTGTGATATTTTGTATCCCGGAAATCCCGCGGGATATTTCCCGGGAGCAGTTTGACGCTGTGCGGGTGTTTTCACTAAAACGATAGCTTACGTTCTTTTTTTAAAGGCTGCGGTATTATCCTCAAGAATCCCGCGGAAATTTCAAGTCAAGCCTGGACCAAGTCGCGGGCATATCCTAGTTATCCTATACAATAACTAATATTATAAATATGAATGTGAGTTTGTTTCTTTGCGGATCGATATGACATTTTGCATACTCATTGTCAGAAAAAGTACTGTTCCCGAGAAATAGACAGACCAAATAGATGGCACTGCCGTTGCAATTTACTAACAAAAATGTCGTCACGTGTTTATTCAGCATGGCATAAAAGAATCTTTCATCTGGAAAAAATGTATTGTTTCCGAGGCTTAAAAAAAACTGAATTGATTGACAAAATCTACATGAACGCGAGTGAAGCCGCGGGTAGAAGCTAATATTCTATAAATCCGAAATTATGTTCCTTTATTATTACCTTTTCACAATTAAATTTACTGATTTAATGAAATTCGGCTATGACGTAGATTATCTTCCAAAAAACCATTTTGAAGGATGTTGAAGATTTGTTGAAATAAGTTTGCATGGCATCTTTACCCGTGAGGTAAGGGGTGCGAGGCACCAAAGTCAGTGCTGTCACCACAATAAATACGCATGAATTGTTGGATCACAATAAAGAAAATAAACTGTTACAATTTCATTTAATGATCAAAACCATAACCCTAGTGAGAGTGTGAACCCCCGGGGGACGAGTGCAGTGTGGCGTCGAACTGGTGGCGAGGTAAGTCCTTCCTTGCTTCTTCCACGTCCCTTTGCCTTCTACCGGCCATCGCATCGTGCCCGCAAAAGCCTACCTCGCTGCATTCTTTTAAGGATCCTTAGTCATTTGGCAGAAACGGAACTGAACTGATCGGAACGGATTAGTCAGAACTTGAAAAATCGGCAGATATACATACATATTGGATGTCCCTAAATTAAGCAATATATGCTTGTGTTATGGGTAATATACAACGAATTACTCTGGGGCCAATCCCAGAAACCCAGACAAGTGCATAAACGAGGCTAATATAACAGGGATCCGATATAATTGATGTCAAACATCTTGGCTAATTGAATTAGGTGCACATCATTGGGTTAATACAAATGCGTTTATTACGTGACTGCACCATGTTAAGTGGGATGGAAATGCGGTTTAGGTACATAATTATGTAGTATCTTAGGCAGTGGAAGGTCGTGGAAGGTAGCCTGGGAAACATTCCTCAAGGGGACACACTTGTTGGATCGCAGAGTTCAAAATGCTATAGAATCATGTTTATGATATAGTAAAAGTTTCGATTCAAGATAACTAAGCTAGGTATTATTTTTCTTAAACTCATTCTCGAAGTGTATTATTATTATTATTTTTTAATCGCCTACTCCTCCGTCATATGCCAAGACAGAGCCTTTTCTTTTTCTTGTCTTGTTTTAATAGTCTTATTCTAGTATATAAAGGATAATAAAGTGGGGGGTGATCTTTTTATGTTTTCTTATTTTTCTTTTCTCTTATTTTTTATAAATACAGATCTTATTTCCTGACACATATTTTCAAGTATATTAAAAATATCAGATTATATCATATGATATAATCTGATATTTTTAATATACTTGAAAATTAAGTCATTGATATGAGCAAGCTCGGAGTATTAACCACTATTTATGTTAGTAAACTCGTATGTTATATGAGTGCACTCGACCCGAGTATCCTACTCGGGACGTGTGAGCCACAGATGAGTGTAGACTTTTATGCGTGTACACTCGTATGAAGGTACGCCGTATGAGTGCACTTGGTGCAACTTTGATCGTGTTGACGCGGTTTAACATCGCATAAACAAAATGTAAGTCATTGAACAGTTCCTAGTAAATTTAACTAGTGTATTAATTTCGAAGTTAGTGAAAATAATAACTTTTTTGCTGCCTTGGATCGGAGTTTCTATGAATATGTTTGGGATTAAAGCGTCAACTATATCTGACAGTAACGTTTTTAAATTTGGTATCTTGCAGTGTTTATAACGTACGAATCCCACGTAAATAAAATGCCCGGTATAGACCGTGATTAGATTAATTTTAATTTCATACATAATACTGACAGAAAATATATTATCCAAAATACTATTCCGGCATCACGGAATTATGCTCCATATTAAGTCATTTCTCCTGCCACTCCCCACGTCAAAAGCCGTTCAAGGCATAGCCTACCAATTTGTCAAAATTATACACGCAATTATGGGCAGTCTAGCAGGGAGAGGCGATAATGGCGTGTAATATTGATAGATGAGATATAGTGGAGCATGAAACACGAAAGTCTATTTGTTTTTCTTTGAAAAATCTTCGTAGAATTTCAGGCAACTGATCACTATGACGATTCATGGTCGGTTCTTATATATAATATATATTACTATTCATTCACTTGCCTCACCATAGATAGTAAATTGACATTAGTTTTATGGAGATTATGTCAAAATTTAACCATTAATAAGATATAGACAAGGACAACACTTTATTGTACACCAAAACAAAATTACTAAAGTGCACAACAAGACAATAGTTACTTAGTAAAGCAAACGGCCTTATCGCTAAAAGCAATCTCTTCCAGGCAACCTCAAAGGAAATTCTTTAATTATCTGTAATTATTATGCAACAAAGAAAAAGAAAAAATATATAAATAAAAAAATAAAAACTTCGTTAAAAAAACCGACTTCAAAAACTAAAAAACTAAAATGTATAAAATAACTTATTTCTAAAGCTATTATTATTAATATATATTATCTAAAACATCTTGCAGTCGGTGCAAAGTAGAATATAAAAATTACTATATTTTGAAAATTACTAAGCACCGACTTTAAGATGTTTTAGATAATATATATTAATAATAATAGCTTTAGAAATAAGTTATTTTATACATTTCTAAGGCTAGTTTAGTTTTTTAGTTTTTGAAGTCGGTTTTTTTAAACGAAGTTTTTATTTTTTATTTGTTACTTTTTAGTGTCTAGCTATGTATGGGTGGACTTACGAATGGTGCCGCGCTTCTTAAAAAATATAGGTCCCAAGAAACGAGAACAAAAAAAAGTTCTTAAAATGAAAACTACTGGGCCAAACTATGTCAAATTTTTAGGGGACCACATGGCAGCTATTCCACGTCGAACAAAAAAAGAATCACGTCAATCGAATCATAAATCTCAGAGTAATCGGTGTACATATAGAACGAAAAGGAAATTTTCTTCATAAAAAATGTTCATAAAATGAAAACTACTGGGCCAAACTATGTAAAATTTTTAGGGGACCAATTGGAAGCCATTCCGCGTCGAACAAAAAAGAATCACGTAAATCGGATCACAAATCACCGAGTAATCGGCGAAATGTACATAAAAAAAAGATCCCGACGAATTGAGAACCTCCTCCTTTTTTCGAAGTCGATTAAAAATGACATATATGGACAACAGATTACAGTCTAAAGTATTGTAAACTAGCAAATACATTATTGCGTATTCCTGAGTAAATTTTTAAATATGGCAAAAAATTTAGCTTTTGTGCCCCGCGCTTATGGCAGGAAGAGCGTGAGACTAGAACGTAGTTACGCCCACGCTGATCCTGACGCATCAGTGCTCGAGAATGTCCCGCGAAGTAGTGCATACTTACTTCGTCAACAGGGGGATGACTCTTCCGCTCCCTAGATGCTGGAGGGCCCCTGCAGCGGTATTACAGGAGATCGTGCGCATATCTGCGTTTCCGGAAAAGCGAGCGAATACAGTGACGTGCTCTAAGGGGCCATCCCTAACTTACTTCACACATTAAGTGTGAAAGTCACAGTCAACAAACTGTGACATACTGTAACAAGAGGTGGGACGGGTCCTTAATCTCGTGACGTCACATTCACGTAACATGACATGCTACTTACGGAACTGTTGTTTCAATTTAATAATTTCTTGATGTAAGATTGCAAAATATGTGATATCACACTAGAGAGGAAGGGGTCTCACGAATGTGGCCAGCTGTAATAAGGACGGGAGAAAAAATGAAATTCGTTTGACGTAATTTGTTTATGGCCCCTGATGTATACTGCAAGAGTTACGGCTCGCAGGTTAAATATAAATAAAACAAAATACATGTTTCCCCGATACCCACAAAATGTACAAATTACCTTCACAGATTGCGCAATTAAACTGCTTTCAAAGTAGAAATTTAAGCAACATATTTACTTCCATACTTGTATACGAACGTTTACACAAGAGGTGTGATGATTCGGTTGGATCAGCAAACTTTCTTATTGGGTCCCTTTCCTGAATGTGTTTGGAAAGTTTGCCATTTCCTCACGAGAACTTCGAGTTTGCGTCCACAACTCTTCGCGGATGGTTCATTGCAGATCGTTCAGAATTTTAGGTATGCAGAGCACCACGCTCGGTATTTTATTAGATTTAATCGACTTCAATAAGTAAAGTAATTAAATAGTTGCTTAGTATTCTTGGTTCGTCTTTAATTTACTCTTGGTATTTGAAATATTAGTGTATCGTGCTTCGACAATATTGTTTTGTTGAATAATTCGGAGTTAATGAATAGAACAGGGATATTTATGGTTTGTAAAGTAACAATCACTATGTTGGGATTTTCAGCAAAAAGTTTTTGGTGTTGCTTAGTTTTGGACATGAAATGTAATTTTTAATGTGGTAATTGTAGCAATATGAAAGATTTTTAATGGTTGACACTTTCTCGTCGACCATGCGTAATGAAATTCTCTGAGCAGTGCGTCCTACCATTTATGACATAAAGTGCCGAAACGTGAACACTGACCGTGGGACCGATTCACAAATTTCAAGTCGCTCAGTGTGCTATGCGAGCGAGCTATTATGTGTGTTTCTCTTATGGATAGAATCAGAAATGAGAATATTCGTAAGAGAACCCAGTTAACCGATATAGCTTGAAAAATTAGCACTTGAAGTGGCAGTGAGCAGGTCACGACGGCCGATGGAACAAACGTGTCCTAGAGTGGATAGCCCATTTCGGTAGTGGTAGCGTAGGACGACCTTTCTGGAGCCAAATTCTGGTAACGCCTTGGCGTTGCGAAGATATTCAAAGTGCGATTAGATTGCGAATGAGTAAAAATTAGTATTCTAATAAATCTATCTTATTTTCTTGGTATCTTCGCGGCGGCATAATAAATAATAGAAAAAAATTGGTTTCACCATTAGCAAAATTGGCATAAGCCAAAATGAATATTGTAAAGCTACCAAAATTTTAAATATTTATTTGGCAAAAGTGGCGTGACACGGGCACGTCATTCTAATGAACAGAATACCGAAATTAGGCAAACCTGCAATTACGACGATAGTGTTCCGTGATTTTGACGAGATAATAATAACATAATTTGATCCCAGACGGTGGACCGATGTCCTGCGTAAGGTCTCCGCTACGGCTGGATCAGGAAGGCTGAAGGATGACGCAGACTTGAGAAAGCCCAGATTCAGCAGTTCAGCATCCAGTTCCAAGGAACTCCCCTTACCACCTCCAAATGCTTGTTGTCGACATCGCAAACGATGTGCAGTTCAGGAGCCATCTTAAAGGTAAAGCAAAACTTGCCTTCAAGAAGCTGGGAGTGCTAAACCGGTCCAAGCAGAATTTCGCTCCGAGGCAACGCCTTGTGCTTTATAAAGCTCAGGTGAAATATCTTCAAGGCCGGCAGCGCGTTAGTGATATATCTGGTGCTGCAAACGTCCATAGGCGACGATAACCGCTTTCCATCAGGTGGGCCGTCTGCATGTCTGATGTACTCCAGCTATAAAAGAAGTCCGGCAGTGGACACTGTTTGGCTGAAGAAGAAGAAAGCTGCCAAGTAGTGCATGGTATCAGTGAGGATTCGAATCTAAATAATGAGAATTAAATGCCGTTGCGTCAGTCCCGCACCATCACAATTTTTTTATTTATTAAACATCCTTATATTCTTTTGAAATGTCAAGTGTCCTAAGGACTAGCTTTATCTTGAGAAAGGAAGCTAAGATTACAAAAGTATTTTCCGCTTGCTTGACAAATATGGAAATATTTTTTGTGATTCATATTATTAAAAAAATCAACTCTTTGCGGACTTAAAATATGTACCGCTATTCAACAGCCTTTATTCTAAACAGCAAAGCGTTGTTTAATAAGATAGACATAGAGCATTATGGAATGGATACGTTATATTGTTTTTTTTCTAATAATGTATTTCGAAATTATGCGTCGTAGAGCCATGCTGAATCATCATTAATCATCTTACTTAGGGCCAGCTCGATCGGTGTATATTACGCTCTCATAGGATATCAGCATGGAACGGTTGATCTTGAGCTAATCGTATTTCGTACCATGGGTGAGAGTTCGAATGTCCTACATTCCTCTCTTTCAGTCCCATTTTTTCTATCCTATCTCGCATTCCAATCTTGTATCCCATACAGTTTTTTTGGTCCTTCGAGCCGGATCAAAAAACTATAGTGGGTATACGGTTTTAGTATAGGAGGGTAGGGAACAATGTAATAAATACCAAACCAACGAGCGTTGTAATGACACTGATTTTATTACTGAAAATATAAATGTGTTGTAAAGCATTACGCCGCAGTTGTTTATTTGTAAAATGCTGACTACTACAGTTTTAGACAAATTGTAATTTCGATTGGCAGTTTTCTTTTGCGCAGATAAGGTAGGTTGGTTTTCGACAGGTATATAATCTATATGAACTTTATTAGCAAGTGTAAAAAAATTAGCTCTGTCTCGTTTACACGATTTGTATGCTGTGGAGCACCATTGAAATTGGTCGACTGCTCAGATACATCGGGACGAATTATTAGCTGTGTAAAACTGCACTCTTAGCTCTATCCCGCTTTCACGATTCGTAAACTGTGAAGCGCTATCAAAGTATTGTGCAGGTACATCGAGAGGAATTATTAGTTGTGTAAAATTGTACTTACGTAGATCTTTATAAAGATATTGAAATTGGCCGAAATGAAACAATAAGTGTCAAGTAAAAATGCGGACGCTATGGGTTATGTCATGGTGTTGGAAGGGGTGAGGCAAATAATACGCGGTATCGTCGGTAGCACGGCCCGAAGTTGGCCGGACGTACAAACATAAAAGCGCAGGTACATTATCAGGGCGAGGGAAGCGAGCCCTAACTCTATCCCACAATCTATGGATGTTTGTGTTAAATAAATTGAAATTACTTTCACATTTTTTATTGATTTTTAAATGCGTTACCTATCATAAAAATATTATTTTATACACATTATAAAATAGAACATATAACAATTTTTGCTAAGTATGTGTCGAAAATTATAAAACCAATAACACATGTGTAATATCAACTGGACTATTACTAGGTAGAAAACTTCGCGAGCCCTCCCAAAGGACCTTCATTTTGGTAGTATATAAAACATATTGTCTGTGTAGACTAAAGTCGAAGTACAATGGCCATGAAAGAATGAGTCTCTTGCTGAAAAAACGGCACAATGTCCCAGTAATAGCAGATTATGTTAATAACTCGATTCCACTGTTCGCAGCGACCTGAATAATCCCTATTCTGAATTCCAAGCCAGTCTGCTTCGGAGGAAACTGTTAAAATCGAGTTTAAGATAATTTACATTGAAGAAAGTAATGCTTCAAAATTGCTTGTTTGTAATATATTTTAGTACTTTTAAGACCCTATCGAATATTAATATAATAATAACAAGGATTCGCTTCGCGAAATCGCTCGCCCCGAAAACCCCGGTAAAGTTGTGATGTCTCCGGACTAACAACATAAAGTCAAATCCAATTAAAAAAAAGCGCTAGTCACAGCGTGACCAGATTTAGTAGATTTCTACTTTTTTGGTAGATTTTGAGGTACTGGCAACAGAATTTTGTATGTAAATATAGTAGAATTGACGCTTTTCAGCTATTCTAGTTTTTTTTGGCATATCTAGGGATGCAACATCGCTCATAAAAACATCGATGTTAGGATATCTATGTTTTCAAAAGTGTAACATCGATGTTTATGAACGATGTTTGTTAATGGTGATACCATTAACATAAACTTTTGACGTTTGTTCCTGCGATGCAAATGAAACATCGTTTTTTTTAACATCAATGTATCGCCCAAACCACTTTAGCAAACCTTTCTTAATTCTTGCTTTCACTAGCATCACCTGTTACACCACTGTTACACCATCTTTCAAAAAAATACCACACACACACTTCTCAGGTATGCAAGTTACTTACGTTAATATGTGGAATGTAATGTAATTTTTAATTATATTTTTATCCAAATAATTAAAGAAACCAAAGATTTTTTTATATTAAATTGTAAAATTTAATTTAAAAACCATTGGTTTCTTTAATTGATGGTGGTTTCTTTGTTATTTTTATTATTTTATCGTTTAATCAAGAAAACATTCATGTTTTACGTTGTAACAGGACAGCAAAATATATATAATAGATTTTTAGTATTTTCTTGTTCTCTTTTGGTAGAATTCAGTAGTTTTTAGCCCCCACAAGCAGTAGATTCGTCAAATAAAATCTGGTCACACTGGCTAGTCAGTTAGTCAGTAGTTTGTTGTCCGCTGCAATTACTAGACGTATGCAGCTCCCATAACACTTTCATAAGCTTTTTCAAACAGACATTCCAATTTTATTTATCTGCAAAAATAAAATACATGGTGCTTTATTATAAACTCTTATGTACTTACGTAACATAAATCATCAACAATTTTAATTACACACGCTCGATAGCCTCCTTCGACGTTAGAACTTTAATACAGCTCGCATAGCCGTATTTCATAAAGTTTTGTGAACTCGCAAAATAATTAAATCACAGCGATACCGATCTCGATTGCGGTTATTAAAGCTTTTGCTAATTAAACTTGATTTATAAATTAAAACGCGTCCCGTAAGTAGGTGTTCCAATTTCAGTTATTAATGTTTCTCGACGTAACTTTTTATCGGATTTCAACGGGGGTGTGAGCTGGAAAGTAAAGAAATGAATGAGTAGATAGGCAGACGGTCCACCTGACATTTGTGTTACCTGATGTTGTAACTTTTGCAATACCAGAAGAGACGGTAATGCGTTGCCTTAGAATGGAGTAGAGGCTCCCAGCCGTGATGCAGGCCACGGTCATGCTCGCCAAGGAGGAGGCGGAGACGGAGCGTGAGTACGTTCTTGCTCCGCTCCCGCCAAAGGAGGACGCATTGGCGCGGGAGGGCGTCCCTTGGGGAAAGGGTTTTCACACGCCGCTAATGCCGCCGAGACGGGGGGGCGCTGATGTTCCGCGCGCGCTCACTTCTCCCGTGGGGCGCGTTATAAAACGCACAGAGAGTATGACGTCGCCGAGGGCTTCCCCGTGGCAGCGGAAGAGAGCTTATGGATCGCCGCCTGCCAGGGTCTACAAAATCGCTAGGTCAAACACTTGTGGCCCTGGCATAAGGGCGAAGGACGGAACACCGAGGCGTTTTAGTGGATATCCCTAACCGCGGCGTGGCAAAAGCACTTCTTGCTTGCGGTGGTAGTGCCACCCCAACATGGCGTATCCCACACTCCAGCATCGCGATTCCCACCCCGTGGGCAGTCCTGAAAGGGATTTGCCCTCGTTGATAAAATATAGATTAGAAGGCATGGGATAGGGGCGGCGGGACTGGGGCATAAGACGCAGAACAGCCTGTCAATAAGCCACCACATTTTTATTATTTTCCTTTGCACTTTGACTGCAGTGGTTATTTATATAATCATTGTATTACATACTTCTGTATTTATTAAATAAAAAAAGTAAGATAGATAAATTACGAAGAACGTATCGCTATAGAATTTCTTGCCGCTTCGTCCTCTTAACACGTTGCGAATCGGTGTACAACGTGAAATAGGAGTATTGTAGATTTAAATATACTATGTTCGGGTCGTTTTATTATCACGCCAAAAGGAAGGTTTGCACTGAAAATCAACGTTGTGTCGGATATTACGCCGACACAGCAATAAGCTGAGTTCTCTTCTTCTGAAATTATCAAAATATGATTTTATTTTCTTTATTTATATTTTAACTTATAACTATATATGTACCTTCAAAATATGTTCTCCAGTGGAACTTACATTCAATAAAATCTTTTGAATTTGAATGTAAAAATTGGCACTGTTCTAACGAAGACAACTATTTGTCAGCAATTTATACATATATGGAAGAGTAAATGAGGCTCTATGGATTCAATATTCGCCCTAACAAATTCGAATGAAACCCAATTCTCGCAGCGTAATTCCTCTCTAAACGTATAAAAGACAATTGATCTTAACATGTAGGTAGGCTGTACAAATATCGGGTTCTCTTTTGCGGGTATTCACTAAACGGCGGAGGACCCTTGTCAAGTTCGACGCCGGTCTGCCAGTCGACTGTTAAATTGGCCCTCTATTCGTACCGCATCGTTTTTGTTTATTGTCGGATTCGATTTGAGACCTTGTAACGAAATAGATATCGACAGTTTACTAATGCTAAAATGGATCAACACATAATTGACCAAAAATATTTTTTGTGTATGTTTGTTTAAGTTGGCTTGAAAATAATTTTTATATTTCTCCTTCTCCTGTTTGATCCCTCTTTCTGATGGGGAATCAGAAAGAGGGATCAAGAGGGGTATTTTCTCGGGACACCATTTTCGGGCTTGGGGAAAGGCTCGCCGAGGGATGTATGGGACTCTGATCGGCCGTATCGTTTCTATGGCCTCCGAGCAGAGGACAGGGGTCTTCAAACTATCCACTAAACCTAACCCGTGCCCTTAGCTCACACGCTTTTACAAAGTGTCACAGAAACTAGACCAATAGGTACTGCATCTGCGAAGCCCCAACGCTTGTCGACGAACCCATGGTGTCCTGCGGGGGGTCTGCGGGATCCTCTTTCTCATTCTCCTATCTCATCCTCTTTATCCCATTATAAACGCGTTGGCTTCGATTTTGGTGTTGCAAACATCCATACCATATCCAGTGGCAACCACTTTTGATGCCTGATAAAAAAAAATGCTAAAATGAACCAACCCACAAATGATCAAAACTTGAGTTCACCGGTATTTTTTTTTCAAGTTACATGTTACGATTCTAGTTAGTAACTGTTTACCGTTCTGTCGCTTGCTAAATGTAATTATTATTAATCTTCTTCCTTGCGTACGTATTCTATACCTGCTATTGTCTTGGCGGTTGGATATCAACTGAGAATATATCAAATCCACCTGCTTCTTACAAAGCGCCGACCCGAAAAGACTACCCACATATTATTAGTTTCTGCTTGCGTACACTACAGGTTTAATTCTAAATAGTTTCTACACAACCAGTGAATTTTAGTCACTTCTACGGAATCCGTCACTGACAAATAATTGACCGATTTTTTTATTGCCTGACGGAAGAAAACACTCAAAGGCCCACCTGATGGAAAGTGGTCAACGTTCCAAACGTTCTTTTTTATTTATTTAATTGCGTGAGGTCAGCAGTCAGGCAGACGGCCCACTTACTGGAAAGAGGTTACCATCGCCTATGGACATTCGCAACAGCAAAGGTGCTGTTGCTCTCTTAAAGGAGACTGAAACTTGGCCAGTGACGCCGGAACACAACTCAATGTTGTTATGGCGGCATACTCTAGACCAGGTAGCCATCCAGTCGAGTAAATACCCTACCCCATGGCTGTAGTTTGTTTTCGTCGCCTCTTACCAGTATGTCAGTATGGATAAACAGCTGGTGTGCAGCAGACAGGCAGGAGACTACCTGATGGGAGCCTGGGAGGGAGATTTCAACACCAGAGATGACACTAAGATGTTACCGGCTTCGAAGAAATTTTATAATACTCTTTTTATAATAACTGTCCTAGTGCTATGGAAACACCTCAACTGAGAGCTTATTCCAAATCCCCACGATATGCGAAGTATAATTATGTGAGAGAAAGACAGACAGGAGAAGTTATAAGGGTATCGTTACTGCGATTTGGATATGGAGTCCTAACAAAAATAAACTGCAATGTCATGAATATAATATTCGGCTAGAATATCCCAAAATTAACAAAGAAAGTTAAATCAATTTGTCGCATATTCACTCCTATCCTATAAAAAAAGACCCTCATCACTGCAATATTAAGGGTCCAAGGGTCGCTACGAATTTAACGAGTCACTTGTGCATTTTCTGAACAATGAATATATCAAGATTTTTACATCATCACATCTGGATACTATGTGCGTGAAATATGCTTACTCTTAAAACAGATAGACACCAAAACATATTAGTGATATTGTTAGAATAACAAGGATGTTATCACATGTTACAACAAGTTTTAACATTATTTACATATTAAATCACAGGCGTTAAAATAAAATAAGGAAAATATTTATTTCTAAAAATGCGACACAATAATAATTTATAATAATTAGTGGTCGCTCTTGGTGGAAATTCGACCATAATAATTAATAATAAAACTACGTTTTGACGGTTTAAAGCGCGGTAATTTATCTAATTTTGGTTATTCCACGGAAAAGTAGCCGTGATCACGGAAGACAAAGATGTCAAGTGTCAACGAGTATTGTTAAACTTTTATTTAGCCTACGGCCAACTTGTTCATTTTAATTATTTCGTTTAAAACAGGAGAACCAGAGGAAGATCACCATTGCGACCGAACGCTACTTAGTAACCGCGAAATCCAACAGCGGCACTCTGCCCGTCGAGATTCTTTAAAATCAAAACCATTCACTATTTTAATCTGTATTCCTTGTAACGTTAAAATCAGTGAATATTAAACATAGTAATTATCAGAAATAAATACTTTACGTTGGTCACACATACAAACTTATGCCGTTTATAAGTTTGTACGTACAAAATTTATGAGAGTGCGATCTTTTGTAAAATAATAACAAGTAAATAAAAATTATTTCAGTCAATTTGGCTGGCCGCTCTCATATTTCTGCTGTATTTTAAACGACGTCAATAACCTTAATATTTTACTTATCAACTTTATATAACTCTATTTAAACTAGTAATTGACCACTTAATAAATTTGAGGAGAAATCCAATTTTGTTGAATCAGACTTATATCGATAGCCGCGGGTTAAATTGCTTTCAAACAAATAGCTATGGAAGCTTTATGGAGTTCAATTAAGGACTCGGCTTTGACAGGCTACAAGCCTGAATAACCTAGTCCATTTCAATGGCTTTCAGTTGCCAAGAACCTTGTTCATTTTGAGATCGATGTCCCTATTCCAAATATTATAAGTAACTGTCTGTCTGATACGCATTCGCGGAAAAACTACGAAAACGATTGTGCTGATATCTTATCAATACGTATAAAAGAAAGTCGTGTTAGTTACACTATTTATAACTCAAGAACGGCTGTACCGATTTGGTGGGGAGGTAGCTTAGAACCAAGAGAAGGACAAAGGGTACTTTTATCCCGTTGGAACCTATAGGTGGCGCTGTGATGGGGTTCTAGAATCCTCCTAATAGCCTGGACCGATTTTGGTGATTTTGTTTTTGTGTGTTTGTGTGGGTCCCCGGATAGTTTAATTAATTGGAACCAGTAGGTGGCGCTGAGATCGGGTCCTACATATTTATTTTTTCAGAGCAGGACAACGTCTGCCGGGGCGATTAGTACTAATATATAAAGCTAAAGTTCTTTCAGTGTTAGGTAGCCCATTTATTGAAGAAGGCTATAGGCTATATCCTCATCACGCTAAGACCAATAAGAGCGGAGCACCAATGAAGAATGTTTCATACTCAGGCTTTTTTAACTTACTTTTTTTTAACTATTCCACGCGGATGAAGACGTGGACAGAAGCAAGTATTTGGTATACATGTAGTTTCAATACCGAGAATTAGATACTTTTATCCCGAAGGATGTGACAATTTTTACGGGGCGGATCGGAATTTTTTGGTTGGTGAATCAACGCCTAGATAAATTTTTAATGCATTGTAACCTGTGTCAATGCTTGCTTTTAGAATAATATGCGGGATAAGAGTGGAAACTTTCTGTGATCGAGGCCGTGGAGAACCCCTAATCTAAGGGAATACAGTAGGTTAGTGTAATGAATTAAATTTTTTGGATAAAATTAGTAAATCCGTAAGACAACTAAGCTATATGACCGTAGCTCTCAAAATTAGCAAACTAAAGATCCATAACGGATCAGCCATATCTCCTACAAGATCGATGGCTGATGGAGCAGACAACTCCTGAAGTGGAAACCGCGTCTCGAATAGTAGTGTATGATATTTTTAAGTCCAATAGATTGACGACCTCTCCAAAGTCGTCTGTGGAGACTGGATGAGGAAAATAGAGATCTGAGCGTAATAGTAAACGTTTATAGGTTAGCATTATAATGTATATCATTCATGGGCCATAAAAATGATCCGGACTTTTGGAAGTCTCACGTGGGGCTATAAGAAAGCCAACACGTAGAGATCCCTTTGGCAATTTAATGTAAATGTGGCATGAGATCAACCGACGCATATTATTGTACAATATATCAGAATAATAACTAAAACTACAATCAGACAGCTACAATTCATAAAAAAAATACTCCATGTGTGGCTTTAAATTAGTAACAACTTTGTTATTACAATTATTAATATATATGCATCCCTTTCTATCACGCTTTTAATACTATAAGTGAAAATAGTTCGGATATATTTTGTGCTGATTTGAATACGATTTCTATACCTTTACAACTTATTATATAACTATAAACGTCACCACTCAGCTGAGATGAGAATGTTGAGATGGATGTGTGGTGTTACAAGAATGGATAAGGAGAGAAACTAGTACATAAGGGGATCATTGAAAGTTGCACCCGTGACTGAAAAATTGAGAGGAAGAAGACTAAGTTGGTATGGGCATATAATGCGGAGGGAGGAAAGTCACGTGACAAAAAGAATGTTAACTATAAGATGGATGGGTACAGATGTAAAGGTAGACCAAAAAAAAGATGGATGGATTGCGTGATGATATGATGATTTGTGGTGTGACAGAAGATTCATGTCAGAATAGAGGAGTATGGAAGGAAAAGACATATTGTCCCGACCCCAATTAATTGGGATATGGTGAAAAAAAAGAGAGAAAGAAAAGAGATACATGACTTATTCTTAATAAATATATCTGTATACTTTGGTTCAATAAAAACGCGTTACTGGTAAGGAATAACGCGTCTCGAAATGAATAAAAGCCCAAGCCAACTGACTTCCAGCTGAAAGCAATTTTGTAATTCCAATGAACCGATTGGTTTAGTTTGCAAATCGATTTACGTTCAAATTGAAGTTATTACAGAAACGAATGAAGAATTGAGAGGTTGGTTCAATTATTTTACCTACCGGTTCTAAATACAAATCTAAACCTTTCGGGAACCCACTCAAACACACAAAAACACACAAAAACAAAATCACCAAATCACTCCCGGTGATTAAGAGGATTCTAGAACCCGATCTAAGCGCCACCTACCGATTCTTTTTGCGAATGTAAACCATCCCGGGACCCACTTAAACACACACACAAAATTTCATCAAAATCGGTAAAGTCGTTCTCAAGTTATAAAATTACAATGAAAAGTGGCATTGATTTTTATATATACAGATAATAATATCCCATCTTTTGTATAGCATGTACTAAGCAAATAAATTAATTGAATTATACATTTATAGTCTCGTTATATAAAGTTAAAATGCGATTGTAAACAACACTTGACAACATTTTTAGAATCCGCCTGTTTACATATGGGTTAAACCCGCCAATCTGCCTTGGACAAGCATGGAGGTATACTGTCCTTTTCCCTGTAAATGGAAGGCCCTAGTCCAGCAATGGGACCATGATCATATTTAAGATATTTTGAATAAATTTCATGTGAATAACACTTTAAATAAGAGTATAGTATACCTACCTTAATACCTACTTATTAAGAGATTAATGAAAGTGGATGAAGCGAAAAGTGTTTGTCAGGAGCTGTTATAAAGCCTGATATTTTTGTTGGAAGATACACGAGCCAACAGAATTGCCATAATATTTCTGCAGGCGTTGATTATATTTTGTATTAACTGAACATCGTTTAAAATGCATCTATCTGTATTCACTATATTTATTTATCCCTGCTAGAACGGAGAAAGAAAACAAGACTGGGTGGCCTTGCGTAAGAGGCGAAAAAACAACCCACAGCCTGGTGGTAGGGTATTTGCTCGACTGGATGGACCACCCCTGGTTTAGAGTATACCACCATAGCGTAGCAGGTAGAGATCCATTCTCTCTGCCTACCCCAATGGGAAACAGCCGTGATGTATGTATCTATTATGATTATAAGAACTCAAATATAATATGTGTGTTTGTTTATAAGTTTCCTCCTTCACGGAATATGGTACGTTTTTCAATAAACACAAACATGTGCTGTTGAATATAGAACGTTTTTTATTGAACACATTATTTATTTATATTGAAAAATTGTAATAGTTCTTGTGAGCGAACTAAAGCTATCATAGGCAACTTCGCGTGGGCAGTCCTAGTATGTGATAAAACAGTACAAAAAGGTCGACGAACGACTGAAAGTACATTTATATTCTTTCTTTTTTAAAATAAATTGAACAACTACTGTATCAAAATAAAACAATTTTAAAAGGGTCGGTAAAGAATACAATCGTGTTTTTATTTTCTAGATGATACGTTACACAGTTTCATTATTCTAGCCAAGTATTTACTACAGATATAAGGTCTTAGGAATACTAGATGTGGCATCCAGATTTGCTTGTACAGTTAATTTTATTTTCTTAAGTTTTCGCGACTTGTATACATAATAAAAATACGTTTAAACGGTTAATTAATTCTTCCACCCATTTTAATATTATATAAAATTATTACTGCTAAGCATGTTCGCTGAAGAGTTTCTTGCGCCGGTTCTTCTCTTCAAGCTATAACAAGTTGTGTAGCGGTGGTAAATTAGATTAGGCTCTCATAGAGTAAATAACGACCATAAACAAAATTAAAACTAAATAATTAAAATAAACAAGTTGGCGGTAGGCTAAATAAAACTTTTACAATACTCGTTGACACTTGTCCTCTTTGTCTTCCGTGATCACGGCCGCTGAAAAGTGGCCGCAACGTCGAAATAACCAAAATCAATTAAATGACCGCGCTTAAAACGGTTAAAACGTAGTTTTTTTTCTTGTAAAACAGTATTGAACAAAAGTGTTGCTCTTCATTTGTATCCAGTTGTAATGGCATTTTTAAAAATTTATATCTAGTACCTATAATGAAGAAAATGTATATTGATTTCTACCTATATTTCCTTAAGACTACTTATAAGTAGAATGTTAAGTCAATGGGTAGGATTCCCAGAAGGCTACCTACGTTACTTCGAGGGATCGTACTATTGTTATCTGAGGTAAGAACCGGCCCTCTGATCACTTGAGCAGTCTTAGTCAGTCTGATTTTCAAGGAGAGTTCCACAGGCGAACAGCTTGTACGGCAAAAGAATTTCCTACGAAGGGCGAAGTGTGTTTAGGTATCGTTAGAAGATATTCATTTGAGCGCAAATTACACAAATGAGATTGATAGAGGAAACTAAAAAGTTCTTTTAAATATGGGGGAGAGCAGGAATTGAAAAGGAAATATCATGTACACACACACATATATATATATCATAATGTTACTAGTTAGCGGGACTCAAAAATGCCGTTAGACTTATTATACAGTTTATTAGAACTATACAAACACGTATAACATAGGTACAAATATAACTGAACACGACAAATCCAAACATAATTCAGAAAGTCGTGAATCAATAAAACGCGCAAAGTTCGTCACTATTAGATTCCCAAATGTACACACATTGCGCCCGTATCGTGATTGTAGCTCACCTGACCCCCCCATCTCAATCAAGCCATCGTTTTATACTGCAAAAATGCAAAAGAAGCAGCAACACCTGGGTAATGATGCTAATGAGTGAGTACAATAGGACAATAGGCTATTCTCCGAAATAATTAGAAACGTATGCTAATAAATAAGTGAACAAAAGAAGACGATCATAAAAGGATTATAATTAGTTCAAATGCCTATAGTTAATAAAATCTGCTTCTACAGATCTGCACGTGGAAGTTGTATTTGTATATACACACTATTTTGTTCATCTTTGCGTTTTACCATATATCCGTGAAGATACTATATTTGTCCGCTACGGGAAAACATGCTACAATAAAATATAAATACTTACTTAAGTTTATTGAGGTAAACCTTTTTTTATTGTATTGATTTAATCAAACTACTTCAAAAATTTACATTCTACATTAAAACAATATTGCATACAATGCTTAAGATTGATAGTTAAAAGAAATGGTCAAATAAATAGGATTTTGCTCATCTCTGTACGAGATTCGTAAGTCAACGTCCTGACAAATTGAAAGTGTCTGTATTTTTAGCTTCAAAATAAAATTCAATGTAGTTTGTAGCATCGTTGTAGCGTACTACGAACTTGCTACGAAACCCAGTCGTAGCGTTATAAGACGCCACTGAGCTTCTTCAACGGCTTACTCTGTTTACAGTGCATTCATCTTGGGGTTTAAGAGGAACGGGTTTGAACGAGAATTTAAGAAGGGATTGAATGAAAAAATAGACAAAAAAGAAGACTTATTAGTGCAGACTGACGCATAAATATATACAAACACATATATGCATACTTCATTTTCAAATAGGCCTTTATGGCTAAATCTGAAACTATATAACAGTGAAAAATACATAAAGGTGTCTTGAGGTCGATTTTGATGATAGCTAAAGCGGTATGGAATGATTTTGAGAAAAAAATGGTGTGTGTTTGTGCATAATAAAACTATGTTTAACGGTTTTGTTCACGTCAAAATAGATTAAATAATGCTATCATCGTCTTCTAATACAGAGGTAAAGTATCGATATATTATTACTTGGTTGCACAAGATTAAACTAGATGTCGCTGTTCAAAACCGAGCAAATCCTGCATGGCGTGGACGTGTTCTTACAAAATTAAAGGTAATATTAAGTTTTGTCAACAATTTGTTTGAGTAGCGTGTAAAGTAGAGATAAGTTATAACAGGTTAATTTAATTATCTGTTACTCCTGTTACTGTTATCCAAAAATTACATACTGGTATTTAGTTTTTATTGGAACGAATTTTCTTTATGCGGCTTACGATAAAGCCTACATTACTCTCGCATAGAGATCCTCGCGAGAACTTCTTGCCTTTTCAGCTACAAGATCTCGCAGACATTCTCGCAAGAATGTGGAAAAGCTTTAAAAGTTAACTGGCAAGAATCTTATTGTAACAAAAAGGTTTTGTCTATGTATATCTTGATGCGTCTGCGAGGTCGATAGTCGCAGTTTGAGTAGCATTTGTTATTCAGTGAAATTTTGCTAAATTGGTTCACATATAATTTCAGTAATTTTCAGCGCTAACAAATTCGCGCCAATCTAACACTTAAATGAGTTAATATAGCATGTTTTCTCTAAGAAAAATAGGCAACACAAAAGCCGCGTCCGATTCTTGGCGTGCACAATGTTTCCGGACGCGTCTCACGCGTCCCGTAATGTGTGCGCATCTTAAATGCTTTAAATTTTGTTACCTTATAATTATTAGGTGCGTCTCGTTCTTGCCCATATAAGTTCTTGAAGAGTAAATGAGACACAGATATGAATAAATTAAAAGGTGCATCTCTTTTAGCTTAATAACGATTTGCTTAGATAGAACGAGAGAAACATAGTAATTTATAGAACAGTTGTTGGCGCCACTTATTTCCCAATTAATAATTGTGTCTTGGGTTTATAGCGCCTTGCAACCCCCGTATGTTGTCGCCGCCCGCTCGGCGCGTGAGTTCAGTACGTTGCCAAACGCCACGCCACCGCGACGCACGTACATAATATCGCACCCACCTTTACATAAGTACAAACGCCTACCCGCTATCGAAGATTTCCGCGTCCAGTTAAACACTAGGACATTCGCCTTAACCATTAAAGACTTAGTGATCAGTGTATCTGCGTCCCTTGCGCCCCGGGGCTCGTGTAGAAGGACTTTGTCGCCTTTATCGCCACGTGACAAGCAGCGGCAGAACCCTGAACCAGCGCTGTCGTGGGCTGGTGGCTGACTGCGAGGTAAGTGCAAGGTTCAATATTCTCCGGGCACCTGTTCTTGATTGGGGAATAAGGGCTGGCCATACATTGAGCACATAACCCCACCCGCGGAGATTGCCTGATTGCGTCTCCAACAGTTAATAAAAGACGTAAATAGGAATTTGTTATTGTTATGTTATGTTATGTGCCTGTTATGTGTCTGTTATCCAGACAACAGGTATTCCGTTCTCGAAATAACAAATGTTATCTGTTGTCTGTGAATACCTGTTGGCATAAATATGCCTCATGCCTAGTGTAAAGGTATTAAGCACGTAAATTTTTTTGAATTTGGGTATTCCGATTTCGTACGTTTCGGCTACTTTAGTGGCTCTGAAGGCACGGAAGACAAAAATGTCAAGAGCCTTACATCACGTCCAATATCATAGCACTCTCTTCAGAACGTAGTTTTATATGTATACTAGTCGAGAGGACTTAAGAAAATGTTATGTTCACCTAATGTGTTTTTAGTCCTGTTGCGAAATTATTTAAATATACTAAGCAGCTTTAATTACTCGAAACTCATTTGTTCTTGGCGGCCAGCTCTGACATTTTTTTTCATTAGACGTAATTACGAACCATGGGTACGTGAAACTCATTAAACCTGATTATTTTTTTCTCAAAGTATGTCTTATAAACCAGGGCTTCTCAAACTTTTTCAGTTCACGGCTCACTTACAGGTTTAGTACCTCGTCTCGGCGCCCTAGCTAGTTGAAATAGGGTAAAATAATACTTAGTATATAGGCACAAAAATTAAAACATACACAATATAAAGCTGAGTTTTTATATTTATATATAAGATTTTATTTTTCTTAAATAATAAATGTTATTATTGTTGGATTACTCAACATTTGCAGTATTAAGTTTACTTTCAACACTGATTCTGCTCAAATAACTCCAAAAACCCTATCCATTGTTGCATCCCCTTTGTATCCCACCCTTTCTTCCGCCTCCAACCGTCCAGAGCAATACACGCAATTTACAATTCACTACGTGCCTTTTTTATTTTTAATCAGCCATTATTTTAAGTTAAATTAAATTAAAATGCAATACAGTCAAGTGTTAACAATTATTTAAATAAAATAAATTATAATGCAACTTAGTCAATGTGACGTGTGAGCTTAGTGATCTCCACTATTTTGTAACAGCGAATGCCTAAGTTTACTTTCCGATGAATAGTAAATAGGAGGGCCCCGCCGAACACTTTGGGAACCCCTGTTATAAACTAACATCTCCCTCCATACTGTTCAATTTTATAAAATCCTGTTTTTAGGAATCAATACATGTTTAAAAAAAGGAACCATTAATAAAATAATAGACGGATCAACAAAATTGAATAAAGATTGAAAAGAGCAGAGTTGAAAGGACACGATGACATTCAATGACATTGAAGGCTTCAAATTTTTGATTATATAGAGGGCTTCATAACAAATGGGCTAAACGCAAAAATGCGATATTTTTGTTGTTTACTAAAATCTATGCATGTTACAATTTAGAAAGTCTTACCGGTATGCAAGTGTACCTAAATAGAAGGGTATTCCAAATTTCAGCTTTATACAATCAACTAGTTTTGTTTTATTCACAATTTTCTCCCTTGTGTAAAACTGCACTTTTGTCTGTACGCCCTTTTGTTATGAAGCCCTCGATATGGAGCTTTGGGTGATTCAGCCAAATTTACACGGAAATGAAATGTCTAATATCGTGTATGGGATTCATACAACAAAACACGTAGAATTCGGAGAACTGGTTTATTTGTCTTCTGAACAAAGACTGCCCGATCGATAGTGGGTTTACGGTATTTATAGACAGTGCTGACAGTCTAACAAATGTGAAGATATTTAATTTAGAATGTAACATACATTTGGTTCGTACAATGTAAGTCATATGACATATCTCAATACGTCTGTAATAACTTTATACTAAATCTAATAGGTACTTAACTTCTAATCACTTCAATAAAATACTGTTGCTTGTGAGCGTACGCGAAATATACTCCCATGGTCACCAAGTCAGGATCTAATGAATGGATCGGATCCCAGGAAAATCGAGAATAGCCCTTAATAAAGGACTCGGTGTAGGTATTACACTTTCTACAGGAGTTTAATTTTTAAATACATGTTATGCGTCTTCTCTGCCAATTGTGGATAAATTTTGATTTTATTTTTCTTTATACGTATGTATATATACTCCCGAGGCGGTTCCATGGTCGCTAAGTCAGGATCTGATGAGTAAATCCGAGAGAAGTCGAGAGATTAAAAAACCGCGATAGCCTACATTTTCCAAAAAAAAGCTTGTATACGCGTGTTAGTATTACACTTTCTACAGGCGCTAAATTTTTTTGTAGGTATTTAACGCGATTGCTCCGTCTATTGTGGTCCGATTTTCAAATTGTTTTTTTTTAATTTCCAAGATGGTCCCATAGTCACCAAGTAAGGATCTAATTTATGGATCGCAAGGAAATGAAGAATGAATCCTTGGAGACGAAAGTCCTCGAGCAGTGCGTCCTCCCCATCCTGACTTACGTGGCAAGACATGGACATTGACAGGAGGATTGGTCCACAAGTTCCAAGTCGCTCAACGGGCTATGGAGCGAGCTATGTTGGGTGTTCGAAATACCTCGTATAATTCTCACTATTTACTTATATTTTCGCAAACTAATACTCACACAACTAATCATGTTCACAAAACAAATACTAGTCTAGTTAATGATCGATGGAGCCATTAATACCAAACTGAGTAGGCGGCGCTACTTTAACAGTTTCTATTAAGAAAACCTTTAAAAAATTGACATATATGTCCGTACATGATACAATGAAGTGAAGTCGAAAAGTTGAGGCGTTAGAATAATATTGTAATTTTAAGACATGATCATAAAATAATAGTAATTACATTAAAAAAATACGTAAAAAGTCGTAGTAGCGTCATGGTTAGCGTACGCATCTCAAACTCAAATGGCAGGGATTCGATACTGGCCAGTCCGGCCAGAACGCATGCACCACTTAGACAGTTTTCTGATCTAATGTGCATATTGTTACAATCACCACGTGCTAACAACGGTGAAGGAAAACATCGTGATGCAACCTGCACATCGAGATGCCGATGTGTCAAACCTGCCAAGTTGCCTTGGACAAGCGAGCCCAGGAGTGGGATATATATGGGCTGGTATTATTATAAAAAAATTCAAGCCAAATTTTCGAAACAGTTAATTTTAAAGCGACGTGTTACACCACTAGTTTTTAGTTTTAGTTATGCATGTTTGTACATCACTATTGTTCCATTCACTTGATAAAAATATCTACGAACAGCGCTCCCTAATAATAAACTCTTTAATTTTAATAAAACACATACTTACATAATTACATCACAAATTGCCAAAAATTGAAAATAAACTTTCAATTTTCGAGTCGTTTGATCTGAACTACTCCTATTTTTCAAGGCAAGACAAGGCTTAATAAGAGCAGCTAAATTGAAACGTCACGGCCGTAAGTTCTCGTCTCTACAATTTAATTTTAGTTTCATCTATTAAAGGTCAAGGGGTTTATAGCACTAACAGTGAACGGAAAACTGATAATAACCTGAAGTAATTGAGAAATATTGAATTGGGTAATAATTAAACAAGTTACTAGTAGTTAAATTGGATCTGAAACACTCGTAATCTTGAACAATACTTGTGTTAAAAACTTTTATGCCCATTTCGTTAGGGAAAGAATGATATTTATATTGATACTAGCTGTACCCGGCAGACGTTGTCCTGCCTTTAAAAAATAAAAATCTAGAACCCGATTACAACGTCATCTACCGGCGCCAAATGTTAATCTAAACCCGAATCAACTTGAAAAAACAGTAGAAAATTATTAAAGTACTTATGTCGCTATTAAAAAATAGGGGTTGATCGTGGCGGGTTGAAAATTTAGGGTTGTATGTATTTTTTAAGGCTATATCATAAAAAAATTAAAATAAAAAATTATCAAAAAAAAATATTGGGTTGGACACCCCTTATCACAAGGGTTTGAAAAATAGATAGTAGCCGATTCTTAGACTTACTGAATATGCATAAAAAATTTCATGAGAATCGGTCAAGCCGTTTCGTAGGAGTATGGGAACGAACATTGTGACACGAGAACTTTATATATAAGATTTTCTGAATCCTTGTTCGCGACCGGATAGACCCTATAGCTCCTGACCATGGGTCGTTACATGGTCGGCGATAGAGAGCGGTAAAGAATCTTCAGTCGCTGTGACCGGGCAACGTCGGTGAGTCTGGAGAGAGGTTCCCACCCGCCACTAGTGCCATTGGGATCAGGGCGTGCCGGTCTGCGCACTTGTTCCTTCTCTCGTTGAGTTACAATTCGCCACACCTTGGGCTTGAAAACGACTACGCCGGATGCTTAGTTCCCCCAGACATGACAGTGGAAGAGACCGATGGCCGGAAGGCGAAGGATGGGACATCTAGGGATTTTTATTGATCTTCCCGACTCGGATGGTTCTAGTAGTTCCTCGGCCGACTCGGATGGTTATAGCAGTTTCTTTGCGGTGCTATTACCACCCAAACGTCTACCAACACGTCTACGTAATCGAACATCTACCACCGGGATTTCCCCGCGATGGTAAGTTCTCATAGATTTCCCCTCGCTGGAGATAAATGTTAACTGTTACTTCTGGTGGATCTGTCTACATATAATATATACATATTTCTAAAGATTAATGTTAATTCTACATAATTACATTATAACTATAAACTAGTACAGTGAAGGAAACTTAACATATTATCATATTGTATTCTGTGTATAATTTCTTAATACTAAAGTAGAATACTGAGCCTAGTCTTAGACCAATAGTCAAATGTTAACTGTTAATGCATAAATTTATTCTAGACTAGAATTAAAATGCCGTTGGAATTACTATATAATTTATGAGAACTATACAAACACGCAAAACAACAAATATAACTAAACACTACTAGTACTAACTACACGATTCAATAACACGCGCAAAGTCCGTCACTATATCGCTCATCAAATGTGTCTTGCTCGTATCGTAATCCTCGCTTGACTGACCCACCCCTCTATTCGGGCATTGTTGTATAGTAAACTGTATAATACAACCATCGACTGCGTATCCTGAATTTTTCCAAGAAAATGTAATCTGCACACCTGGTTAATTATTCCTGCGAACGGCCAACAAAGTCGAAAACAGTAACAATAAGCTATTGTCTGAATTCCAAATGCGACAAAGGTAATAAACTGCGTTTTATGACAGGCAGGTGCGCATTTCTTTGTCGGTATGTAACAATATCATAGTGTAGTATATATAGTATAGATAGACCCAATATTTTTTTAGAAAATCTAGTTACTTCTACAAGCGTATCTGAGAGCAAAACTCAAGTAAATATACATTCTAATAGAATAAAACAGTGTCGCAGCAGTATGGCCTTAAATTTACGGTAAGAAAATTACGAAACCAGACTCCTTATTTTCATTCACTTCGTTTTAAGTCGACGAGCACTCAGCTCCTCCTAGCTAGCCACGTAATGAGTACCCGCACTTAATTGACTCCACTTGAAGTAGTTCTAGCACTTGATTGTAGGTTGACAATACTTTTTGTACTTCCTTACATCTATATGAGAGACAGGGATAGAAATTTTGCTTTTTTATTATTCGCAATATAGCCGTCACAGTTCAGGACGGAGGTGTCATTTTCTTTTTGAAGTGAAACTTCTTTATCGGCGTGGGAAAAAAATTTACCGTCACATTTTTCGGTTACGCGTCACGTCACATTTATCGGTTACGCGCCACGTCACATTTTTCGGTTACGCGTCACATTTTTCCACAATCCATCTATCAGTAGCAACGAGTTGTTGATAGATGGGTTGTGAGACGAGCATTGAAATATTTCTTTACTTTATTGTGTTTTAATTAATATACGAGTTTGATGATTTGTAAATCATTTATATATATATATATATATATATAAAAATAAATATAAGTAAAAATATAATATATATAAGTATATATAAGTGATAAGCAAAATCATAATTGAACTTTATTTAACCAATTTCTGTAAAGTTGCATATAGTAGATCATTTTTCGAAAAATAAGGTCATAAAGAAGTTTCAATTCTTACGTGTGTACACTAGTACACGCACACATGTTTTTTTGGCCTCCAGGTTGTTATGGCGGCATACTCTAGACCGGGATTGGTAGCAAATACCCTACCACTACTACTACTGGCTGTGGGTTGTTTTGTCGTCCCTTACGATAGGCCGCCCGGCAGCAGGAAATTGTATTCTTTCTCCGTTCCTGTACGGATATAAATTTTCTTAAATCAGTCATAACACTGGACAGCAAAAAAATATGAAAATTCACTCCTATATATCCATTATAAATAAAAATTACAATAGTTACAACTATTATATTTTTTTTTTCGACACTTATGAATATAAATATAGTATTAAAAGCTTTGTACCACGTTTTTTTTGGAATTGATGTTTTAAATTAAGCGCTTTTTTTGCTTTACATACAAAATCCACTTTGAATTATTATGACAATAGGTCATTTAATTCCTTCGACAACATTTAAAATCATCAAAATTATATGTCTAATTAATTAATAAACTCATTCCAGTTAGTAGTTTTCTCGATTTTTATGTATTCTATTGTAATTTTGTGACGAATGAAGTACATATAATTCTGAGCATTTACCATTCATATCGTTTCTCTATATATGCCAAAAAGGTAATAAAATGTGTTTCTACGGACGCAGGTGTGAATTTGTCTTTTGTCGGTATTCAGGTCGTAACAATATTATATTGCTTAAAGATTTGTGGAAAAGAAAATTAAATCTACTGACATAAGAAAAAAGTTTTGCACAAAAAAATATTCAGTTAGGAGCAAAATATAAAAAAAATATACGTGATAGCAAGAAACTAAAACCAGATCTAAATTCAGCATGTCAAATTCTATATATTTATCGAATATTTATTTAAAGGAGGATTTGGTTGCCGACCAGTGTAATTAGTGCTTTTTTAATTTCCTCAATTTTTCGAATGGACACATACATGCATAGGTATATACCTTGTTCTATATCTATCTATATACTTTTGATATTGGTGAAAAAAGGAATGTCTGAATTATTTTCGAATTTGTGGTCTATTATTTCTAGGTAAAATGGTGTGGGCGGTATAACGATTTCTTGAGGTCTTGACCTAACATCGGGGAGCGAAAAAATTTCCTTCGTTATAGATATTGAGAGAAAGTACTAATTTTTTTTATTTGTGTTTATATAGTGAGACCTGGTTAAGTGAGACATCAAGGGACCTGTAATGTGGTTTCACTTATAGAGGTATTCCATTTAGCCAGGGTCTCAGATATCCAGGTATAAATAAATATCAGAATACAGTTTATTTCAGTTATAGAGGTGCAATTATAATATTCAATATAAAAAAAATGTGTGCATGTACTAGTGTACACACGTAAGAAGTGAAACTTCTTTATGACCTTATTTTTAGAAAAATGATCTACTATATGCAACTTTACAGAAATTCTAACAACATACAGAACTAGACAGAACAGAACTAGATCACCGTCTTCTATGGGTCAGGTGCCCAGAAGGCTGGCTATGTGTCCTCACTGGATCTGGATTTATAATTGACTACTACAATGAAAAATTACAAACTAAGGGCTCAGTCTGTTCATTAAAAGATTTTCAATCACAAACAGACAAACAATTGTATTGACTTTTTTTTACCTATCAACACCGTAACACCAAATTGTCTATTTATCAGTAATTTGTTTTCAGAAAAAATATGCTTTACTTAGTGTAACAAAAACACCATGTTAGACATTAGCCAGAGCTATCGCACCGAAATCCTAGCAATAAATTGCTTTCTGCAAAAAGGATAAATAATACAGTTCTTGTACAAGGCAATTCATCTTGTTTACGATAGCAACACCGAATATAATGGGACTTTTGCCTACAGGTAGGAACATAAAGTACTATAAACTATTACTTTAAATCATTTTCATATCGCTATGAAGACATTTATGATGTGAAAAATAATACTGTGTCACTTATTTTCGTAGTAATATTTTCCTGGTAACATTATATTTGAATGTGTGCGTTTATAGTAGTAGTATTTTTTATTGCATGAGTTCAGCAGACAGGCAGAGGCCGCATCTAATGGTGAGTGGTTACCATAGCCTACGGACATTTGTAACACCAAAGGTGCTACTAATGTGCTGCCATTCGCGAAGGGAGACCGGAACCTGGACACTAATGCCGGAACACAACTTAAGGTTGTTATAGCGGCATACTCTACACCAGGGATTATAGCCATCCAAACGGGCAAAAACTACCAACTGTCTGTGGGCTGTTTTATCGCCTCTTACCACTGTAAATTTTACACTTTATACTATAATTACACTCAATTGTATGAGTATTTTTTCTCCATGCCTGCACGGCAAATGACAAAAAAATAAAAAACAAATGAGTTTTTTTTAAATATCTTGAACAAATTCACTGGGTGCAGATCATTGGGTGTGGTGTCAACAATGGTATGGTTGGCATTATTTGTTTTTTTATCTAAAAATCTTTGTGATGAAATAATTATTTTATATTACGTCAGTCTGTGGAAAAATATGCGATACGTGTGAACGCACACGTTCATAGAGTACGGTGCAAGGTTTTGTGCGCACGAGACGTACTGCGGCCATCTTGATTTGCCTCTTCCTTAGACTATATACCTATAGACAGTGCCATTGCGTGACTACACATGAAACAGCAATAGTTATTATAATGTTCCCATGTAAAAAATATTTCCCCATATTGAAGAAAACGTAAACATTCAGAGTCCCTCACTCAGTCCCATCCATCATAATAAATGAATAATGAGTAATAAGGTATATTTTAAACGATGCGCTCCAAGCCATTATTAGAAATATGAAATTATCTCCAGAAGATTTCTGGAAGAAATCGCTTTTAGCGATAAGGCCGCCGATTGTGCTAGACTGCTAGTTATATAATTAATATGTATTATTTTCTTGCGTGCAATAAAGAATATTCTATTCTATTATAGTAAGGAAGGGTTATTAATAAACGTACGCCATTAAAGTATAAACATATATTTCCAAAAATAATATTTGAAAGTGAACATAGACAATCACATAGAATGGAGGTACATAATACAGAGGAGCTCTTTGCACAATTGTGAGTCAGTTTAAGGAGGTCAAAAAGTGGACATTAACAGTGTTATTCATAAACACTATTTTGATAACCTGCTTAAACAGGTACTTACGTAACTGTCAGTTTAAGATTGTATAAGGCTAAATCAGTTGCTTATTTAACTAATGTTTAAAATGTTAATAAACAAACTTTACGAATTGCGCTGTTAGTCTACTGCCCCTTAAATAAAACTAATTTTGTATGAAAACTTCTGATTCTATCTTGCCCTAGAGACGAGCATTTCATAATAAAATGAATCCGTATTTCAAAATACCTGAAAGCGATTGCTTTGATTAAAAGAGCAGTGTGATTTTCCAGCGGATTTTGTTCATTAACATGATCGTTTAACTCTGCAAAAATTTGTGTGTTAATAAATCTTTTTAAAGTGCTACAGACCATTTTGGGTAAACTATCTTTTTTTGCGAAATATGCATTACTATGTACTGCAATTATATGTTTGAGAGTTTTCTCTGAAAATAAGCACACTTTAACTACATCATCTGATGGATAATGTAATCCACCAACATCTCTTCGTAGAATAAAGCCTGGATACTTTTCATTTGAAATAATTGCTCCAATACAGTCTCCACATTTTATAATCTTCTTCATATTCATAATAATATAATCTGCTATGTAAATTGTAGCTTCTTTAGAGAATGCTGTCATTTCACAATGCTCTATATAGTCGTGATCTTGGGGTAAATTAATGACTTCATCTTCGAAACCTAAAGATTCGTTCATGGTCAGCAACCTCGATCTTCTGCTATTAATTTTCCTACAAATTGCTTTCATATTGCATGTCAAAATATTAATTGATTGTAATGGTATGCAATTACCTGATGAAATATTTTTCAACTCGCCATGAATCGCCGACATAAATTGTAATGCAGTGGGGTTATTGTTAAAACCCCCTTTTGAGCGTATGGCGCTAAAAAATAACTCCAAGTGGTCTTGGCTCATTTTATAAGTACATAAATATCGAAGAGGAGCATTTTCAACATTAATGTACTCATTAAAAATTTCTCTTACTGCAGTGACACAGATTAAAAATCCTAAAAAAACAGTTTTCCTGCCTGATGAAACAACCGTTTGTCCTTGAGTAAACTTTAGATTTCTTACATATGTTTCAAATGCCTTTAGTTTCGCGTCTATAATCAAAAATTTTTCTTGCGAAATAGGTTTTTTAAAATCATAAGCGCTAAGTCTTCGGCTATTTAATATGTCAAAGATATCATTAAAATACTTGATAAATTCTATCGTGGCACCTGAGTCTGCAAAGTCATCAATATTTAAATCATCCCTGCAAAACGTAAGCGCTACAGCTACTGACCTACTGAAGGTTTGTGCGGCCAAACGGACCTTCATAATCTGTTTTTTAAAATTTACGTGAGCAATTCTGATTTTATTGCTCAAATGTAATCCTTCATTTTGTTGAAGAACATGTAATTTTTCAATATATTTCCAGGAAATGATTTCCTTGTCAGCATTAACCATTTCTTTTTTATCGGCTAGGGTGTTTCTCACAAGTTTTAACATATGACATGCATCTGGACAAATAACAATGTTTTGTCCTGCGACTTTAATTATTGGTTTGATGCGGTTGGCATCATCAAATTGAGCGCCTAAAATTTTTGCCATGGCAAAGTTAGCAGGACATCCATCAAACGTGATGGATGTTATTTTTAAGCCACATTCATTCAATAAATTTACACATGTCTGCAATAGAGCGCTTCGTTGCTCTCCATTGACGCCATTTGTTAGGAAATATCCGACAGGCATTTTCCAGTTGTCGTTTATTGCGGTAACCATGAACACCAAAGCGTCTTTAGCTATAGGTAAATTGTCAGTGTCCAAATTATCACCGACATTCACATACCCAACAGTTTGTTTGCCGTTCCACTGTAATTGTTGGCGAATTGACATCTCATCGAGACTGACAGAGCACAGCACAATTCCTGGTTTTTTACTTACAAGTAATTTGATTGCCTCCAAAGCTTCCTTTGTGAACCCTGGTTGACAATCTATACATGTATACCACCTATATAATGTTTTAGGGTGAGGTAAACTTGTATCAAATTGATTTCTGACGAATGCATACGCTTTCGGGCTTATAAAATGCAAACATAATGCAAATTTTCTTAGTGATGCTGAATATTTTCTCGGGATTTTTTTTTGTCTAAATATCGCCTAAGAAAATCAGCATTTTCTGTGTCGATATTAGATAATAGATCCAACTCCTCCGGATTTATCTGCATTTTACATTTTAGCTCTGCTATAATGTTTTCTAAGCGACATATCTTTTTAGATAATCTTCGCTTAGATTCACGCACAGCTCGCAATTTTTTAAGTCGATTGGTGGCTTTTTTCTTCTCGCGGTACAGTAATTTCTTTAGTTGCCCTTCCTTCTTCGGGGTCGATGGCAATGCTGGCTGAGGAACTGGAAGCTTTGATTCAGCAAGATTGCCCAAATCCCCGGTAGGCACCTGAAATTCAACATCTTTTAATATATTTTTTATGTTTTATGATCTAGCCAACAAAATGTAGACTTTGTAAATAAAATACTGAATGTCCACTAAAAATCACCATTCATTGGGCAACATTTGGCTCTTTATGTTGGACTGGAATCTGGTCACTAATACAGGGCACATACAAATATTTATGGGTCTAGCTAGTAGCTACTGACTACAGCAGTTGATCTATATAGTATAAGCTAAGATAACTTATTATTATAAAAAACATACCAAACATAGTTTTTTGGGTTGAATATTATGCACTTCTTTTAAAACATCACTACTTCTTTTTGTGGATGATGTTGCATAAATATTCTGCTGGCTTGTTGACGGATGTGTTGACAGAATATTTTCTTGTTGCATTTTGTGCAGATCTTTTGTACCCTGGTGACTTGGGATCCTAATCTGTAACATTAGCATATGCATAATGCATTTGAAAATATGATAACACCTATTATTATTTATAGTATTATGGTATTTTATCAGCTTCAAAAGTATGAATACTTACATGTATATGTTTTTCTGGCACTGAATTTGGTTTCAATAGCACTAAATTTTTTTTATATACAAACAATTCATCACCAAAATGTACTGAACACATTTTGGAATAGATTGTAGGTTGCCAATTTGGCTTTCCAGTAGCGTCCACCCATTTCGATCTTGTATAAGAATTAGAGGGAAACCTAAAAAGTGAAATAAATGTTAAAATACGTGAATTAGTATTAAACAAGTTCGAATGAATAAAACGGATCTATTCGCGAACAGACTAATAACAAGATATCATTTAAAGATAGTATAATATTATCTCACAGAAATATGGGTGATAAAAATTCACAGCATAGCAACACCTAACCTCTATACTACATTTGTAAAAATAAAAAGAAATTACAATTTAACTGAATTTCTTACGCAAAAGGCAGTACTTTAGTTTTATTTCAGTGTAAAATGCCATAATTATCATTATATGGAATAAATATCTAATAGTGAAAGGTTATTCCGGTTATTTTTCGCTCACTGCGGCTTTTACAGCCTAATACACTACACCCTACCATCGCACATATACTAAGTTTAAGGAGTCTCTGTCTCAAAACACTCTAGCACTCTGAAAATATCTAAAACACACACAAAAAACGAATTTTCTATACGAACGCTAGACCAACTTTGCCAAACATCGTATTTTGACAGCTTGACAACAGTGTTGCCAACTTTATTTCAACGAAACCTCAATTTGTGGTGTTGCAACCCACCAGAAAACCACTAAATTTGGCGATCCCTCAAACCACCAGAAAACCACTAATATATTATGCCAGACAGACACTACCTGAATATTTTGTTTATATGTATGTTCGTTACGGACTCCGAAACGGCTGGATCCATTTCGATGAAATTTTTAGACAATCTTCAGATTGGCCTAGCGAGTGATTCTGTAAGGATTTTCCAGCACATTACCAGCAGCAATATGTGCTTTTGGGTGTACTGTGGTTTAGGCATATTCTTTTTACAAAATTAATAAAGGAAAATAAGTACAACATCCGTCGTGCTGACGTGAACGTGAACTATACTACCGGTTGTATTTATATTTTTGTGCATGTAAAGGAAAAAAAACACAAATAAACCTTTCCAATTCAAATCAAACTTGACCCAGTCATCGTTCGAATAAAGTCCATAATCAAAATAATTCAAGAAATTGACAAACTATTCTCGGGAAATCCCCGATAACAACCACCTTGATTTTGTTGTGTTGCCTACACATAAAAAAAATACACTTGTAACATAAATGTTCGAGTTCTTTCCTGTAAATATGTAAATCTTGCTAGTGGGGGAAGTCGTACCTAACCACTAAATGAAGCAACCTAAGCCACTAGAAAAAACCACTAGCCACTAAAACCGAAATTTGTCCGCTAAAAGGTAAGTCTAAACCACCAGATCTAGTGGAAAATCCACTGAGTTGGCAACACTGCTTGACAAACAACAAAAATCGGCCACGGTGACAAAGACAAAAAAAAGTGCTTGGTCCTTTTTCTTTATCCATAAATTACATCTTGCGATCTCGCTCTAACATTTGTAAGTTCAAACATGGCTCTGTCTATAGGTTTATAGTCTAAGGCCTCTTCCCTTTTTTGTATGTCATGACTCGCGCCATCATCCACATGCGCCGCAGTAGATGTAGTTATGTATTTATACTTGTTTGTAAAGTAATTCAGTTTTAAAGTAAATATTTAACTGGACAAAAGTGTGTTTTTCTCAAAGACCAGGAAAAATGGACGCTCACACTGTTTTATAATGAAACTAAAACGTACATTTCAGTATATGTTCTTATAATGATTTATAAATTATATTACAAAGTGAATAAGTGGAGCATGGCTAAAGTGGAGTAACCGGTGTGACGTGCAACAAACTAATGCCACTGAAACTAAAAGGTCAAATATATAAATCCGTCATACGACCAGTCATGCTATACGGGTTCGAATGTTGGGTCACTAAAGTGATAAACCACAAACGTCTCCACTCAACTGAGATGAGAATGTTGAGATGGATGGTGGTGGTGTTACATAAATGGATAAGGTGAGAAATGAATACTTATGGGGATCTTTGAAAGTTGCACCCGTGACTAAAAAGTTGAGAGGAAGAAGATTAAGTTCGTATGGGCACATAATAAGGAGGGACGAAAGTCACGTGACAAAAGAATGTTAAATTACAAGATGGATGGTTACAAATGTAAAGGCCGACCATAGAAAACATAGATGGATTGCGTGAAGGATGATATGATGATTTGTGGAGTGCATAAGATGTATGTCAGAATTGAGGAGTGTGGAAGGAAAAGACATATTGTGCCGACCCCAATTAATTGGGATATGGTGAAAGAAAAGAGAGATTACAAAGTGAACTTTGTGAATCATTTAATAATATTATTTCGTTATAAATGTTTAAAATGAATTGAAATAAAAATCTGAATACATATAATGCTATTTAATATTTCATTCGAATATAAATATATTTATGTGTGTACGTGCCGTGAAATATAATGTGGGGTTGGTTAGCCTGTCTCATACGAAATCGTCTTGAATTTCATGTAAAAGATATAGTATTTTTCTCTTAGAGATCCTAACTTTCTTTTAAAATTATTGTTATCCTATACTTTTAGTCGTTTATTGCAGACTTTATAGTTTTACAATTGTTTTTAAAGTTCTGTAGACTTAATGGTGAATAAACCTTAGGGCCAATGACTCTAAGAGTAGTATTTTCGTGTTATTTCGCAACTTAGAAATAATGAGTTACGACATTGCTTTGTTTAGATAAAACTCAGTCTTGTATTATGATTACGAATTTTGCTGGATACAAAATTAAATGTCGAATGAACGTATACAAACTTTCCTAAAAGCATACACAAGTAATTCACAGTTCTTACAAACATGACTGAAATTCTAACTGTAAGGCAGAAAATTGTAATAACATTAATTGCGCCAAGTTTGTTGATGTGAGATTCTCGTTCCGAAAATACATTTAGTATTGCCTGGATCGCAGTTGAAACTACTAACTCTGTCTTAACGGGACGGTCTTATATATTCGCAAACTTGCCCCCCCCCAGCATCATACTCACCATTAATTCCAATTCCTTAATTGATCAAACTTAATCCGAAACTCGTGGCTTTTAAGAACTTGCCATGGGCTTGCAGCAATAAAACGTTTTATGATTTCTTACTGACGGGCCGACCATAAGACAAAGATGAATTAGTTATTACTAATTGACGGTTGCTTTTCAAATTGCAAATGTAAACAAATGGCCTACTGTTTGCGGAAAATGCGGCGTACGAATTCCCAAATATGTTTTTATTTTTAAGATATATGTACGTACGTACGTCGCTATTACTTCAAATATTTTTTTTCTTTCTTTCTTAGTGTTCCACCCCTTAACTTTAAAATCTTAAGTGAAAAAGTCTGAAGAAAACCAAGTTCAAAAGTAATTTCAATAACAACTATTCAAACCCACAAAGCAATTTTTCTTTTTCAGTAGTAAGATTGATATTATTTTATTAGGTCTTAATATAAAGGCTGGTATGAACCAACTTTTAACCGATGGTTAAAATAAAATAATCGTTAAAAATGTATGCATAAACAGTAATTATTATAATAATCGTTGAGTAAATGTCGGTGTACACCAGCATGTTATTTTATTTTCCATATTTACATTTCTGAAGCGGACTGGTTTATTTTATGATAAAATGAATTTAGAGAATTTAAATATAATAGAAGAAAAGTTTGTCTAGACCAAAAATACTTACTTGGCGATACCAACTACGGAACTTTAAGAACAAAGTCAGTCAAGATTCATTCGCATACAATATATAAGCGACAATAAAGTTCTCGAGTAACAACCACAGTATTAATTTCGGCACGTAGTCCAAACGTAGAATTGGTTCCAATAAATTCGTTTATCTCCTACCATATCATAATAAAAGTCCCCCACATTTTTTATTTTCATATTCGGTGTGGAAAATCGGCGTTAAATTAAGTAATATTTATTTGATATGGATTTGAAAGGATTAAATAGGGGTAAAAACATTTCGTTTCTTATACTTATTGTGCAATATTTTGTTTTTATATCCAATTGTAGCTTATGTTTTTGGGAAAACTATTTTGGTATTCTCCAAATATGGCTTCGTAGAATTATTTGTTTTAGTAACTAAATATTTAGTAATTAAGAAATTACATAAATTTAAATAAATCGTATATAGATACGAGGTGAAAACAATTCAATTAAACCCCTAATCCGATTTTAAGTATGCTGTATATTTTGCCACCGTTTAATTTACTGTATGCCAACATAAAACACCACATTTAACTATACTACAAATACAATTTTCTCTTGCATATTTACAACAAGTTTTTATTGCACGAGTTCAGCAGACAGGCAAACGGCCCACCTGATGGGAAGCGGTTACCCTCGCCTATGGAAATTTGCAACATCAAAGGTGCTAGCAATGTGCTGCCGCTCTTTAAAGGGCGACTGGAACCTGACCACTATTGCCGGAACACAACATAAGCTTGTTATGGCGGCATACTCTAGACTAGGGGTGGTAGCAATCCAGTCGGGCTACCCTACCACCTGGCTGTGGGTTGTCTTGTCGCCTCTTATGACAGGCCGTCCGGCCGCAGGAAATTGTATTCTTTCTCCGTTCCTGCACGGATACACGGCTTGTAGCTGTATCTACGGCTGCTGGAGGACTGTCCACCCGTCCGTCCAGAGGTCGTTAGACGCTCTCTGGCGTCGTCTAGCCAGATTTTAATGGGATGAATCATTAATATGATACATAACGAGATTATATATAAATCAAAATTTTAATCTTAGTCCATAAAATTAAGGTTCTTATCATAAATAAGTTTAAACGGAATTAATTAGAACTAAATTAATTAGCGCCGACATTTGAATAACAAAGATTCAGACTGTTTTAAATTTATGTTTTAATTAAAAAAATAATTTCAATTAGTTTGGTGGGTCATAAATCGTTTTAAGCTATAAAGCGTAAGACAAACATATGAAAGTAAAGTGATTATTAAACTAAGCTTATTTTCGGACACTTTTTAAAGTAGCAAAAAGTGGTGCTTTATGAGGGCTCGCGAAGTTTTCAACCAAGTAATCACTTTTAAGATAGTTTAAAAAATATATTTTAATGAATCACACTTATTATTGGTAATTAATCACTGATTATTTATTTGTGCTTAACCAAAAAGTCCTGCGTATTTTTAACAACTGTTTACATCGATATTAGTTCTATAGTTTTCGAACAGATAGATGTTAGTAATAACCAGTGTAGTGGATATTACCAATTAATAATAAAATTTAAAAACTTCGTTTAAAAAAACCGACTTCAAAAACTAAAAAACTAAAATGTATAAAATAACTTATTTCTTAAGCTATTATTATTAATATATATTATCAAAAACATCTTAAAGTCGGTGCTTAGTAATTTTCAAAATATAGTAATTTTTATGTTTTCCTTTGCACCGACTTCAAGATGTTTTAGATAATATATATTAATAATAATAGCTTAAGAAATAAGTTATTTTATACATTTTAGTTTTTTAGTTTTTGAAGTTGGTTTTCTTAAACGAAGTTTTTAAATTTTATTTGTTACTTTTTAGTGTCTAGCTATGTATGGGTGGACCCACGAATGGTGCAGCGCTTCTTAAAAAATATAGGTCCCAAGAAGCGGGAACAAAAAAATGTTCGTAAAATGAAAACTACTGGGCCAAACTATGTCAAATTTTTAGGGCACCACATGGCAGCTATTCCGCGTCGAACAAAAAAAGAATCACGTAAATCGGATCATAAATCACGGAGTTATCGGCGAACATATGGAACGGAGTGAAAATTATTTCCATGAAAAATGTTCATAAAATGAAAACTACTGGGCCAAACTATGTAAAATTTTTAGGGGACCAATTGGAAGCTATTCCGCGTCGAACAAAAAAAGAATCACGTAAATCGGATCATAAATCACGGAGTTATCGGCGAACATACATAAAAAAAAGCAAAAAAAAAAGATCCCGACGAATTGAGAACCTCCTCCTTTTTTCGAAGTCGGTTAAAAATTGTTGTATCTTCTATTTCTGTTTAAGTTTCTAAAATGATATTTATATGATAGATAACACATCTAGAAATAAATTGTAATTAGTTTGTCAGAGCGTTAATCTGAAAGTGTGATAGTTTCTCAGTAAAGTGTACCAAAAAAAGTGTTAGGTCTGGTTTCGCTCGCCCTGATTAGAATGTTGTAGGCACTGAATATCAGCCAGTTCTATATCGGACTACGTTTCGGCACAGGAAAATGCTGAATGCCAACCTTATTTCTCAAATTGCGGCGTCGTTACTATTTGGCTCGTGTGTGTCGATTTTAGAAATAAATATCTTCTTTCTTCCTTTTATTTATGTAATAAGAAAGAGAGGGTCAGGACTGTAAGCTTAGACCTATACTGGGTCCGTTTATCTTAATGTTTGGCGTAACTAAAATTTCGACGCGGTCTTATTTCAATGTTTTTTGTCCCAGTTATTATTAATTTTACTGGGATAAATAGCACTTTATTATTATACTGCTTACCGAAGGAATCAAATACCTATTACATTGGGTATGTACCAAAATTCATAATTTAATTTCTAAGGCGATATACAAGAAAAAAATTAACATCACAACACAGTCACTTTAACACTTGTTTTTATACTTTATTGTTGAATACATATTGTTTAGATCAAATCTATCAAAAATGCTGTATATATAATAATTAAGATAATTTTATATTCGAGTCATAATTTATCTAAACGAGATATTCACCCCCATTTCCATGAGCTCTCACGCTCAACTACGCAACGGTTCTGTAGAACATTTATTCCGCGTACAACAATGATCTGTGGGAACTTCCCACCGCGGTTTTCCTGTTAGCGCTATCCTGGTTTGAGAGTTACTTGAGTGGTAGAAAACAAAGTACGAAAATAGGTTCCCATATGAGTGAAGATGCCGTCAATAAATTTGGTGTACCACAAGGAAGTATTTTATGTTTCTAAGGTTTAGTTTAATTTAAGTATCATTGTAACTGCAAGTATAATTTGTAACATTTTTTAGTTCAATAAAAAATTATTATTATTATTATTATTATATTTTGGGCCCTACTCTATTTCTAGTGTACATTAATGACCTATGTAACATCGATCTTCTAAATGGGGAAGTCATTAGTTATGCAGATGACACTGTACTGCTATTTCACGGCGATACATGGGATGAAACTGAACGCATTGCAAGCTCTGGATTTTGCGCTACGACATGAGGATCTTTATAAAGGGCGTTATAAAATTTCTTAGAGATCGGTAACGCAATGACGACACCCCTGGTGTTGCAAACGTCCATAGGCGACGGTAACAATTTTCCATCAGGTGGACCGTCTGCCTGTTTGCCTGCTTCACGCAAAAAAAAAATCTCCACTCTTAGCAATTAATGGTTGTACCGTGTCATATTTTTAGCCGAAAATAGATACTCCGCAGCCGTCTTCAGCTAATCTAAAATACTATAACATATTTCATGAGTTACACAGCACAAGCTTAAATAAGCTCGCCCATTTTGAAAAAACAAAGGATAAAATTTGCATTCAACAAATTGACTTTTCAAATATAACGCGAAAGACAAATGGGTGGCCCAACAAAACCGTTCGGCTAAGTTAAACAAACGGAGCCGCCGGTTTCTGTTTTTTTTTGTTACCCGAAAAAGGGTTTTCAACTTAATTCTCTCGTGACACTAGATGGTTCATTTCTGTCTTACAATTTGGATGAACTAAAGAAAATCTATACAAATAAATAGGTACAATGACCAGCGACAGTGGTCTGGTGGGGCTGGACGGGTGTTAATAGAGGATTTTATTTTAATTTTATTTTTTACTATTGTATATATATTTTTAAGCTAGGTTTATTTATAAGATAGTTTGCCTACCGCTGCCGTATGCGCGAGAGAAAGGGAAACCAGACAGACTGGCGCCGTAACTCCCATAAGAAGTTATCACTTCAACAAACTAAAGAGTATATATGCGTGTATATCAAATACATGGTAGTGTGTGTAATGTTTGTTTATTGATTTAATGTCTTTTTATGCGTAATAAAACGTATGTGTCTCGGGACGTCTGACAGAAAGCCTGCCTACCGTTGCCGTATGCGTGAGAGAACATGAGACGATCAGGGAGGGGCTCCGCGCGCACGGAGTCCCCCCGTACCTCACGAGGCTGTTGGGCGAGTACCTGCGAGATCGACACATCCTTTGGGAGGGCGGTGAGTCCGCCAACCACGTGTTAGGTCGGCGACGTGTCGCGTGCGGCGTTCCACAGGGATCGGTCCTCGGGCCTATCCTTTGGAACGTAGGCTATGACTGGATCCTTCGGGTGACGGTCCGGCCCGGAGTAGGGCTGATCTGCTTTGCGGACGACACCCTACTCACGGCACGCGCCGCGTCTTTTGCGGAATCCGTGGACGTCGCCAACGACGGGTTGGCGATCGTCGTAGATCGAATAGCTAGGCTGGGCTTGAAGGTCTCCCCCGCGAAAACGGAGGCCGTCATGTTCCATAGGAAATTCCGGAATCCTCCCCCGGACTTGTCCGTTACAGTTCAGGGGGTGGCGATCAGAGTAGGGCCCACGATGAAATATCTTGGGCTAGTCCTTGACGGGAAATGGCTGTTCAAAGCGCACTTTGAGCAGCTAGTTCCCAAACTTCTGAATTCCGCGGGCGCACTCTCCAGGCTTCTCCCTAACGTGGGGGGGCCGGGGGGTGCGACGCGGAAGCTTTATTCCGGCATCCTGAGGAGTATGGCACTCTACGGTGCGCCCGTCTGGTCCGATGCGCTTCACCGCCACAACCGAACCCTGCTGCACCGCGCGCAGCGGGTTCTGGCCGTGAGGACCATACGGGGGTACCGCACAGTGTCGTGGTCGGCGGCGACTCTCTTGGCAGGCGAGCTGCCCTGGCCTCTCCAGGCAGACGTCCTGTCCAGAGTTCGTCGCGCCCAGCAGGATGCCCTAGCTAGAGGACTGACCTTCTGTCAAGTCGAATTAGAGACGGTCAGGAAGCGGGAAACCGCCTCCTGCCTCGTCCCCTGGTCTCGTGACCTCGAACACCCTGTGGCCGGCGGCTATACGGTGGATGCAATCAGGCCGCAGCTGGAGAGATGGGTGACCCGCACTAGCGGAACCCTGACCTTCAGGACGACTCAGATACTGACCAGACACGGTTGTTTCGACCAGTATCTGTTTCGCATTGTGGGCTGCTTGCCTTCCCCGGACTGCCGCCAATGCGGCGCACCCGATACGGCGTTACACACGCTTGTTGAGTGCGCTGCATGGACGCCTCAGCGTTTCGAGCTCGAGACACACGTAGGAGCCGTCCGATCGCTTGGCGACTTGGTAACGGCCATGTTGCACAGCGATGACCGCTGGGAGTCTGCGGTCTCTTTCTGTGAGGCGGTAATGTCTCTAAAAGAGGCCGCAGAAAGGGATATGGAGCGAAGTCCTGCAGCGCGTGCTAATGTCTCCACCCGAGGTCGCCGGCCTTCAGCTAGCACCCGGAGAGGCAGGTACGCGCATTACTTCCCTCCCTGAGTTAGGTTCCGGTACGAGGGGCCCCTTGCTACTAGGCAACGCAAGGGATTCAGCCCCCGTTTCGAAGTGGGGTGTGTTCTCCCAGGGCACACTCCAGGCACTTTATTGCGCTGGATCGACTGTTGCGTAACTATGTTCTATATCTCAGTCTTTCTTTCACAACAAAGCGCAGGGTCGACGGGAGGAGAGGTTTTTTAGTGGGTATTGAGGTTGCTCGCCCGTGCGGCATCGCTCTGAGTCTTCCACACTCCTCAGTGTCAAGCCATCGCGGACGAAGCGCAAACAAAGCATACTATTGCTAGCGTTATCGCCCCCGATGGATGCGCGCCGTTTCCTAGTGACGGCCCTGAGAGTGCGTAAATCGGTCAGCATTTGTCCTCGCCTCAAACAAAAAAAAAAAAAAATGCGTGAGAGAAAGGGAAGCCAGACAGACTGGCACTCTAACGCGTTACGTTACGAAGCGGTTTACCCTCCCATAAGAAATTATCATTCATTCAAAAAATATAGCATTCTGCACTGCTTCTCTATATAAATTACTAGCTGTGCCCGCGACGCCGCCCGCGTGGAATTTGTTTTCAAAGGCCCCTCGATTTTGAGACATTTTTCATTACTGCGCCGCTCTTATAAGTCTTAGCGTGATGACAGATAGCCTGTAGCCTTCCTCGATAAATGGGCTATCCAACACTGAAAGAATTTTTCAGATCAGACCAGTAGTTCCTGAGATTCGCGCGTTTAAACAAACAAACTGTTTAGCTTTATATTTATTAGTATAAGATATAAGATGAGTGTGCGAAATTTCGTACTCCTCCGTCCGCGCAATTTTAGTACAAAGTTTTTGCTTCACGTATTAATATATAGATTACACACTTTATAAAAAATCTACCCAAATGTCTTGCAGTATCGTGAATTTCGAGAAACATTCTCTCGTCATCCAAACATGTTGAATTACCGAAACGATTTATGAATACGTCATCAATTCCACTTTTCGCGTTTGATCTGAGCAAGTGCGCGTCGAGCGTACACTGTCTGATATTAGATGTTTCGTATATGACGGACTATTTGTGCGAAAGTTACATTTAAATTATAATTCATAAGATGTCTAAGCCAATCGAAATTGTGTTAAAGACATTTTGAAGGTCTTAAGTGTAGTATACTCGTATGTTGTTTATTCTTATGTGTTATGACGTTTTATTATTTAAATTTGGGTTATTTGTTTCATAATTTTGATTGGGATTGAATCGATTATTATCCATGCAAGAACAGAGAAAGCTTACAATCTCCTGCGGCCAGGCGGCCTGTCATAAGAGGTGACAAAACAACCCACAGCTAGGTGGTAGAGCATTCGCCCGACTGGATGGCTACCACCCTTGGTTTGGAGTATGCCGCCATAACAACCTTGATTTGTGTTCCGGCATTAGTGACCAGGTTTCAGCCAGTCTCCCTTAAGAGTGCAGCAGCGCAAATGTCCATAGGCGATGGTAACTGCTTTCCATCAAGTGGGCTGTCTGTCTGTCTGCTGAACTCATGCCATATAATTATTTTTTTATTCATAATAAATTTGGCGACTACAATACTTGCACTATAAAGGATGAACATAATTTATTTTTATCCAATGAAATAAGAATTATTTCCACAGGATATAGATCCGAATTTTAGCCTAGTCTCATGGAAATTTCTGTAATCGCTACGTCATACCAGATTATAATCACAAATGTAACCCTGTTAGCATTTATGAACATGACGCCCGTTTCCATTCAGCGTACCTACAATGACTTGTGTATTATGTACGTTGCCCCAAATACGAAGTCAGCCATGTGTGAACAGCCTTAACGTAGTAATCAGGTTACTTGTATAATTATTGTGTTATTAACTCGACTGAAAATTTGATATAATTTAGGGTGAATGAAACATGAGTATATAAATAGAGATAGCGAATATTATAATATATTTAACACTAGCTGTGGCCATTATGTCCGTTATGTGTGACATGGGCTTTATATTCCATTCTGACGCAATCTGTATTTGCTGGTTACGGCTTTACTCTCAAACGTTTTTCGTCGTTCGTTTCGTCTGATTAGTTCGAAAAGTCATGACATTTTAAATAGAAATTCAAAATTTAATTGACTTTTTCGAGCTATACAGTACATATCACTACTACCGAGTAGCCACATATATACATATAATAAAACTGTAGAGGTCGAATTTCTGTACAATGAAAAAAAAACGCTAAAAACCGATACAGGGGATGTAAGAAGTGAAATAGAACGAATTTAGAGTTATTTCAAAATTTTTGTTTCTCTGTTTGTCTGTCTGTTTGTACGGGCGAATCTCCGAAACGACTGGTCCGATTTAAATGAAATTTTGTACGGTGGTAGCTTATATCCCTGGTCAACATATAGGATACTTTTGACCCCGAAAAATTAAAGAGTTACAGGGGGATAGTTAAAAAAACTTTAATTACTTAAACAGCTTATTATACAATTTACGCACCTAATTAAGTATTGATATTGCCGGTATCATCATATAATACCGGCAATATCACACATATCGACAATAAAACAATTCATACATTAAAAAACAGTTTAGCGAAAAAGTAAAACCCTACAAAAACAGTGTCTAGCGTAGCGTATTTCATCCTCATATTAAATAAACTGGATGGCGCTGATAGTATTCTACATCGCAATCATGACGCGGACGAAGTCGCTAGTCTATAATATATCTCTACTGAATTTCATTGATATAGATTGTACCGTTTTTACAGAGAATGACAAAGAGATTAAGGCAAAACATAAGGATTCCGTATTTTTATATTGAATATGTTTGCGTTTGACCGACATCAAATCCACCTGACACCAGGACGCGAATTTACAAAGGCTATACTATTTGAGTCACGAGTCAGACTCTAATAGATGCTCTTTTCTTTATGCATATTACTTGACAATACCTAATCTATCTCAGTAAAAAATTGACTCAAATGGATGAGCTTTTTGCTTTAATATTTTCAAAGTAAATGCACGGACAAAACCTAGTACTGTATTATACGAGTATATGCTCACTTAAATAGATAAGGTTTTTACGAGATATTTTCAAACATTACGTACTAACAAAATCTAGTCGAGTAGAAGCTCACCGCCATATTTGTTTATCGCGAACGCGAAACTAAACTTGAAAAGAAGAAATCCGCAATACCTCAGAATATAAGTATTAATATAGAAAAAAAACAAGCAAGTGCTAAAAAACATTAAATATTATTTAGGATTAGGTATATCTGCGTCATGGTTCTGTCTTCCGATAACATTTTGTAATACTAACTTTACTAGCCATACGTTTGATGTCATAATGATATATACAATACATAAACGATACATATGGTATACGTACATAATATAAATAATGTGAGAGAAAACTATATTGATTCTGCCGAGAGGTCAAAATAGAGCTTACGTTCTCTGCGCTTAAATGAGTAGCGATTGGTCAACATCCTGATTTCACGAGGGAGTGCGTTCCAAAAGAGAATTAACAAATGCCATGTAACTATCCACCTAATAATGAAACTAAAATTTGTTGCTGCAATGTTAGAATGAATTTATCTTACAAACTCTACGCGATTTCGGTCAATTTCTGTACTAGAATAGATTAGGGTTTCGTCAAGTTTTTGTCAAACAAAAGCTCATCTTTTAGAGTCTGACTCGTGACTCAAATAGTCAGTTGTCAGTTGGAAATGCAGTCTGATGTAGCACGTATATCTAAAAGACACCTGTTCACGCGAGACTTGAAAACACTTAAATTGTACCTTTCAGGAAAAACAGGCGACGGAAATATTTTCATTCCTCAGCGGTACGTATGATAAAAGTGGAAGCATAGCGATTCGCCCGCTTTGTATCAGTGGCGTGAGCTCGTACGTCTGCTTGTCCGGTGGTAAAAATGTGAGGGAGGAATTAATTCGTGCAATTCTGTGGCACAATCGCCGAAGTGAAAGGTTCACATAGAATACCGATAAACTAACGACTTTGCGTCGATGATCAATGATGATGATAATGTATTTGCCAAAATAGCTAAAGAACTTAAAAAATGCAACACTGGATTTGTTCTCGTGGATGATTAAAAAGCGCTCGATATACCTAGAATATAACTAAGCTAAATCAGTCTCAAGGCTTCGGCCTCACTGCAAGTGGCACGCTTGAAAGTGAGTGCTTAGATACATAGTGGCCACACAATAACTGCCATGCTGTCATGTCTAGTGATCTAAAGTTTATTTTTAGACGTGTATTTTGTTGTGGTAAAAAGTTACTATCAAAGTTGTCCAGACAATTACTTCTTACAGCAAGCATTATCCTAAAATTTTCTTCATTTAACCAAAATTATCGAATATGTTGGGTGCGTGATATTATGTTATACATGGGAGAGATTCCAAAATGGCTACCGTTTATATACAGAGGCTATTATCAATTCTTTCATTGCTTCCCAGTGATACAAGCAAATAACCGACGCGTCCGTTCTAGTGGCTAATCGCTAGGCTGCTATCGAGAAGCCAAACGTTCTAATAAGTAAATGGTGGGACCGCGCGCATTACCCGCAATTTGTTGATTCATTAGGATGAGTCATGTGAGCGATCGACTAACCTCTTACCGCTAAGCGTACCACTTGCAGTGAGGCCGTAACCTAAGATATTCCTTTGTTTATGCACACATGGGACATCTCTATGTGTCTAAAATGTGTATACAATTCAGTGAATTCCAAACAGTATTAATTTTACAATAGCCTTTGTCTAGAGTTAAGTATGTATACATACTTATAAGAAGCCTTGGTCTTATTTAGATTACTACGATTTCCTGTGGCTTTTCTTTTGACAGTTCTTAATTTGAGTCACTAGGATGAGCTTCGAGTTCGATTTATCGTTAGGGTAAAGAAACAACATTTTCGATTTTTGTTCAGTTTTAGGTGTTCATCAGTGTCATCAGTTCATCACTCAGATGTCCATCAGTGAAATAGGTTTTGTAAGAGACGTTTAATACAGTTAATTTGCAGCAATACCTATATATATTGCATGTGTATGTTATTAATTTGTTTTGTTAAATATTTGTATCAACTGCAATAACGAATGTAGAACTTGTTAACGTTTTGTTTCCTACGTCTTTAATTTTGACCATTTTAAAATATTTTTACAGTCATAACGCACTACTGGATTAGTCATTTTTGAAACTCCTTTATCTCAGTGAGAAATTATCGTGTCGAGGTCTAAAAAGAAAAGCTTAAAGCTGAATAAATAATGCGTTCCATACATTTAATTGTTTAGCTCAAAAATTTTCACGACTCCAGGAAACCATAAGAAAAACAAAAATCTCTCAATTTTTTACACTTCTCTAAAAAATGTCAGAACCAGAAACATGAAGATTTAAAATGCTTTTCAAATCTCAACACAAACATTTTCATTGACAGTTTATTGATTATTACACCTTTACTTTTTTTCGAGAAGTGTAAGTTAACACGATATAATTTTATTTTATGTATAGTTTATTAAGGGCTGATTTATCAGTCATCAGATAAAAGTTATGAGACGAATAAATTATAGCTTGAGTAAATTCAAAAGTGAAACCATTCAACTATTTTATTCACGCAATTGTAGTTTTTAATTTCTTCGTGTTGTATTTTATCCAATGAATAACTGTTATTGGGTGATTGAGAAAGCTATATATATAAAAGAAAGTCGTGTTTGTTACACCATTTATAACTCAAGAACGGCTGTACCGATTTGGCTGAAAATTGTTGAGGAGGTAGCTTAGAACCAGGAGACGGACATAGGATACTTTTTATCCCGTTGGAACCGGTAGGCGGCGCTGAGATCGGGTTCTAGAATCCTCCTAATCACCTGGAGCTATTTTGGTGATTCTGAATCAGAATCAGTAGGTGGCGCTAGGATCGGGTCCTAGATTTTTATTTTTGCAGACCAGGACAACGTCTGCCGGGGCCGCTAGTTGGACCTAAAAGTAAGTGTCCATACGAAACCAACACACTACTTTAGTAGTAGACAGTAAAGAAATAAACTAATCTAGGGGACATCGAAAAGCGGATTGTAAGGGTTGGATTTATATAAGCCTGTGGGTTAGGCCACATTAGCGTACCCCGATGTGTTGCGTGAGAACAATATTTATGCTACACATGTGTTGTCTTTAGTTTATGTTCCCTTACAATAAAACTGTAATAAAAATAAAACTATCTAGTTAATTAAAGACGATGTATTACATCGATGTCAAAGGAAAGCGTGCTCAGAAGGTTGGTTGCCTTGCCACGTTGGATGGTAATACTAATTCGCTGCGGGAAATATAATAATTCTCTATAAATATTATAAACGTGAAAGTATGTAAGAATGGATGTATAGATGTATGGATCTATACATCCATACATACAGCCGTATGTTTGTTACTCTTTCAAGCAAAATCTACAGAATGGATTTTGATGAAACTTTACAGTAATATAGCTTACACATCAGAATAACACATAGGCTATAATTTATAAAGATACAGTGTGACTATGAAACAATCCTACCATCTTTTTATGTACCATGTTTTATTCAATAAATGATGATTTGATTTGATTTGTGAATTATCCAAAATACCACGATTTTCCATCATCACGCGGTTGAAACCGCGGGCACAGCTAGTAATACATAAATAAGAAATAATCAGCAGATAAACACACATATTGTATATTGCCGAATTAAGCAAGTTTCCTTGTATTTTAGGGGATATACAACGGACTACTCTGGGGCCGACCCCAAACACCCAGACCATAGTAAATATCGGAAAAAAATCGTTTCCAGAATTTACTATATCAGTAATCGCCCAGAGCCTCTGCGTTGCGATGAGTTACACCTTCTAGTCAAGGGTAGTATATTTTTTTTCCTACAAATTTCTTTATAGAAATTCTTTGCGGATCCACGAATCTAATGTCTTAACTCCAAACGACATTAGTTGTCCATAAAATATTAAGAAGTTATCCATAAAAGTGTGTTTGGATATTACATGTCATCCTCCCATAATGCCCGCGTAGATTAGAATCTAAAGCTACTAAAAGCTTTTCATTTTCACGTAGGAAACGTGACAACCTTTGGCAAGTATCGGTTAAATATAAATCGAGACAAGTAAATGCCTTACCACATGGCTGTAGGTTCTTTTGTTGTCTTTTACTACAGGTCGCCTGGTCGGCTGGCACTAAGTTTTTAAACTCAGAAAACCGGAAACAATAACCGCTCCAGGATGAATTTTATTATTCGCCTATGAAGTTTCATAGATTATTGATTTTGCAGAAAAAAAATACACTGACATATTGGTGCGTGCTGCGTGCACATCTTTGCTTTTACTGTAAATTCAATGACAAAATACAAAGTCTCGACCATCGATGCAGGGTTGCCAGCTTTCGGTTTTCTATCGGATACATTTTGGAGAGTGTGAATTGGAGCTTTTCAATGTTATCCCCCCGTCTCCCTTCCATCATCGGACAACCAGACGCACTGGCATGCAGCACCACTATGGTGCAGCATATGGTGGACATACCACTGATACGAACAAAGCGCTTTGAGTCCACCTTCATTATACGCACCGTAAAGGAGTGGAACTCACTGCCGGAGTCTGTTTTCCCGAAACCTACGACCTGTGTGTCTTCAAGTCTCGTGTGTGTGTCTGCTCGATCTTAGTTCATATTTCCACTCAAAATTGAGCGAGATAATGGTCAAACTCGAACCTACATACATACAGTAATTAAAAAATTCGCAGTGCGAGTTTTTTTTTTACCAGGCTTTTGAGGACTAAGCCGTGACAGGCACAGAAGCCTGGGGGATAGTTCGCGACCCGTGTGTGGGATTCGTCAGGTCGGGGTGGCACTAGCATGCTCAGTTAAACCTGCTATTGCCACTCGCCAGTTATGGATGCCCACTAAAACCCCTGGATGTTCCGTCCTGCTCCTTATGTCAGAGCCACGGGTACACGACCTAGCCTGAGTATGCAGATCTGAGCCCAAGTTTCTTGTCTAGTAGAAACTAGAATAACATAAAGTGTATGTAGTTAATCTAATAACTAGGCCTCTGAAAACTTATCTTGATGGATGTAAACCAGTTACGTGTTTGTAATTATAATTATATGAAGCATTTAATCCTGCTCTGAACGACCTTTAATCCGAAGTTATAGACTGATGAAGTGTGTAGAGTGCGGGTTGCCGCAACTTAAAGGATTGATAATGTCAATATTGTGAGTATAGATTGGGTTCCTTAAGTCGGCACTCTGACGGGAAGGTCGAATATATTGAAAAGGGAAGCTGGTAATCAAATTATGACCAGAATTATTACCAGACGCATCGGTTTGCGTAATGGATACATGGTGGAAGAAATCGAGATTGGAGATCACCAGAGGCTATCAGTATTATGCCGATAATGTATAATGAAGTGTTTTGGCCACATCGCCTGAAATAACCCATCTGGGTTCTTTCTAGCCTATCTAGGCTAGAGAGAGACTTGTGGTCTGGGAAAGTTGAAGGCAAGAGACCTCGCGGTAGATTTCCAAATAGGTGGATTGACCAGATTGCTGACCAGCTGAACATTTCAATAAATACCGCGCTCGGAAGCAATTGTTCACTGCCATCGAAGTCACGTTCCTCAGCAGTGAGGGAACGACTTAGAAGAAGAACATGGGGGACATAGTATTGGTTAGAAGTAAACGTTTTGCCTCCATCTTTCTTTTGCGCACTGCCGTCGAGTGGAACAATTTGCCGGAGTTTGTGTTCCCCGACTCATATAAACCAGTAGTTTTCAAGTCAGCAGTGAATAGGTATCTACCTACTTGGTAAGCGTGCTTCATCTTAGATCGCATCTTCCTTTGAATCTATGATAATATATAGACGTGAAACTAAATATGTATGGTTTCTTATTCTTTCTTTACAAACTAGAAAAATAATCAATTTTTACAAGGCTTAGTTTATATTATTATATTCAAAAGAAGTTTAGTATTGAATATTTTTATTTCTAAATATAGAAAAATTTGTGAGTCTGTCGCCGTAACTAAAAAAAAACTAATTTATGGTTTTTAACCGACTTCGAAAAATAAGAATACGGTTTATCAAATAAATGTTCAGCCTTAAGTTTAAAAAATTCTGGCTGAACATATATTTCATAAATAAATATATAAATTTATGATTTTGATACCTTATGTGTTGGACTTAGATAGATTGCTACAAGATGGTCTCATATAGATTTCATTCATGCTGGACTTCGGATTCCGAAGATATACCAAAAAACCCTTAAAATCAAATAGAAAATGTGAAGTGATTGCGGTATTGTCTCAGCCATATTTTTTTTATATTTAATGGATTTTAATGTTTTTTGCGTCGAGTCCAATATAACTTCAAGGTAGTCTCCTATATAAATTTAATTGGTGCTGAACTTTGGGTTTCAAAGATATCGCAGCGAATTCTTAAAATTCAAATAGATAATGTGTGATGGCTGAGGCACTTTAATTAAATATAAATTGTTATACACATTCCTACATATATAATGTATTATAGTCACTCGCCTATATTATACAATCGGTTATAACTGTGCCTCCAAAATCGGTTCCCGCAAGCTTTATCAGACCTTCCTCCTCGTTAGCAGCCAGAATTGCGTCAATAAATGTCTCCAGCCGATAGTGTCAACTGAAATTTAACGATCAAAATTGAAGAAGGGAAATGTTTGACTTATATTGACTTATATCACTTCGAAGTTATGATGGCTTGGCAGCTTGTAACGGAAAAACAGAATTCTTTGGTGTTATTTTGATTTACTTTTTTGTCTTCTGTCAATGTATATGGAGATGGAATGATACTATTACACTTAAAATAAATAAATCTTTAATCTTTTTTATACCTTGTCTTACCTTTTCCAAAACACATACATGTATTAATACCGTTTAGAGGTGAGGCTTCATCTGCGTTAGTGTTAAACATTTAGGCCACTCAAGTAGATATGGAGATGGATTTAGTGTGTTATTTGAGATGCGACATTGTTAATGACGTTAAATAGTGACAGATAACGTATGTATGTACACTAATATGGCCATGTGTTAACGGCGTTATTTTTTCACGCTCTAAATAAGATGCATTCGTCCACAGCCTAAATTTTAACACTGACGCCGATGAAACCCATGCGTAAGTTTATTTCATAACAACTCTTGAAACCACGCTTTCATCTGATCGTCTCTCGTCTTGTCATTCTATTGCGTAATGTTTAGTTTTCTTTCTTCGCCATCTATTGTTCTCATTACCACATTCAGATACACACTCAACTGCTCTATAGACGTAGACTAATGTCTACGTCTATAAAGCACCCTAATGGGTGGCGCAGAAAAACCGACTTTTTTGAGTCTCGAGTGAAAAATTGTTAGTTTTTGATGTTTTGAGAACTCCCTCCAAAGGACAGCTCAAAAAAAACTTTCTAAGAGGTCGCTCCAATTTTTTTAATATTTCAAAAAACGCCAAAAAATGAATTTTGTTTTTGTTGAATTTTTTTTCTCGTTACGGTGTAATTTTATAAACCAAAATATAATACTTTTCTGAAAGTTTTAGTTCAAAATTTCTTTAAATTTACTAGTGAATTGCTCGCTCGAAAAAAATCTAAAGTATTGCAACAATAGAAAAAAATATGAGCGACCTTTTAAAATTCAAATTTTGAACTGAAATTTTCAGCAACTTGTATTTTTTTTGGTCTACAAAATTATACCCTAGTGAGAAAAAAAAACCCGGCCGCAGGAATTAGTATTCTTTTCCGTTCCTGCACGGAGAAATCAAGTCAAGTCAGTGCTACCCGTTAAACACGCAAATAATATAAATTACAGAGTGAGTGGTTTAATAATAAATAAATAATAATTTTAATAATAACATCCCTAACTACACACTAATATATATAATGCCATATTATTGACTAAAGTGTAGAAAAAACCCATAAGGTTATAAATAAGGAAACATTTCACTCCCCGAAGGCTACTCGATGTCAATTAAATATATTCCGTCAATCAAGGGTCCCTTTATCCCACGTCTATCCTTTTACACGGGCTATCGGTTTCCTTTTGTCAATTTGCGAAGTGTTTCATGTGTTTTTCCTTTTTAATATCATTCAGTTAGGGTGAGAGTGGTGAGAGGTATCATTAGCTAAAGCTCTTATCACTCTGACCCTAATTGAAATATATTAAAAAGAGAAAACTCATTGAACACTTCGTAAATTGGCAAAAATGTCTTGATGTTAGTCTAATCTGCTAAACTAAAGGTTTAAAACATTTATTTCTCAAAAGAATTTACAATGCACTTACAGAGAAATAACTAGTTAAATTTAATTAACATTAACCCCTATTAGCGCATCTGTCCATTTATTATTGTAATATTTAAAAATATTTTGTTTCCGAGTGAATTTGGTAAATTATTTATAATAGTGAGGGTAGTCTTGAGACAAAAGTCGGAGCAAAGTATGTTGTTCATTAAGGCAACGGGCTTATTAAAACTTTAACTTTAACTTTATTAAACTAAATTATTGTACTACTGCTGGTTTAGCTAATACCTATTTTTGTTGTCCTTCTTATACTCCATCCAAAGGTTGACTGGAGGAAATCGCAATGGGCGATAACACCGGCGGTTGTACTTGCATATTTGTACAATAAAGTATACTAGTGGTCGCCCAGTGGCCGAAATTCGACCATAAATAATTAAAATTGTAAGGTTGAATATTATCAAGTTTCTATTGTCAATATACTATATTGTATACTTCTATAATCACAGATTTCACCAAGGTTATACTGTAGATTTGACTTTAACAATAAACAAATGAGTATATATGCGTGTGTGTGTCAAATACATGGTCAAATAGATAGTAGGTAAGTACCACCCGTTTAAAACCGTTAAAATGTAGTTTTATTATGTATAAAAGTCGCGAAAACTTAAGAAAATATTAAAAATAATTGGAATCGGTTAGGGAGAAATTCGACCATAAACACCGTGACACGAGATTTTTATAAATTAAAAAGATCTTGGAAAGCAAATTTTCCTACATAAAATCTAAAGGAATTATGATAATTTTTCAAGTAGGTACCTTGACAGCAATTTCGACCCATTTAATTCGATCTCGTGAAATCTAATTTAGTAAACTGGCCTCCTTACAGCATCCGCTTTTAGTATCCAATAAAAGAAATTGAGTTCCCAATTTTTTAATCCAGACGAACACCCGAGCTATCGGCGAAGTATTTCATGGATTGAATCAAAAAAATTGAAATAATCCGCTGGTGTTTTATACTGTTACGCAGGATTCGAATTAAAATGCCGTTGGAATTACTATAGAATTTATTGGAACTATACAAACACGTATAACATAGGTACAAATATAACTAGACACTACTAGTACAAACTGCACGATTCAATAACACGCGCAAACTCCGTTACTATATCGCTCGTCAAAGGTTGCTTGCTTGCTCGTATCGTAATCCTCGCTTGACTCCTCACCTCTCCATCAGGTCATCGTTTTATATTGCACAAATGCAATGATCCCGTATCTAAGTCGACTTAATCCGCCACACCTGGCTAATGATTCAGCTGCAAACTGCCATAAAAGAGTACGATAAAACAATGGGGTGTTTGCTAATCGCAAATTTTAAACAAAGTAAACAAAAAAAGGCGATCATAAAAGAGTTACTATTAGTTTAAATGCCGACAGGTAATAAATTATGTTTTGTTTCAGATATGCAGGTGGATTTTGTTTTTGTCGGGACCTGAGTTGTAACAATACAATTAAAAATTAATTATAGTAGAATATGGAAAATTATACTTAAAGTGTAGTGGTAGTGATTATGAACATAGTGATGTTAGACACCCTGGCAGAGCCTGTTTGCTTTCTATTTAAGTGTTTACTTTTAAAAGACAAATTAACGTTTCTTAACTAATGCAAAAGGCTAAACATGTAGAACTCGGGTATTAATTAGTAACAAATATAAGACGCGTTATTGATTGGCCCTCAGTGTCGCCGGACCAACTTTCCAGCCGGATTCTATTTGCAATAGCAACGCAATTGAAATATCGGAAAGCGACCGCCTGTGACCGGCGCTCGGGAAACTAGTTTCTGAAACTGAAAACTTAACATTTAACTTGGAAACCGGTCAACGAGCTGCGGTAGAAAGTTTAACGAAACCGCTAGTGAGGTGAGTAATGTTTTTCGAGATAAAAGAATATTTAATCGTAAAAGTACTCACCTATATTGGTTTAAAGAACTTTATTTCCCATAAAAACATGTAGGTCTTTTTTTATTGCCGGAATTCCGGAACACAAATCAAGGTTGTTATGATGGCATACTCTGAACAAGTCGTACTGCTAGTACAATGTATAGCACAGTGTGTGAGCGGGACGGATGATGTGCGAGCGAGATAGAGCAACTATTAATATGTGCGCCCCCGCGTTGCGCTAGCCAGTAGTGCGTTGTCGGCTGTGATGAGAAGACGTATGCAGGTCGCATTAGATTAAAAATAATTAATACAACATCCTCCATCGAAACTTGGGCTGTTCTGGAGTCTTTGCAAAGATGCCGTATTGATTGGCGATACATTGAAATGCTGAGATGCCTGTATGACGCCGCAATGATGACCGTCCGGATCCAGGACTGGAGGGTGAAGCCTATACACCTACGTCGCGGGGTGAGACAGGGGGATATGATTTCCCCGAAACTGTTCACCAACGCGATGGAGGATGTCTTCAAAACTCTGGACTGGGCTGGACGGGGCATTAACATCAACGGCTAGTGTATCTCTCACCTCCGTTTCGCCGACGATATCGTTGTCTTTGCAGAGACTTTGGAGGAACTTGCTGGGGCTTAAATGCTGGGCAGCTTAAATGAATCTTCCAGACTGGTCGGTCTCGGCATGAATTTGGACAAGACGAAACTAATGTTCAAAGAACACGTCATGCCGAGACCGGTAAACGTCAATGGCGTCCCTCTGGAATTTGTGCAGGAATATGTCTACCTTGGACAGAAAATACAGGTAGGCAGGCACAACTTCGAGGGGGAAGCCAATAGGAGGATTCAGTTGGGCTGGGCGGCATTCGGTAAGCTTCGTCAAGTATTCTCATCGACCATTCCGCAATGCTTGAAGACAAAAGTCTTCGAGCAGTGCGTCCTCCCCGTCCTGACTTACGGGGCGGAGACGTGGACACTGACAGCAGGATTGGTCCACAAGTTCGAAGTCACTCAACGGGCTATGGAGCGAGCTATGTTGGGTGTTTCTCGTATGGATAAAATTAGAAATGAGGATATCCGTAAGAGAACCAAATAACCGACATAGCTCGCAAAACTAGCAAGTTGAAGTGGCAGTGGGCCGGGCACGTCTGCGGCAGGACCGATGGCCGTTGGAGCAGACGAGTCCTGGAGTGGAGACCGCGTCTCGGTAAACGTAGTGTCGGACGCCCTCCAGCCCGATGGACCGACGACCTACGCAAGGTTGCCGGTAGGGGCTGGATGAGGAAGACAGTGGACAGGTATGAGTGGCGCCGTCTTGGGGAGGCCTACGTCCAGCAGTGGACTGTGAATGGCTGACGACGACGACGACGACGACGAATACAACATAAATCTTAACACTAATGTAGTGCTATGCAGTCTTCTATTTGTTGCGGTTTTTTATTTTATATTCTTTTAATAAAAGGTTTTTAGTTTGATTAAAATAAAAATATATTTCATTTTTGTAACTCGTTTGGCAATTTATTAAATAACTGCACACCTTCAAACACGATGACTTATATCCATAGTGGTAGCAAAAGGGCTAGCGCACTCCCAAACTTGAAGGTCGCGGGTTTGAATCCTGGCCAGAAGGCATGTACCATTTAGGTAGTTTCTGACCTAATGTGCATATTGTTTTAATTACCACGTGCGAACGACAGTTAAGGAAAACTTCGTGGTGATACCTGCAAATTGAGATAACTGATGTGTCATACTTGCCAGGCGAGGCGGGTGTACTGTCCGTTTTTCTATAGTGGGAGGCCTGAATCCAGCAGTGGGACGTTTGTTGTCGGATATTATTGTTTATTATTTATTATATGAGAAATTTACTTTATGTAATGTTACATAGTCTACGTCCGGTCCTTTCGAGTTTGTTTACTTGAACGCGCTAATCCCAGGAACAACTGGTTTGATATGAAAAATTCTTTCAGTGTTAGATAGCCCATTTAACGAAGAAGGCTATAGGCTATATCATCACGCTAAGACCAAGACTTTTTTTAATTATTCCACCCGGACAAAGTCGCGGCTAGAAGCTAGTGAATAAAAATAAAAACTCGATATAAGAAGGAAAAAACACACATACAAACATCCAAATAAATAGTTGAAATTATTATATGTACCAAAGTTCATTAGACCAACCAAATTGAGGTCATCGTGAGGCTATCATCGGGCTTAATTATGTTGGGCAATTTTCTAAAATTACCCTAATATACGATTTACGGCTGGTCACTTGAGCACGATCTCCGTGTTTACAATAAATGAAATTACAGCACTTCTAATAGCATTTAGTTAGTTGAAATTGTTTTAAGCACGGTATTTTATTTATTCAAGTATTGTTAATATTTTATTTAGCCTACCGCCAATTTGTTCATTTTAATTACAGTGTAAACTCCATGTAACATCACTCGATATAACGAAATACTCCCTTAAGCGTCGATATCACATGGCTTTGGTTGGTTTAGCTTGTTTTCCATACAATGATACTGTTACGTACGAGCGGGGTACGCACTTATGGATTGGAAGAAAACACCAGTTTTAAATTTAAAAGCTTTTATTAACTCACACAGCCGCACGTAGTACCTCTCTGCAGGGTTCCCCCTATACGCAGGACCAACCATGCACAGTCCCGACGATAAGTTGCCACACCCTCAATACCGTCGCCGATATTGCGCGGACCACCTCCAATATTATCGCGCCTAGCTCGCTTCTGGTTTCCCTCTCGAACTACGCTACACACCTCCTTTGCGTATCTGTCCACCAAACTTCTCACTAAATTCACCACTTAGTTCGTCTCTGTCCTCTATTAACGTTCTCTAATATCGCACTTGTCGTTTCACCGTCTTGGACTGAACTCAGCTTTAAACTGCAACTTTCAACTCTAAAACTGCCCGGTAGGCGCGCCTTACGCTCTTTATATACCCGGAAGAATTTTCTAGAACCCGTCTATCTGTCTCTGTCTTTTCTTTCCCGAACCTTCTGTTCGGGAACTTTCGTTTATACGCCTATCCCTTTCTAACATCTATCTATCTCTTTCTCTCTTTTGTCGTCTATCTCTTTCTAACATCTATCTATCTCTTTCTTTCATTTATCGTCTATCTTTTTCTAAATATATCCGTCCTTGTCTTTTTGTTCTAGATTTTTCTAGATTGTTCCAAAAGTTCGAAAACTAACTAGATGGTTCCACCATCGTTCGCCACAATACACTCTATATATCATTACACCTACTCGCAATAACGACAGCAATTAAGTAATAAAAAGTACCTTTTATGTTGCCAAAATTAGCAAAACCGCGCAAGTGTGTACGTTCTATCTTTATTATACTAACCCGTAATAAATGCATACCGAAATTTCTAAGTATTTCCCTTATCATCCAGATTCCTCAATATTGCAAGATATTAATAAAATAAATTAAAAAATACAACAAATTACTGGTCCAGCAAAAGACGTCAGACCAAAATAACAGTCTCTCCATTTAACGACAACTCTTTATAACGCCATAAAGTTTACAGTCCCTACAGTGTCGTTATATAGAGCTTACGCTGTATTTGGTTTGTTTATGGTTATTATTATACTCTATGGGAGCCTAATCTAATTTACCACCGCTTTGTAATATTTGGCTTGAAGAGAAAAACTGTGCTAGAAACTCTTCAGCAACATGCTTAGCTCTAATAATTTTAAATAATATTAAAATTAAACAAAACTAAAAAGTATAAAATAACTTATTTCTAAAGCTATTTGTAATTATAATATCTTATTTTTAATATATATTATCTAAAACATCTTAAAGTTGGTGCTTAGTAATTTTCAAAATATAGTAATTTTTATGTTTAACGTTGCATCGACTTCAAGATGTTTGATGATAATATATATTTTAGATATAGCTTTAGAAATAAGCTATTTTATACTTTTTAGTTTTTTAAACGAAGTTTTTTTTATTTGTTACTTTTTAGTGTCTAGCTATGGGTAGGCCTACGAAAGGTGTCGCGCGCCTTAAAAAATATAGGTCCCAAGAAACGGGAACAAAAAAATGTTCGTAAAATACTACTGGGCCAAACTATGTTAAATTATTAGGGGACCAAATGGCAACTATTCCGCATCAAAATAAAGAAGAATCACGTAAATCGGATAATAAATCTCAGAGTAATCGGTGTACATATGGAACGGAATGAAAATGTTTTCATAAAAAATGTTTATAAAATGAAAACTACTGGGCCAAAGTATGTTAAATTTTTAGGGGACCAAATGGCAACTATACCGCATCGAATTAAAAACGAATCACGTAAATCGGATCATAAATTTTAGAGTAATCGGTGTACGACATAAAAAAAAATAAAAAAACATATCGACCAAGTTGAGAACCTCCTCCTTTTGGAAGTCGGTTAATGAGAAATTGTAAACCACGTAGGTTTGGGTTCCGGTGCATGCAGAAAGAGCTAACAGTGTCTTGAGGTCTGGTAGTTGGTTTTTGTTGGGTTTGGGTATTAATAATTTACTTCAAAAACAGTCTTTTTCTTTCTTTAAAAAAGGTGAAAGAAGTACCTTTGACGAATATCTTCTATAATAAAACTACGTTTTAACGGTTTTGAGCGCGGTAATTTATTTGATTTTTGTTATTCCATTACGGCCACTCTTTAGTGGCCGTGATCACGAATGTCAAAGATGTCAAGTGTCAACGAGTATTGTTAAAGTTTTATTTAGCTTACCGCCAACTTGTTCATTTTCATTGTTTAGTTTAAATTTTATTTATGCTTATTATTTTATTTAAATAATAACCATAATTACCGCGCTTACAACGTAGTTTTATTATTTATACAAGTCGCGAAAACTTAAGAAAATATTATGACTATCTTCCAATTTTTCACCTCTCAATAAAAAGGAATTATCTTATAAGGATATAATTTCTTTCTCTAATTTCTTATAAGGATAGAAAGAAATTAATTAAATATTATAAAGGATCTGAAGAACTGTATAATATTAGATAAAGAAGTAAAATTAATGTCTGTAGATTGAGTGGACTACACTATGTTTTTGTTGATTAGTTGATTTTCAACTTAATTACTATTTGCATGCCTGAAAAGGCAAAAACATGTGAAACATTACGCAATATATTGTCATCTAATATTTATATAATACTAACCATGTTTTTAAGCAAATAAATGATTTGATTTGATTGATTTGATTTGATTTCCAGGAGATAATATTCTTTCATCAATCAAAAAAAGTTCCGGGAAAACTTGTACTTCCTTATATAAATGGAAAAATACAATTCCAATAAAACTTACAAAAGAGGAAAAAACAGAGCGAGCTTAATAAAAACTGGCCTGTAACAATGCACGAAGTTACTAACAATCGCTGTTCTATTGTAACAAATAATTTGGAGTAGGGGTAGGTAGGTCTAACCATAGTAATATTATAAATGGGAAGATACTGCTGTCTGTTACGCTTTTAAAAATAAACTACAGGACAGTTTATTAATGAAATACAGGTACATATGTAGTCTCAATGTCGGGAATTGATATAGGATACTGTTACATACCGACAAAGAAACGCGCACCTGGTTTATTGCCCCTCCCGCATTCGGAGTTCTTTTGTTTACTTCGTATTTAAAAATTGCAATTAGACAATAGCCTATTGTTATTGTCTTCGACTTTGTTGGCCGTTCGCAGGAATAATTAACCAGGTGTGCAAATTACTGTTTCTCGGAAACTCCAGTGCACGCGGTCGGTTTTTTGTACTGTATAGTTAGTATAAAACAATGCCCGAACGGAGGGGTGGGGTAGTCAGGCGACGACTGCGATACGAGTAAGACGTACATTCGATGAGCAATATAGTGACGGATTTTGCGCGTTTTATTGAATCGTGCAGTGTATACTGGTTGTATCCAGTTATATTAGTACCTGTTTTATACGTGTTTGTTTGTACAGTTCTAATAAACTCTACAGTAATTCCAACGGCATTTTAATTCGAGTCCTGCGTAACTCGTAACAATACTTTCATCCCGGAAAATGTGGTAGTTTTTGTTTTTTAGGATACGGAGTTGTAAAAAGAATATAAGTAATTGGAAGATAATCCACATAAAAAAAATGGCTGTGGTATTCAAAGATAAACGGACAGATTAGAAAAAAGTGATTCACAGAGGTTTAGATTTTTCCAACATGGCCACGGAACTCTCATAACGATACAAGGTGCATATTATTTCTAATGCAATCACTTTTGGGTTGAATTATGATTCTTCAATTTTTATATAAAATATACCCACAAGTCTTATTTGCTCAAACAATGCGAACATGCCCAATCGATGGAACAGACAGGGATGAATTTGGTTCATGGAACTAACTTGTCAAACAGTTAATAATGATAAATAATGTCTTTTTAATTTTTTTATTGTAGGAGTTCAGCGGATAGGCAGACTGCCCACTTGATGGAAAGCGGTTACCATCGCCTATGGACATTTGCAACACCAAATGCGCTGCTGCTTAAGGAACCCTTACCCTTACCCTTAAGGAACCTGGTCATTAATGCCGGAACACAACTCAAGGTTGTTATGGCGACATACTTTAGGTGGTAGCCATCTAGTCGGGCAAATGCCTTACCACCTGACAAATTATGTTATTGCTACTGCTTTACCACTTCTTTTTAATTTTTAATATGTATGGCTTAATATGGAAATTGAATTGGGTAGCCCCAATTTGCATATTTAGTTAGCTATAGATGCTAGAATCAAGTATGCATTAAGTATTCAAGTAAAATCCTCAGTCAAATTGTGGGTATTTGAGTATATTTGGGTATGTGGGTCAAAACTCACATTTAACGAGGGAGATTTTGTAGTGTATTTTATAAAGGTTTATTTTACTAAACGGTTGTAATATTTAACACAACACATAAGTATTCATTAACAATAATTAGTATACTTTAGTAGATTTTAACACGAGAGGTGAAAGTGACCTATTAGGGCATGAGATGGTTTGCCTACGAGCGTAAATCAAATCAAAATCAAATCAAATCAAATTTATTTGTTCGAAACATGGTTAAACAGTTGGTACATATGTTATAATGTACACATGTTTTGATCACATAGGAGCATACAAATATTTATGATAATTTTTATTTTCAGTTTACGTTTTTGACACACGCACGCATATATACTCTTTTGTTTATTGTTCAGGTCAAATTAACAGTGTATAATGCCTTGGCAAAATCTGTGATTATAGAAGTATAGTCTTTGACAACAAATTATTATGGTCGAATTTCGACCACGGGCGACCACTAGTTGTAATAGATAAATGTGTAGTAAATAAAATAAATACTTATTTATTTTAAGACTGAATATGTCCCTGGCGATGCCTTCCCAAAAAGTTTTCTCGTTAGTAAACTCGTACCGATGAGCGGTATCGAATAAATACAATCGAGTTATACGACTCCACCAATAATTTGATCGAGTTAATATCAAAGCGGTTCAGGAATTTCCTTTTGGAGGTCTTCAGCAGGTCATCAAAGAGCCTTGAACTGAAAGGGAAAAAGATTTTGCTTTAATTAAACTCATTTTAATGTACCGAAGTTCTAATTACTACCGCTTTAAAGACAGAACTTTACTTGCATTTCGATCTCGAAATATCCGCTGGAAAATCTTTTATACTAAGCATTTTTCTTTTGAGATTGGTAGTTTATTTTAATACTAGGTATGCCCGTCACATCGTTTGTGGGACTTTGATTTTATATTTATTATTGAGGATAGATAATATTGTTACGAGTGCGGGACTCGAAATAAAAATGCCGTTGGAATTACTATAGAATTTATTAGAAACAAATATAACTGGCCACAATCAGGACAAACTGCGCGATTCAATAACACGCGCAAAGTTCGTCACTCACTATATGGCCCATCGAATATACACACGTATTGCTCGTATCGTAATCGTCGCTTGACTGTCTCGTTCGGGAATTACTATCGTAACAATATAATATCTATAAAGACTATTCAAAAACGGTTAAAAGAGTCATCGTGAAACTTCTAATCTGCATATAACAATAAAAAGTTGCATTTAAATAGAACTTCCAAAAGTAAAGCTTTAACCGTTTAAGTGAATCGCCTGTTACGATAAAAGTTAATTTAGTATGAACGGTAACCGCTAACGGTGGAACTGAAAGTCCAAGATGAAAGCATTTTTAAAGACCGTTAAGTGTAACGTCTTGGAAAATTGGTTAAATATGTTATAATAGCCTAAATGTCTGTTGAGCGGAGATATGGTCTCAGATAGACCATGCTTACTTAGAAACCTATACACACAGGACTTGAAAAAGACAGACTGGCAATGAGTTCTACTGTATACTTATATGTATATATATATATATATATATATATATATATATATATATATATATAAATAGAACGGCCTCGTTCTCACGACATCTTTAGTTATTGCAGGTTTAGTGGGCGTCATCAGGATAAAATGCGAGCATAAAACACAATAGCCACGGTTTATACACTTTTAATTTAGATTTGATCAACATTATGAAATAGTTTAGACCGAGCAGCAGGTTCAGGGCACCCGCTCATACTTTCAACTTCAATACTTTCTTTAAAACTCTCAAAGGTCCAACTCGACCTGTAGCCACCAACCAAATGTGTCACATAAACTCCTCAGTCTACCCAAGTAGATATTACTCAAAGTATAGAGGGCGCTGACCCCGCTCCGCCATAAGCTCTGCTCTGATTGGTCGTTTATTAAATTACAATATTCGTAACTTTTATTAGGTTAGAACGATCTTTAAGTTATAGAAACATTCAACAAATCAAATTAAATTACATTAAGAATTTTAGAAGTAATTAAAATGTAAACAAATGATATTGTGCGTTATACATCCAGTCAACGATACGTCCAATTAAAGCTTCCCTCCGACATATATATATATATATATATATATATATATATATATATATATGTCGCAGAACGGCCTCGTTCTCACGACATCTTTAGTTATTGCAGGTTTAGTGGGCGTCATCAGGATAAAATGCGAGCATAAAACACAATAGCCACGGTTTATACACTTTTAATTTAGATTTGATCAACATTATGACATAGTTTAGACCGAGCAGCGGGTTCAGGGCACCCGCTCATACTTCTAACTTAAAACACTTTCTTTAAAATACTCTAAGGTCCAACTCGACCTGCTGCCATCAACCCAATGTGCCACAAAAACTCCTCCGTCTACCGAAGTAGATATTACTCAAAGTATAGAGGGCGCTGACCCCGCTCCGCCATATGCTCTGCTCTGATTGGTCGTTTATTAAATTACAATATTCATAACTTTTATTAGGTTAGAACGATCTTTAAGTTATAGAAACATTCAACAAATCAAATTAAATTACATTAAGAATTTTAGAAGTAATTAAAATGTAAACAAATGATATTGTGCGTTATACATCCAGTCAACGATACGTCCAATTAAAGCTTCCCTCCGACATATATATATATATATAATCCAGATTTTACTGGGGTCCTATTTAGGCACCAGGTAAAATCTGGATCCATATCATAGAAGTTTCAGTCCTATTGCAGGTCTTTGATTGACGTCTAGAGCCTAAAACCGGTAAAAAGAAATGTTCGGCATAGCTGGAACGGTGTTCAGTGCCTTCAATAAAAATGTCAGCCACGACCAGAAATAACGACCATGGTACCGCGCTTAAAAACCCTTAATACGTAGTTTTACCATATATACTAGTGGCGAAAACTTAAGAAAATACTAGTAGTTCTACAATGTCAAATTATACAAAGTTAACAAATAATTATTCTTTGTACTGTTACGAATTTGTGAGATTCGAATTTAAAATGCCGTTCCAATTATCACAAAGTTTACTAGAAGTACATACACATTATTCACAGGTCTTACAAACACAGCCGAAAACAATAAGTCCAAACCGTAAGCAAAAAATAGTAGATAAAACGCGCTAGATTCGTGAATATGAATTTACCGCTTCAAATGTAGACTTAGTAACGCCTCACTTGCAGTTGAAACTCAACTAGCTGTGTCTTAATTGCTCGACCTTATATAGATATGAATATCTCTATAAGGCTCTTGCTCTTGGCAATATGCACACAATTCACTGAAATTGTCGGACTTATAAGCTTAATCCGAAACAACTTTCTAAGAATTTCCAACGAAACTTGAACAATTGAAGAAAAGCTTTATACGTCTTAATGGGAAGCATACAAAGGGATTAACGCGAACAAATGAATGTAAATAATTAAGGCATCCATAAAGGCATTACAAATCGTTTAAATTCCAAGGTTAATTAAATATGTGTTGCAACGGATTATATCGGTTCGCAACAATACTATAATATATTGGTTGTCATTTAAAAAATCTTCTACTTTAGTTGTTAATTCTTTTTTAAACTATCATTTTTTATGATACTTTGTGTTTCTTTCCAGTGTTTAATGTCGGGGTCACCAAAATGGTGTGTACACGAATAACTTACACGTGTTTCGATAATTACAGTATGTGAGGTGTTAAATGATACTTCAGATGGCAGAGAGTAGTATTCACTGTCGAGTGCTGATGTCAACTGATTTATTTTGGAAACGGCAACCTTAAGTACAAATATTAACAAGTCGTACAGATAGTACAATGTATAGCACTGTGTGAGCGGGACGGATGACGTGCGAGCGAGATAGAGTAACTATTAATATGTGCGCTCTCGCGTTGCGCTAGCCAGTAGTGCATTGTCCGCTGCGATGACAAGACGTATGCTGCTTCCATAGTATGTTTTTATTCACGTATCAAAGAATGCTCACATTTTTTGTTTATTTAATCTATGATTATAGATTTCAATGTCCTGGACTTCTGCACACGTTTTGCACAACCCCGTGATACCACATAACTGTCCTCGCCTCGCCTTTACTATCTCTTTACAGGTAACCAGAGGCGAGACTGAACGGTACTGTCTAACGGGGCTGTGCTCCAGAGACCGGGCTAACGGTATATCCAAGATATTCAATATTTAACAACTTTGAAATTATATAATATACCTACACTACAAATGCCTCAGTACTGTCCATCGTTAAGTTATAAATACATAAAGCACCAGTTTCAGAAGATTCGTTTTAAAAATCCTCTCATTAAAATATAAAAGGATAAAATCTCAATTCATTACAACCTCAGAAATTCTCTTTGAAACGATATCTATTTTTGTTTTAGGCACTCAATTAAAAAAGGACCAGACAAAGGTCAGGCGTTTGATTCACGCGAAACAAGGGTGAGAGATAATGGGTTTTATATTTAGACTAGCTCTGTCCTGCGGTTTCATCTGCGTTAAATTGGGATTATAATTAATAACCATATACCGTGCTGACCCTCGGGAACTACCTTACCCGTGTCATGGGTTTTATATTTAGACTAGCTCTGTCCTGCGGTTTCATCTGCGTTAAATTGGGATTATAATTAATAACCATATACCGTGCTGACCCTCGGGAACTACCTTACCCGTGTCACCAAACGTTTCGCTAGATTGCTTTGGTCTATATGACATTATTATTATGACTTATTTAACGATATTTGCAATATTTATACATAATTTAATCATAGATGAATACGGAGAATAATAGTAGTAATCGTAGAGAGAGTACTTGAAGTATAATAGTTGTAAGTGAAGTGGCTGTGTCTCGGCCGCTTCTTATGTGATATTTTATGTCCGACGTCTAGCTGCTAACTGCACGAGCTATGGCCGTCGGCAGTGTGCGAGGCGTGGGGAAAATGTGCTTTGGCACGCGGCTCAGCGGGGGCGATCTCTGTCCGCAAGAATATGCTTGGGGGTCGTAGCGTGACGTTTATCTATAATATTCTCAAATAAATGGCCTATTATCGATGATCGGAAAAGTAGAGCTAATTTACTTTTCTTTGTAGGTAAGCTAGTAAAAGTGTCTAGCATATGAACTGATTTTATTGCCTTCTAGCAATATTCTGTCTTATCTGTAGTCGATGTCAGTCAATTGTAAACAAAGTAAAGATAACCTCGATAATAATCCGTCTCCGATTAGGTCATATTTGCTCTCCTGTTTTTTGACTAAACTCAGAATTCGTGATAACTCCTTGTGGGAGTGCGGTTTTGGTGAAGGTTCAGCTAAGCACATATTTTTTTACTATCCTAAAATCATACTTACTTACTTTAATTTATGTGATAAATTCTTTACATATATTTAACTAGCTTCTGCCCGCAATAGTACTTTGGGCTAACTTGGTCTTAGCGCGATGATATATAGCCTATAAATAGAAATCAGTAGTTCCTGAGATTAGCGCGTTCAAGCAAACAAACAAACAAACTTTTAAGCTTTATATATTAATATAAAGCTGAAAAGTTTTGAATGAATCTAAATACTGCAAAATATTGTTGAAGCTGCGAGTACGCTGGGAAATCGTAACACATCCAGAAATATTTATTGTATATTTTTAACATTTTAGTACTTTGTATGCTACGAACGGTTGCAGTTCGCAATAAACTTATAAGATTGATGCGGTTTGTGTTTGCAGTTGAGTTTTTATCGATAAACACCGAATGGTTTGTTTAACAATTGATTACAAATGGAGCTGGGATTTGACAGAAAAATGATGTAGTGTATACGTAAGAAATAAAAATTTCACAAGTGATCACCATAATTGTAACTAAATATGTTAGATCACATAAGTGTTTTTTTATTGCAGGTCCACCTTATGGAAAGAGAAAGATACAAAAAGTGCCACTGGCCTGAAAAAGCGAGGACTGGAACCTAGCCATGTAGCCGCAACACAACTCTAGGTTACCTTGTGCTGGACTCTGCGTTCCATACGCTGGTTGAGTGCGCGGCATGGGCACCGCTGATATTTGAGCTCGAGGCTGTTATAGGTCCGATTCGCTGGGTAGTCTGGTTCAGGCCATCCTGCACAGCGAGACGAGATCATTGGAAGGGAGGAGGTACCTTGCCGAGTCCCCAAAAATGCCGGCGATTGACTCTGGTGGCTGCGCTATCTTCAGTGGCTTCACCTCTCATTGCTTTGGTCCAATCCCTAGCAAACGACACGGTAGTGTGCGAAATGCATTTCCCCCGCCTCAAAAAAAAAAACACAACTCAAGGTAGTGTGTATGGCGGCATGTTCGAGATCAAGCCATCCAGACGGGTAATTGCCCTATTACTTGGCTGTAGGTTGTTTTATTGCTTCTTACCACAGGCCGCTCAGCTATAGCAATTAGTTTTCTTTTTATGTCTCTACACGAATATGCAAGTAAGCGACAAGAACATGGTTAATTGTTACATAGGTCATTAAAATTAGGTATAAAGATTTTTTTTATACTACAAATATTAAGTGAGACTTGATTTGAACAAAATCTAGTGAGTAGTTATGAGATGTGAGATATTTTAGATGAAATGCTTTGTATAGTAAAAGGAATTTGATCGCCGCTTTAAAATAAGAAAGAATAATGGATTTTCGACACTCTTAATTAACTTAATTTTGTTATTTCAAAATTTTAATAGTAACTTTTTTATATTTTTATTGCATGAGTTCAGCAGACAGCCCCCTTAACGGAAAGCGGTTACCATCGTATGGACATTTGCAACACCAAAGGCTACAAATGCGCTGATACTCTCTTAAGGGAGTACTGGAACTTGATCACTAATGTCGGAACACAACTCAAGGTTGTTATGGCGGCATACTCTAGATCAGGGGTGGTAGCCATCCAGTCGACCAAATACCCTACCACCTGGTTGTGGGTTGTTTTGTCGCCTCTTACGATAAGCCGCCTGGCCGCAGGAAATTGTATTCTTTCTGCGTTCCCACGGATAAGTATAACTAACAAGCAAAAGGTTTAAAATGTGAGAATATGCATCGGATAGCTGATTACATTGCTACATTACGTGCAGCGACTAAATATCTTTCATATTTAGTCGCTGTACGATGTAATACCAGATATTTTCCGAATACTGTAGTTAAAAGAAAATAGCAAGCGCCCTTTGAGATAATTACGCTGGTTTGAATAGTGAACTACATGAAATATCTGTATCTGAAATATCTACCTTAAGATCCAAGCTCTTCTGCGTCGATTCAGCTTGGCACTCACAGAACGTCACGGTTAGAACTCTACGCTGCACAAGATCAAAATTTGGACATTTTGAGGAATAGATAATTTACATGTGGAGGAAATATGACAGCCACCATACGTTGAATGGACGTTGAGTCATCACCTCGAACAGAAATGACGGGAGATAATAAAATTATTTTACCTACCATAATCGAAGCAAGAATTGACCTGTTTTTCTTTAAAGAATACAAAAAAATTAAACATAACACAGGCATTAATTAAATTATAGGAATTTTTGAAAGGTTCCAATGTATCAATGTGACAGATGACTGGTCGAAAAATTGTGGATAAGAATTAATGAGGTCCCAGGACAAAATGGAAACTCATTTTGCGGCAGCGCGGCTGAATCCATGCAAAGCTATTTCTCATCGGCTATTTTAATGTTCCACTACTATGCGAACTCGATTCAAACTCATTTATATTCCACGCCGTTTAAAGTCGCTTTTGTAGAACGGATGGGAGAGGTTGCAGCGTGCGGAAAGCATATGTGGGACGGCCGGTCGGCTGTCCCAAATATCACTGGAAGGACAGATTGGCTGACCTGTCGGAGCTACGAGCCAATAATTAGCAAGAAACTGCGCAGGACAGAGAAAAGTGGCATGTTTCGGAGGCCAAGACCCACTTTGGGTCGCTGAGCCAACGGAGTAAGTGAGTATAGGCGCTCTTAGTTTTTATTTTTATTGTAAAGCTGGCAAACAGGCACAAGGTTCACATAATAGAAAGTGGTTAACGGTGGCCTATATAGGTAGACATTTGCAACACCAGGTGAAGCAAACGTGTTGCCGGTTTTTAAAATGGAATAGAGGGCGTGGGATAGTAGGAATTGAATAAAAAAGTTGGCATAGGAGGATTGAATAAAAAAAATGGGATAGGGAGATCAAACAAAGTAAAAGTGGATTTTTTGTAAAATGCCCTCGTGGTCTTCCAGATTGTCAGGTTTTTTTTTATATCTTTTTTTTAATCTTTTTAATAATTACAGGTAGTTGTGCTACATTTCCCATATGCAGACAGTTAAAATCGAGCATTATAGATTATACATACATACGTATGTATGAAAGAAGAATATTATGAATATTAATTGCTTATTAAAAAAAACTAACTCTGAAAAGCTTGATGAAAGAAATCCTAGATGAGAAAGCATACACAAAAAACCTACATTTTGACAGATAATTGTTATTTAAAACGTTAATTTGAGCATGTGTACTCTTCAGAAATACCGGTTTATAGGTTTTTAATTCGAGTACCATTGGTAGTGTTCTCATACATACAGGACAAATAAATCTAATCGAATTCGAATTCAGTCCGTTCAGTTTGCGCACTGCTTCCGTGCTCGCGTTTTTAATGGACAACACACAATCGAAGCTCTTCTCATTAATATAGCACTGGCTCCAGACTATGTAGTTCATCAATTTCTAGTGTAGGAAAACATTGTTCATGGCATTGAGGTATAATGTTCTACAACCCGCAAGAGTTTACTTGAGACTTCGCTCGGATGACGTAAGTGCGAGGTACTGATGCGTCGATGGCGAGAGCGGTAAGAAGGCGGGGGTCGGGAGGGGAGCACGCATTCCGCTCAGGTCTCAAGTTAACTCTTGCGGATTATACGTACTAAAAGTCATCCGTAACTAACTTCTCTGAGTACTCGTTATGGTCCATGGACTATGGCTCGTTTAGTCTGCCCTGGGCTGTTGTAGATACTTTACGTGGTTGAATAAAAAGTAATTATTAAAAAAATGCCTTTATGTACTAAGGTATTGTTTAAACCACTTAAATTAATGTCCAGGGGTGACTATACCGGTAAGTTTGTTGTATTGTCGATATTTTTATTTTATTTTAATTAACTTTTATCTATTTTAACGCGTCACCATTGCGGCCATGTTCAGGAGAATTTCATAGAGTAATAATTTGTGCCTGATAAGACAAACTAAAACTATATGTTGCGCATTAATAAGTTTGTTGTTATCATCCAAAACAATTGTAAATGTATGAAAGAAACTGAGATACTAAATAATTACTACACCTTTACAGAGGGACTGACGCTAAATTGTACACTTAATTATTTAAATGTATCAATTTACTAATTTTTTTATTGAATTTGATTTTAAACTATTGTTAGTATATTTAATACCTATAAGTTGGTTGTAAATAAATAACATTAATTACCTAGAATTTTCTTAAGTTTTCGCAACTAGTAGGTATACAAATTGTGATTTATAAAAACAAGCTAAGTTATTTTCTAAATAAATTAATGTAACTAAACTAAACTACACAACAACAACTAAAATTAACCTATACTATGAATATAACTATACTTACAAAATAACAATCTATATTGGTCACGCAAGACCTCAATTAGACACGCGTTGAGAGGTCTTGTATACATAATAAACAATTACAATTTAACGGTTTTAAGCTCGGTAATTGATTTTTATTATTCCGACGTTTCGTCCCCTTTTCAGCAGCCGTTATCAAGGAAGACCAAGACATAAATTAAAAAAAAAAACACAAAGACTTTTTTTTATATGTAGTTTCATTTCCAGACTGACGGTGAAGGAAAAGTGATTATTAGACTATTTTTAATTTCCCAAGCCGTAAAGAAGAAATATACAAACATCGAAAATCAGTTTCATATTTATATATACCGTGTATGAATGTTCTGAGTAAAAATGTAATAAATTACCACCAACAAAATACTCGTTGCGGCATGTTCCTCTCACGGCTGAGTAACCGCCGACAGTGATTGACTGCTATCCCTGGAGAAGTAATAGTCGTCCCGATTTAATTAATAAAAGTGTTTTCGTTGGTATATAATAATATTATATTCCCCACCTCCAGCTCCAAGGGGACATTTTTAATAATAATGCGCAGACACATTTTTCCATGTTCCTCGAACATTGCGACGGGCAGGGGGATTAAGTGTGTGGTGCGTCGATGAGGGTTACCTAGCTGGATAGTGACGCACCACTGGCGAGAGCCCATGGCTGTCGCCCGAGAGGGGAGTACAAAATAAGACGACGAGCTTTTGTACTCTTGCAGTATACTAATTTCTTAATTGTTCCTAATTTAACTTGCACTATATATATTATTATTTATTTAGGTTTATGGCTTGGCACCTAGGCCTTTGAGCCAGATCTTAGTTTATAATATACATTTAGTTTCTTCATTTTCTTAAGCCTATGTGTAGCACAGCTGAACTGTAGGTAATCAGCTTTCAACGAAGTTCTTGTGAAAACTCAAAAGGCCACATTTGACTATACAGTTCACATTTCTCACAAAACACATAATCACTACTCAAAAACTATCAATATCCTACAACTATTGTTCATTTTAGAGTAATTTTACACATTTTTAGAAAATAAAACTGCACAACACAACAACTCCTTTCAGTTCCCGCCAAAAACTCCCACTATATGTATAGAAACCTTATTGTTTTAGTGATGTGCACACATGTAAGTATTCTAATCAATATTAAATATTATATTTACTTATGTTTATGAGATTGGACAATTTTGATGATTTAGACAAATGCCCAATCTTATAGCAACACGTTCATGTATAAACCATAGTCTTAAACTGTGCTAAATTATGCATAATTATTTATTGATGTATAATCAATAAAATCCCCATATTTCCAGATCCACTGTTACTTCATCCCAATAGCCCGGTACCTTTTACTCTCATTCTCTACAATAGAACAACACTGACCGGTGCTTGTCCTTGGGCGCATTTTTATATAATGTAGACAGGGATATTCACCGATCAGTGTCACGCCACATTTACATTTTTGTCAAGAGGCCTTTAAATGTTGGCCTTTCCATGGCCCCACGCAAGCTCTCCAAAAGTTCGGGCCATTTCTATGTCCCGTGGTCTTGAAAGACATACCTGGGCCGACAAACTTATATATTCTATATTTCCAAGATAAGTAAATTGGATATTTGACAAGTATTACAATAAATTCTACAATATTAGTCATATAAAAAAGCAAGCGTCAAAATATCTTATAACCTCTATTTTCAACAGTTTATTATATTAATAATATACTAAATATCACTGTACATAGGCCAAGGTGACACGGTGCAGTGAGCATGCTCTAGATCCGGTGACGTTCAACTAAAGTGTGAGTATGGGGCGCAGGTCCGCCCCCTGGGGAAGGGTCTGGTTCCCTCGAGAGTCCCACACGCACTCGTGCAGGCGGCAATAGGCGCAGCATTTGACCTACCTCGTATCCATGGCCCGAGTGTGCGACACAAGCAAAGTAATTCCCCTGCTTTAAGAAAAAAGGTGTCCGCTAAACAATCATGTCGAGGAGTACCATTTTTCTTTAATTTTTTTATATGTCAGTAAGAGATTTAAATGTAGATAGATAACACTTTATTGCACACCAAAATATACAATTACAGAAACAGACCATATTTACAATATTTTCTAGGCAATACAATAGGCGGCCTTATCGCTCAAAGCGATCTCTTCCAGGCAACCTAAATAAGAAAAAAAATAATCAGGCGAAATAGGTGGTGGAGAAAAATGGCAATAGATACATAAATATTCAAAACTAATTTATATATATATATATATATATATATATATATATATATATATACACATACGAGTACATACATATATACATAATTATATATATATATATATACAATAATACATAAGTTATTATGCTAAATCTATTAGCATGAATTATTATATTCTGTTAATCAGACATAGCTATTTGTGGATAAATAGTTTTTTCTGTGCAAATTTCTAAATATTGGTAAGGATTTGGCCTCTCTAACAGTAAAAGGCAGCATATTCCAAAGTTTGACAGCCTGCACCGTAAGGGAATTATCATAATAGGAGGAAGTGTGTCCAGGCGTCAAGTTACAAAAAGTCGTGGTAGCGTAATGGTTAGCGGACACGTCCCAAACTCAAAGGGCATGGGTTCGATCCTGGCCGGAACGTATGCACCACTTAGGGAGTTTTTTAACCTAATGTGCGTATTTATAAAACTACGTTATAACGGTTTTAAACGCGATAATTTATTTGATTCTGATTAATCCGACGTTTCGGCCCCTTTTCAGTGGCCGTGGTCACGGACGACAAAGATGACATTTGTCCAAAGAGTATTGTTAAAGTTTTATTTAGCCTAACGCCAACTTGTTCATTTTAATTTTGTTTAAGGTTATTATTTACTTTATGGGAGCTTAATCTAATTTACCACCGCTTCACAACATGTTGTGGCTTCAAGAGAAGAAGCGGCGTAAGAAACTCTTCAGCAAACATGCCTAGTTTTAAATTTTTTATATAATATTAAATGGGTGGAAGGAAAAATTACCGCGCTTAAAACCGTTAAAACGTATTTTTATTATGTATACAAGTCGCGAAACATCGTGATGCAACCTGCACACCGAGATAACCGATGTGTCAAACCTGCCCAACCGCCTTGGACAAGCGTGTTGGTATACTGTCCGTTCCCCCTATAATGAGAGGCTCGAGCCCAGCAGTGGGATATTTATGGGCTGATTATTTATATTATACAATGTAACGTTTTAATATATAATATAAATATAAAACGTTACATTGTAATAAAAAAAAATCGTTATACATTTTGTATATATTAAAATCAGTGTTTGTGGTTTTGTGTCATTCCCTGACAATTAATATCAGACTAAGCTACAAGAGAAGCGTGGCCGGGTTAATAGCTAGTACAATATAATTAATTCTCTTATTCAAATTGAATCTGTGGTTCCATTATCTGTCAGAAAATTGAGGCACATTTCAGAGATTGCTTCGCCGCAAATGTTGGGTGTGGTTCAGCAATACTTCACAAAGGAATATTTAAAATTGCCTTCACCCACATTCACATGCCATTAATTTTAAGTGCACATTAGCGCAATATCACGCGCCAAGTGGAAGTTCAGCAAATATGTTATCTAAAAAGTTCGCAATGGAAAAACTGCATGCTAATACGATTTTAATAGCATTTTGTGCGCCGTTTCAGAAAATTCTATTTTTCTACCTCTATTTTTAACTATCAAAATTGTTTGAACCCCCTTTTGACCATTTTTTCTGTTCTCATAAGTGATTTTGAAGTAAACGCAGTAGATAATAAAGCAAATTTAATAAGAAATAAATATACTAACACTATTATTTGTTATATAACGTACTTAAAATTTTGTAAATGAAAGGTAAGCACGTTAAATATTGAAAACAGCAAAATGCACTAATACATTATTTCATATGAAAATAAGTAAAATCGTATTCAAAGATTTGTGATAAATCGAACTCATGAAAAGTGAAAAAAATTGTCTATCCCATCTTGAATTCTACCTCATCCCTTCTATCCCATCCTAAAGGTTACAAACGCGAAGGCATCGCTCCCATCGGTGTTGCAAACGTCCATACGCGACAATTATCACTTGCTATTAGGCCATTTGCATATCAAGTCAAGTGGTATTACTTCCCCAAAGATCGATCGGTATCGATCCGTTTGATTCTCAGCTTTGCAATTTTTTGGGACATACTGTGAAGATTGTTGTTATAATTGTACAGTATTGTTACGGGATTAGCGGGACTGAATTAAAATGCCGTTAGAATTATTAGAACTATACAAACACGTATAACACGGGTACAAATATAGCTGAACACAAGAGTAGATTCCCGAATGTACACACGTCACGCTCGTATCGTAGTCGTAGCTTGACTGTCTCCTCTCTCCATCAGGCCGTCGTTTTATACATCACAAATGCAAAAGAATCAGCAACACCTGGCTAATAATGGCAATGAGCGAGTACAATAGGACAATAGGCTGATCTTCACAATAACTAGAGACGTATTCCAATAAATAAGTGAACAAAAGAAGATGATGTTAAATGATTACAATTAGTTCAAATGCCGACAGGTAATAAAATGTGCTTTTACAGATTTGTACGTGGAATTTATGTCTTTGTCGGTGCCTAGGTTGTAACAATATATATACCACCGTTTACCAATTCTGGTGGAATAAAGCTCCCGCTTTCGCAGATTCGTTATTTGAATATGACAAGTACCTATCAAAATAAAATTGAATTTTACGCTATGTTTTCACCACCTACTAGTATATCTAGACATATTTATTTCAATTTATTAGCGATCCAAAAGCGGCAGCTTAAGGCCCTCTGATCTATTTTATTGCCGTGTGTTGGTTGGAAGAGGGTTTTCTTTAGCGATTAGATGGCTATATTTTGTCCACAATAGCACTAGCCTATAAGTTTTTTGTGATGGTGTAATAAAGATTTATCTATCTATCGAGTACAGGACGGCGAGGGAAAATATCATGAGAATCTTGCACATTAAGATTATCATGTGTGAAAACCACTAATCCCCTTTTGATAAGAGTTTGAGAAGTGCCGTCTGTTTATTTAAATCTAGCTGTGCCCGCGACGTCGTCTGCGTGGAATTTGTTTTCAAAACCTACCCGATTTTGAAACATTCTTCATTAGTGCTCCGCTTCTATTTGTTTTAGCGTGATGATATGTAGCCTATAGCCTTCCTCGATAAATAGGCCATCTAACACTGAAAGAATTTTTAAATCAGACCTGAGATTAGCGCGTTCAATCAAATAAACCAACTTTTCAGCTTTATATATTAGTATAAGATATGTATATTCAAGCCAAGCAGGGGCTTATAGTCTGATATTATTATTGCATCATCACACAACCCAAATTTGTTTTAAATAAACAATATTGTACGTGGAATAGTTAATTGCATCGCAATTTTGTATGTAAACATAATATTATTTTGATATGCGAGTATCGGATTGCATAATTAAGTTTATGTTTGTTTTAACGCAATATTAAATAACAATATTTGTAGCAATATTTTGATTTCAACTAACATGAAATCTATACTAATATTATAAAGCTGAAGAGTTTGTTTGTTTGTTTGAACGCGCTAATCTCAGGAACCGCTAGTCCGATTTGAAAAAGGTCAGTGTTGGATTGTACATTTATCGAGGAAGGCTATAGTTTATATATCATCACGCTAACACCAATAGGAGCGGAGCACCAATGAATAATGTTTCAAAATCGGTGTGTTTTGAAAACAATTTTCACGCGGACGACGTCGCGGGCACAGCTAGTTCATTATAATTAGTGAAAACGACGCATTTTAGAAATATGTTATTTATTATATATAATGTTACAACTTAGGCCCCGACAAAGACAAATTCCACGTACAGATCTGTTAAAGCACATTTTATAAGCTGTCGGCATTTGAACTAATTGTAATCCTTTTGTGATCGTCTTCTTTTCTTCACTTATTTATTGGCATACGTTTCTAGTTATTGTTGAGAACAGCTTATTGTACTCGGTCAGGAGCATCATTAGCGAGGTGTTGCGGATTACAAGTACAAGCTCATTCTAGGAAATTGTTTCGACTTTGCCGGGCGGGCACATTAGCATTTGTGAAGTATAAAACGACGGCCTGACTGAGAGAGGGGTCAGTTCAGCTACAACTACGATACGGGCGTGACGTGTGTACATTCGGGAATATAATAGTGACGGACTTTGCGCGTTTTATTGAATTACGACCTTCTGCATTACGTTTGGATTTGTTGTGTTCGGTTATATTTGTACCTGTGTTATACGTGTTTGTATAGTTCTAATAAACTCTATAATAATTCTAACGGCATTTTAATTCGAGTAACTCGTAACAATAACTTAGTTGAGCTCAACTGAAATTGTATTCTAGTCTTACAGTACGGTATAGCGTGAAAGAAGTACACGATAAATGAGAGCTGAGTAGTAAAAATGTTCTATCGCCATCAGACTGTCATAGGTTCATGGTAGATGAGTGGTTCTCTTGTCGCAGATAATCGCCTCTGAACCGTCCATTTCATTAATACATGTTAATCCAAGACAACTTAATAACTGAAATTTAATAAATAAATTTTATGTATACAGCGTTAATGTGCAACTAGTAACGGTTAATCTAAACTACATGATGGCTGTATATCTTAACTCAATTTACTTGCGCCTCACGTAGTGCCAACCTGTGGGTTGGCTGTTCGTTCAAATCACACGACGGTGTTTTCCCGCGATGGGAACATTCTCATCAAAAACTTCTAGATAAATTACTATATAATTCGTCGTATATATATCGTCGTCGTATATACTATGTAATTATTCGTGATAAATCTGTGGATCCATTTTCAAAATGGATAAAGGATTTTTGTTTAGTCAACGACAGTTTTTTTTAGCGTTTAACTGCTGCGGGTGAACCGCCCGTGTAGCATTGAACTATTCCTTCAGGGTAAATTTCCGTGCCCAAGAAGAGGCTCACAGGTGCGAGCCTACGGCTGGTGCGCCACAGCTGGTTCCAGTGGCTCTGGTATATAACGACGGTAGAAGCGCCGGGGTATTAGTGGCAGTTATTTTTTTCAAATAAAACTCGATGTGGACTGTATAACTTATTATTGACCTTTTTAATAATGGAAACTATTCATAGGAGAGTTATAGAGAGAATGATGAAAAGCAGAGAGTAAAGTAGTGCGTATTGGTGCCATATGTATGTGAGCAAGTGAGCCTTTCCAGCCTCCATGGCCGCTTTCATATCTCACGTTCCGTCCGATGCCTAGCTGCTACCTGTGTGAGTTATGGGCGTCAACGGTATGCAGGGCGTAGAGAGAAAGTGTGCTCCGGCAGGCGGGTCATGCTCATGTCCATCAGCAGTGGGATGTCTGTTTTTTGAAGATATATATCTTCAAAAAACTTCTTCGATTCTAATGCTTTGGTGTCAATCAGTCAGTACCAATCGGTGATTTTTTAACCAAATATGAATGAGTTGATCGGAGTCTTATAAAAATGTGCGTGCAGACAATAATGCGTTCAGGAGATTTAACTATTTATTGATGTAAGAGTTCAATACGGGTATGTGATTCTGAAGAATAATCTATTAATAATCGTAAGAATAATTTATTAATAATCAAAAACTTTCCTGGTATATGTCGCAAACATACGTCCCATAGTGAACAACGGTTGGCTGACGACGTGCAATTATATCTGAAGAACTCGTTATCGTGAGTCCCGGTTTGAGGTATGAAGTTGGAAATTAAAAAGTTAGACTTCTCTCGTTAGAATGATAAAACTTCAAGTCAGTCTTAAGTTTTTAATTAATATGAACCGACTTTTTATGAACAAAGTTAAATCATTTTAATAGTTCTCGTTGAAGTTACGTTAATAGTAGTTTTGCGTTTTTCTACTATAAGGATCATTCAGTAAAAATGTAACTCTGTAATGCTGCTTTCTGTTTTGTTGGTGCAGCAGCGGTCCAGCTCACCGTGGAAGCGGCACATACTGAACGAATCGGGAAATCCTCATAGAAATATATGCACTCGATAAGGTTTTGGCGTCACGTGTACTGACTTTACCGATTCCGTACCGCTGCTGCACCAACGAATCAGGCACCAGTTTTTAAATTTTTCATAACGAGAGGCGCCAGAAGTCATTATTATCTGACCTTTTAATGTTTTATTATTAATAACATATTTATGAATGCAATCAATTTTTTTATTATAAAATATGTTTTACATTTTGTTAGACTAAACTTGACGATTTTGTAAGGTTTTATGACTATTTAACTGTAAAATACGTAAATTTCAATATTATATTGAATAATCTTATAGTGGAACACAGACAAGCCAATAGATGGTACTGTGCAATAATTGAAGACGCTAACCATTTCCGAGACGCACAAAGCATTATACAAACCAACAATAACAGTCGTACCTAGGCTTGCGAGGCACGAAGATCCCTTCGGCGGTGTCGACGGAAGGCTTAGTGTTGAGTAGGACATGATTATAAAATATAAAATTAAATGAGTTTGTAAGAGCAACATGACATTTTGTATTGAACCAGTACATCATTACTTCAAGTGAGGTGAGTAGATTTGTACGGTTTCTACAGCGGTGAGTATCAAGCCCTCATTCGTCTTGGTTAAAACTTCTAGTTTGGAAATGTTCGTTTAGAAAAGGAGGCCTCGGCCTCGGTCACCTCATTTTACTAGCAATCGTACTATGACATGTCATGTTGTTCCTTTTTTTCACGTGAATATGTGTAGAGGTTCTTTCATTTTCAAATTTTGAGCCGTATCAGTAAAAACGTATTTTGTACAGAACAAATGTACTGACTCAGACGTGTACTACTTATCAGTACTGATATGAAAGAGCATTATACAGCCTATCCTACCCCCCATTCCCTATCCCGCTCCCATTCCTCCTGACTGATGCTTCTATCTCATTCTCCATTCCATTTAACTCAAAGGACGCAGGTTCCAATCCTGGCCGGAACGCATGCACCACTAAGGTAATTGTCTGACCTAAAGTGTATATTGTTACAATTACCATGTGCTAACAACGGTGAAGGAAAACATTGTGATGAAACCTGCATATCGAGAAACCGATGTATCATACCTGCCAAGCCGCCTTGAACAAGCGTAACGGTTACTGTCCGTTCTCCTATAGTGGGAGGCCTGAGCCCAGCAGTGGGATGTTATTGGCTATTATTATTATAAAGACTGAGCGGGTAAGCCTTTGCCAGTCTACTTCACTGCAACGGAAAGGGATTCCGGGTTCGATTCTATAAGAGAAACGTAACCTACTTAATTTGGGAATAGAAAATGTGTGTTTTGTCTGTCGATTTATTATTCTTAATTTATCGCCTTTGCCCCTAATGTTGCAAATGTCTACAGGGGACGGTAATCACTTTCCATGAGCTGGACTGTTTGTCCGTTTGCCGTGTTCGCAATAAAAACAAAAGTAAAAGTGGCAACCGCTTATGGTATTTGTTGCCAGCGTATTTAAAATATTGGTTAAGTTTTCTAAAGACTTTCTGTCAGATGTCAAACGTTGGCAGAATATTATTTTAATATTAAAGTTAGTTCAGCTTGTTTACATTCTTTATTGTTTAATTTAAACATTTCGGAGAGCTAACAAGGTTAGACCCTGTCCCCGTTGAAAGACAGACGCTTAAAATATTAAGTACGTGGCCGATCTTTTGGGAATGTTCCGTCTGATAAATGTGGTTTTTCTTTATACATAAAATTATATTTTGAAGTGAAAATTTCTTTAGCCACGTTGGGCACTTTTTGGTAGAGGAAAATCTTTTGAGTTCACGTCACTGATGCTCATAACTGGTGCATGCGTAGGAGCCGTGTGCTGTGCGCGTTAGATGCTTTTTGGACGGGTGAAATCTCGTGTATTCGCGTCACCGACATGCTTATAGCAGTATATCTGTAGCTATACAGCTGTCATATTACATATTGTGCAACATTAGTGCTGTATATATATTATGAGTTAAATTGAATGGATTTAGTGAAAAGTTCAATGTGTATATACTGTGCATTGTTGAAATAGTGTTTTAATTCAAACATTATGAGATTTCAAATTTAATACTAAAAGTTTTCACTTCTATCTGCAATCTTTATAACTGCCAATTTTTTTTACTAACCAAATGTTTTATTCATTTTTAAACTAAGATTGGATAAGACTTTATACCCGCATTATAATTATAAAGAAATGCATTAGGCGAGAGTCGGTCTCCCAAAAGCCACTCATTTCTGTTCTCTCATTATGTTTACGAAGTGCAGAAGAAAATTTAAGAAATAAGACCTCTGAGTCGAATGCGGATGTTTTAATGTAACCCGAGATTGATTCTATATAGCTTGCAAACCATAACAGCAGATTGCTGTTTTTGTTAATATCTCTTTGCCTGTGATAACCAAGATCGTGCCTGTACAAGTATCGGAGTTAGCAAGACGAGAACAACATGAGATAATATGCCTGATGCATTTGCCCGGGCGGTGCCACGCCTGGCATACGTCGAGCGTGCTGTCCTTCAGGATGTACTTCTTGTAGTCGTTCGTCTTGATAACCTCGTCCATAATTCCACAGACAAACCTATCATCATTAATAATAACTTGAAGTAAGCTAGATGGTTGCGCCGAAGAACAACAAATCCTTTAGATCCTCCTCGCTATCAAGAATATAATAAACTTTTAAACGAAGAATGCAAAAAACAAGGGACATTCAGCTATTCAGTGCTCTTCTGTATATATTTAATGTACTCTGAGTGCTCTCACCGCAATAAATACATTAACGATTGTTGGATCAGAATAAAGAAATAAACTGTTATAACCTAATTTAATTATCATAGCCATTATCCAAGTTTGTGAACCCCCGGGAGACGAGTGCAGTGGGGCGGTGCACTGGTGGCGAGGTAAGTCACTCTTTCCTAGCTTCTTCGGCCACGTCCCTTTGCCTACTCCCGGCCATCACATCGCGCTCACTTAGATTAAGAGAAGCTATTTATAAGCCTCCACAGATAACAGTAAAAATAAAAATAATGAAAATTAAATAATTACTTTGTTGTGCATAGATATATAGTTCTTAAATTGATACATCCGAGTTTGAATAGCACTTGACTAACTTTGCGCTAAAAACTGCTACATACATACACACATAACTTCACGCCAGGTCCCTTACGGGGTAGGCACGAAGAATAGAGCGCCATTCAGGCTTATTCTTACACACCTCACTTGCTTCTTTGACATTCATAACTCTTGTCATGCACGCTCGTCTGTTCTTAAACTGATACACTATTAGTAAATAGGTCTAAGTCTATATCTTGCAACTTACTTATTACGTTAAATTGCTGTTCTGATACAGAACGAATTAGGTATACCTGTGCGCATCAATGGTGTGTGTAATAATTTCCTAGGGCGAACATTAGTAGGGGGAACATACAAATGTAGTTTCTCAATGAGATTTGCACAATCAATTTTAGATTGTCCAATTTTAACTAAGAAACGTAAATGAGCAATCTTTCTTCTAGTTTTAAGAGGTAAAAGGTAAAGGTGAAATGATGTACAGCGTTCAACGTACCATTTCTGTGGTAATTTAAATTTCAAATTAATAAACCTTGTGAATTTCTTTTGAATAGTTTCTAGTTTAGTGGAAATTTATTTTATAAGTAGTTGATTCAAGAGCAGATTTATTTATTACAAGTGCCATATTATCAAGCCATATACTCTTCTTTTGAATTTGATATTGTACGGTATTTGAAATACTAGACACAAAATATGTATCTTGTAAATTGTAAACTTTTTAAAGATAAAATATTTTTTAAAGGAATCCCAATTTCACTGAACTTAAGTTTATTACGTGAATTATGAAGATCGCGCAAATGTAACGATATATTATATTTTTAAAGTTTTAATCGAAACCAGTTTTTCAAACATTTTATCACTCGATTTTCTTCGATGAGGTCTCAATATCATACCCCCAAAAAGACGTCGCTACGTAAAGGGAAAACTCAGCATCAAAATTGAGTATATTTGTTGTAGTATATAATTATGACCAAAAATATTTCAGCAAGTACCGTTTTATCCGTACAAGAACGGAGAAAGAATACAATTTCCTGCGGCCGGGCGGCCTGTCGTAACAGGCGACTAAATAACCCACGGCCAGGTGGAAGGGCATATCCCGACTGGATGGCTACCACCCCTGGTCTAAAGTATGTCTCCCTTAACAGAGCAGCAGCGCATTTGTAGCACCTTTGGTATTGCAAATGTCCATAGGCGATAGTAACCGCTTTCCATCAAGTGGGCCGTCTGCCTGCTGAACTCCTGCAATAAAAAATACAGTATTTACAAAGTACTAACATTCTTAACAAATGGTATCGAAATACAAGATACAAAATACATTTTTAAGAATGTATCTTGATACAAAATACGTATTTTGTATCTGTATTTCAGATACTTGTATTTTAGATAAGTCACATCTCTAGAAATAGAAATGTTATTCATTGTATAACGATGGGATAAATAAAGCAAATCCATTCATGTGCAGTTGTTAGCAATCGATACGGGCGTTCTGAATATAGACTCTATGTTTTATTTATAAGGGACGTAACACGACCGCTTCCTTCTGAACTGCAAGACTTGAAAATTACATGTATTAACATTACTATGTAATACATATAGATAAGTATCATTATATGGATATAAGTGTAATGCCATTGTCAATAGAATTCTGAGTATTTAAATAAAAAATTTCGTCATCAAAATTACGTACAAAATTCGCCTTAAAATTGGTGATACTAACAACTACACTAGACCAAGCCTGTATCTTAGGTGTAAGTCCCTTTCAGTTACTTAATAAATAAATTTATATAACAAATATAAGTACATAAGAACATAAATGAAAGTTACAATTCAATTAATTCCACGAAAAGTAATTGTGTAACATATTTCTGTATAAAACTTATTTAAAATAAAGTTTGAGTTAATCAATTTTTAGCTAGACCTGTTGCAGGGGGGTTTCTTTCCGCTTCTTCTCCTTAACAGCAATAACACGTTTCGAAGCATAGACTAGGGAGTAAAATTAAATTTTAACCTATTTATACGTATGACCTTCAAAAAGTGTTCTCCATCGGAACTTTCTATCCGTGCAGGAACGGAGAAAGAATACAATTTCCTGCGGCCGGGCGGCCTGTCGTAAGAGGCGACAAAACAACCCACAGCCAGGTGGTAAAGAGCATTTGTAGCGCCTTTGGTGTTGCAAATGTCCATAGGTGACGGTAACCGTTCCATCAGGTGGCTCGCTTGCCTGTCTGCTGAACTCTTGCAATAAAAAAAACTTAGTTTGAATAAATAAAAATGAATTTAAGCTTTCATCGTTTTTTAGATGAAGCTTGATTTCAAAAAATGTACACATGAAAGCATTTAAATCAGATAGCTTTTTGGATGTGATGCTTCATTTTACCATCAGTAAGCCTTACAAATTGTGTTAGTCATTTAAAGCAACAAGATCCATGCTGTTTCAAATATTTTATACCATCCAGTTCAAAGCCAATTCGACACAAAGAGGAAAGTCTTTTTTGTTTTGTTCGTAATTTTTCCCCTTTTACAATTTATTTTTGCGAAGCGAAGTAATGTCGTCGTCAGTTAATAGAATAGAGTGCGTATTAAAATTATTTTATATGGTTCTGTACACTAATGCAAATATTTTTTGACTTAAACTGAACCGTGGGCGATGGAATTATATTTTATCTGCTGTCGGTATTATTGGTAAAATAAGGGATGTGTGCGAAGGCACGCGTTTATAGAGCGTGGAGTAAAGCTTGCCTCGCGTGATATAGTCTGCGGCCATTTTGTTTCGTTACTTGTTCTCATGTGTTTCATTTCGCGCGCTATTATCCATAGTAATGTTTTGAATAACGTTTTAAAATCACAAACCAGCACAATTTATGAACTCAAATTTACAGTAAATTAATAAAAGTATAAGCTAAAAAGTAATTTATAAATGTATGAACATTAAATATTTAAGATAAAAACTAGAAAACGGTCATATCGCTTAAAGTGATCTCTTCCAGAAAATCTGCCTTTATGGAAAAAATACACCCGAAAAATATTTAGTGTTATAAGTAATTTGCAAAAAAGAGGGTAGTTTTACGTTGACGACGTTTGAGCGTCGAAATCATAATCGTGGCGGTTCGTTGGATTATAAAAAGGGGGCACGTTGGCGTTCTCTCACTTCTCGTTTGACTTCCGAACGAGTCGGACGTCTGTCACGCTCATTGTATGAGAATCCAAAACGATGACGATCTCAATTAAACAAAATGATAATATTGTTGATAATATTTGAGTTTTTCCTTATGTTCCGGGTTCCGTTTATTTATAATGACGGCTTGTTTAAATTATTCTCCAAACTTCCTTTAATCCTTCCTTAATCTTCCTTTATTGTAATTAATATCTCAGCTAGTTTTTCAAAAATAATTATATGTTGACGAACGTTCTCGCACGGAACTCCACACAGAAAAATGGTATAAAGTCAGAGTTGAAAGCATCTGCTAATAATTAATGTGTTACCAACGCCACGTTTTACTAAATTTTAAATCGTATACCTTGAAAAGCTTTCAAATAAATTTATTTATTTGACTACTTAATGCCATGGATTATGAATACTTTGTGTGAGCGATTAAATTATATTCTAATATATGGCCAGCGCTACATCACTCCACTTATACCTTCGCCCGTAGCATTGTCGCTGGAGTGATGTAGCGCTGGTCACAGACAATATTCTTAAAAATAGTAATCTCTGTAGATAAATAAAACTGTAATGTCTGTTTGTGTAATTATAATGTTAAAATAAATGCGAAAAATTCAGGACGCGGGGTTGTTCGGGCCAGGAGATTCCAACAATGCAATTTTTAGAATTTTTGTCCGTGTATCTGTCTGGATGTTCCGGCTAATGTCATAAACGGCTGGAATATAGAGAGAAAGAAAGTGCTCGCATCTTGACCGCATTTACTCTACTTTCATGCTCTCTTTTCCATACTCATCTCTCGCTTCCATACGTGAGCGTAGGTACCAGCACCGCGTTGTGTATGACAATCTGGGCCTTCTGGCTGAGGTGCTTAACTGTATACATTACTATTTTTAAGAGTATTGTCTGTGGCCAGCGCTACATCACTCCAGAGACCGTGCTACGGGCGCAGGTATAGTGGAGTAATGTGATATTCCTAAAAATATTAAGAAAAAGAAGCCTTGACATTGTCATTGAATTTCAACGGCCTCTTTGGTTGAGCGGGCTAAGCTTACCTCGCTGCAACGCAGAGGCTCCGGGTTCGATTCCTGGAACAAGTTTCGGAAACTAATTTTCCCCGGTGTTTATTGTAATCTGGGATCGGCCCCAGAGTAATTCGTTGTATTATTACCCACATCACAAGCGTAACTTGCTTAATTTGGGGATATACAATATTATGAAGTTTGTCTGCTGATTATTTATTTATCTTAGAATACACTGGCTAAATTCATTTATTTATTATAACACTTAACAAAATCAGTTTTATTTAATACTAGCTGACCCTAGCCCACTTCGCTGGGCATCAGAAAAACATTATTAATCATAATCAAATATACCCTATGCCACTGAGGAATAATGTAGCTTTCCACTGGTGCAAGAATTTTCAAAATCGGTTTAGTAGATCCAAAGATTACCTACAACGTCACAAACTCACAAACTTTACCTCTTTATAACATTAGTATAGATTAATTTTTGAATTATTTTTAGTGGGCATATCCTTGCCCACAACTCTTTCCATTAGGTGAGACGTCTGCTTGTTGGCCAGATTCCAAAAAAACCGATTCTCTTATAAATAGATAGACAGTTAACTCTTTATTATACATCATTAAAGAAAGGTTATAGGTTACTACGTGTATTATTCGGATTATTTACAAAGGGCACTTTTGTCTTTTATAAGCGATCTCTTCCAGATAGCCCGTGGCAGTTGATATAGCGTAACATCATCACCTAGTTTCTGTGCTATTCGAGGTAGTCCAAGTTTACTTTTCTACTTTCTTTCTTTAAAACTAGGCTGGAAGGTCGTTCTTCTCGTCCTCAAACACGAGCCTCAGCATATTATAGTCGTGATTGAGTTCAAAACTTTTGAATGGAAAAATTTATAGAGCTTTGAACTTTGTACAAATAAAGGCATTGTTTGAAAATTTCCAAACTTTTTGAAATATTCCACATAATCCGCTATTCAGTTGTTTAATGAATTTACGAAATCCAAGACACATTACTCAATGGTGTAGAAAATAATAATAATAATAAATAATAATAATAATACCATAATGGGCTGGTTACAAGGAAATTTTGATTTTTTACAAGCTTTTATTTAACTTGCAATGGATGTATGTATGTATGTTTGGGTGGAATCTTGCAAGTTAAATTTGACCGGGTTTCGATTGAGCTGAAATTTTGCACGCATATGTATATCGCATGAAAATGCAATGATTTGGTACCATGGAGCTGATCCGATGATGAGTCGAAAGGTGGCCATAGAAACTCCTGTACTAAACAAGTTAGACCCGTCGTGTTTGGGCTCGTTTTACTTGTCTTGGCTAGCACTTTGCTGCTACATGATATTCAGGATCTCAAAAGCTTGTATTTAAAAACCTTAAAAAAAAAGATTGTTTAAGTTTAAGTAGGTTTTTTTCGTCTATAGACATTTGCAACACCAAAGGTGCTACAAATGTGCTGCTATTCTCTAAGGATAAATTGGAACCTGGCCGAAATACAACTCAAGGTTGTAATGGCGGCATACTTTAGACCATGGGTGGTAGACGATCAAATACCCTACTATCTGGGTGAGGGTTGTTTTGTCGCCTTTTAAAACAGGCCGCCCGGCCGCATGAAAATGTATTCTTTCTCCGTTCCTGCACGGTTGAATGTGGGCTACGAATGACAATTGTTTAATTATAAACGTGTGTAAACTCTAAAAATCTTTTAAATCCTATAAGACTGCATCACAGTTCACTCATCGTATATATTATTCGACATTCGGATATTCGACACTGTTTTCTTTAAACAGTTTATGATTTTTTTTATATTAACCTCTTTATTTACTTTCTAATTTTTTTTATAGCTGGAGTACAGCAATCAGGCTGACGGCCCTGGTGGAAAGCGGTCACCATCACCTATGGACGTTTGCAATATCAGAGATGTCACTAACGCGCTGCCGGCCTCGAAGAAATTTTATGACACCTTTTTTAAAAAACTCCATAGCACTGTGAAACCTCGGCCTGGAGCTCATTCCAAATCCCCACGGTACGCAAGAGAAACGTTCTACAGAACCGTTGCGTACATGAGCGAAGTGGCTCAAGGAAGTGGAGGTGAACTCCCAATCGATGGCGATCGGTGCGATGGTAGAAGGAGGACGAAGGCACCATTCTAAACAGATCTTCGGAACACTCCCCGTTATACAGTCGGTAGAATACGAAGAGAGAAGCAAAGTCTCTCCTAAGGCCAAGAAATAATATGCCGTACTTCTTTTGTTTTTCTGTGGAGAGTAAGGACCTCCTAATATTAATGTACTCTGAGGGTAAGTAGCACCGTGTCTGTGTATAAAAGTGTCCCTCAAAACGTGGATAATAAGGGTGGTGCTGCGGTAGCGTAGTCTACATTTTAAAGAAAGCGCCAAAAGTAATTAGATTAAGATAGAAAGGAAACAAGGATCAAAAGATTTCCGCTTTATGTTTATTATTAAAAATTCGTAATAATTAAATCACTCTACACATTTTCACATTGTAAATAGTTTAGGTTTTCTATATTGGCATTTGATTGCACTTCAACAAGTTTTATATTTTGAACTCGGCACACTTCACTACGTCTACAGCATGTCATAATTTCATGATCTAATTATCATGAATTATTGATAATAATGATAGTTTTTCGTTTGCTACCGCTATTGTGGTAGTTATTTGGACGTCTATTTATCATACTGCTGGACACTTTTTCAACTTCCCCTCCATATAAGACCTACTTCCGTCACCCTCCATAGCTTTTCTCGATTCCATTTTTCTCCTTGCAATGTAACGTATTGTTGTAAATAAAATATTATTATACCAAGAAGATTCACGTATTACTTTATATTACGTCTATTTAAATAAAGTGAAAGTGCTCTCCACAGGACAAAATGTGTTAAGGATTTGAAGCCTTAATACGTTTCCTTGATGGTCTGTTCCTACATCTTAATAGCCGTTCATTTGCTATACTATCAGTTAAAGTTTTATAAAAGCTCCATACAAATAATGTCAAAATTAACCGATGGTAAGACAAGTAAATGAATAGTAAGATATAAGAACCGGCCATTAATCAATAAACCTTCACCGTTACTAATCAACTTTAATGGACCTTTATCGAACTGTGAGTGTGAAAGTGAAAGTGTCAATTTAAGTTGCTCTATTAAAAGAAAACTCTATAAAGTGTTTGCTGTCCGGGAACGATCCAGCTGAAACTATATTCATAAAACTAAACAACTATCTTCGATAGCTTGAGTTGGTTAACACTCGCAGTAAGTAACTACACTAGACAAGATAGAGGCACTTTACACCACACGATTCTACTTTCGACTTTTGTTTATTTATTGTATGTTAAGATATAGTTTCGTATAACGCAGGTGTTGTAGGACAAAGTCAGATTTTAATTTTATTGACTATCAATTTTAAAGTCGGTTTATGTATTCCTATTTTCGATTATGGGATAATTTGGCTATTATTGTAGGATCGCGTTTAAACTAATATTTTTTGTTGAATGTATTTACTAACCTTTTTTTCTTCAGAATTCTCCATTTTTCAAGAATATGAGTATATAAATAATGAAACAAAAAGATACCTGAGAAAATAATTGCGATTACTTAAGGCAATTCTGATGATACCCTACACGCGTATGAATACTGAAAAGGATTTTGCATCTTTTATTTACGTGTAGGAAGCCTACTTATTTATAGTTTAGTCTCATTGCAAATAATAACATGATATACTTGATTGTCAAACTTCAACCATATAGAGCACGTTGTTTTTGAGAAGTGTGTCATATAAATAGACAGACATGTATAAAATATTAAAAGCGTTCGGTTTTTTGCCCCAAAATGTGTAGAAGTGTTTGGGGCGTTGCCTTAACAAGTTGTAGTATACTAAACATCTGAACAAATCGCATGTTTCGACCCTTTTAGAAAAAATAATTACGTCCTAATGAAATGTCTTATATTCTAAATGAAAAAATATGCTCACCTTTAAGGCAATTTCTGTATTATATTTTACGCAAAAGAATTCAAGGCCTTACTTATAATCGTTTCTTAAATTTAAAGAAACTGCTCAGCAACTGATTAGTAAAAATCTTACCCATAAACTCCTCTTAGTCGAATATTTTTGGGTACAACCTACGTTAATCATATAAATTTCGTTTATCTGTGCTCCTCTTACACAAATAACAGATAATACACGTTTATAAGTGAAGAAAAAAATATTCATTGACTAGGGTCTGATTTTCTTGCTTAAGACATGCCTAATCGTTTCTTAACAAGATTATTATAAGTAAGGCCGTAAATGGCAAACTTAAGAATTGTCTTAAATAGAATTGTCAAAACGTGTCAGCAGATAAGACGTCGATAATTAGGGCATATTTAACAATAATCAGGTAAAAGTTATCAGTCGAATAAACTATAAACTGAGTGAAATAAAAAGTGAAACTATTCAACCGTTTTATTCATGCAAGTGACTTTTTATTTTTTCCTTATGTAAACCTTTTATCTGTTGATTAAAAAATCGGTCCTAAGAGTAGTAAATTTCGACATTTCAACTGTTGAGACATAATTTTGTTTTCCCTGTCGCGTCGCATTTACACTGGTTCTTTCAGGGCACACGTTCAGAGCCTTAGAGACTATAGCCTTTGCTGTTGCTCAAAATATTTTTTTTCTTATCGGTACAGGAACGGAGAAAGAATACAATTTCCTGCGGCCTGTTGTAAGAGGCGACGAAACAACCCACAGCCAGGTGGTAGGGCATTTGCCCGACTGGATGGCTACCACCCCTGGCCTAAAGTTAAAGTATGTAGCCATAACAACCTTGAGTTGTGTTCCAGCATTATTGACAAGGTTCCAGTCTCCTTGAAGAGAGCAGCAGCGCTGTTATAGTACCTTTGGTGTTGCAAATGTCAATAGGCGATGGTAACCGCTTTCCATCAAGTGGGCAGTCTGCCTGTCACCTAAACTCCTGCAATAAAAAAATCAAGAGTCTATGGCCAGCCCGTAATTATTACGACTTGTCGTAACGTGTAAAAGACACCGAACCCAGCGGTTGTTCTTTTAACCGTCGACATCGTCTGGCGGCCATGTACTTAACTTAGTGGCTGTCGGTACCAAAGAAAATAGGGCATTGTGATCGTGGAAAATATAAAGTGAGAGAACTCGTTTGGCAATGCTCTGGAATGTAGGGAGCACGGAAATTATAACATAAGAGAGTTAAGTGCCTTTGCACGTTGTGGAGTTTCTTTTATGGTAATAATATCATGCGGTTTTCTTTTAGGGTTCCGCAGACGTTTTGATAAATCGCGAATGTTTATGTAAGAACATCGTAAGCGACATATATAAAGTTTCACAAGAGCGCTACTTCACAAATTGTTTTTAATACATTACTCACAGAGAGAGTGAACGAGGCTGGTAAGCCAATCATAGACGTATGCATGGAAAGAAACTTGCTTGTGTCGAACACCTTATTCCATCATAAGGATATTCACACGTATACATGGAGAATGAATGAACAGAAAAGTATGATTGATCTGATTTTAATAGATAGTCGCCTCCGAAACACAATAACGGATACAAGAGCCTACAGAGGCCCCACTCTTGGAACGGACCACTACCTGGTGATAAGCCGGTTTGTGGGCCTTTTCAAGAAGTGGAGGCACAGGCGAGAGCGTACCAATTTCGGGGAGCTTGAAAGAATAAAATGTGAAAAATTGGAAGATGTTAGTGTAAGGAGTATGTATGCGCGCCTAGTCGAAGAAAGGCTTGCAAAGGCGGACTTCTCCGACTTAGATGTGGATAATGACTGGGATAGTATGAAGGAAAGTATAGTGGAAAGCGCAAAAGAAGCATGTGGATGCGCAAAGAGGCATATAACAACGAAAGGTGACGAATGGTGGGACGCAGATGTTAAATCTAGCGTAGAGAGAAAGAGAAAAGCCTGGCTGGATTATATTGCATCTTTGCATCAGAATGACAGTATGAAAGAGAGGAAGAAAGAAATTTATCGCCTCTGCAAGAATGAAACCAAAGCTTTAGTGAAAGAGAAGCGTGAAAGAATAAAATTGAAAGAAGAAGAGAAGCTGACGGAGAACTTCGAGGCGAATACCAAACTCTTTTGGAGAGAGGTTAAGAAGTCTCGGGGTTGTTCGTCAGCTTCCAGAATGGAAAGAATAAAATCTAAAGCAGGGGACATTCTTGCTAACCCACAAGAGGTTTTAGCGCGATGGAGTGAATATTTTAGAGAAATGTATGATAATATCTCGGATGCTGGCACCACGACTGAGTCTGTGACCGACTTCGAGGAGTCAGCATCCGAGATCACTTTGGAAGAGATCGAATGGTCGATAAGAATTCTGAAAAATGGAAAGGCAGCAGGAATCGATAGTGTGTCTGCTGAGATGATCAAATATGGTGGAACCTGCGTCCGGGACGCTTTCCTGTCCTTATGCAACTTGTGCTGGAGGACGGGAAAGGTTCCCAAGGACTGGAGGCGCGCTGTCATCGTGCCCTTGTATAAAGGCAAGGGGTCACGTATGGAGTGCGCCAGCTACAGGGCCATCAGTTTGATCAGCACAGCATCTAAAGTATATGCGAAGATTATTGAAAGGAGAATGAGAGTGGTATCCGATGGATTACTGTGGGATGCACAAGGGGGCTTCAGAAATGGAAGGGGATGTATGGATCAAGTTTTCTCGCTCCGCAATATCGTGGAGAAGCAGCTGGCATTGGGCCGGAAGGTTTTCTGCGGTTTTGTGGATCTAGAGAAAGCATTTGACAGGGTTGTGCGGAAGGACCTCTGGGACATATTGCCCGGATATGGGATCAATGGCCAATTGCTGCGTGCTGTGCAGTCCACTTACGAGGACTGTATGGCATGCGTGCGGGTGGACAGCAGCCTGTCGCCCTGGTTTGACGTCAATATTGGCGTCCGGCAGGGCTGCATGCTGTCGGCTTTGCTGTTCATCCTATATCTGGACAACTGTCTCCAGAGATTAAGATTGATGGATGTTGGGGTGCGGATGGGTGATCTAGTTGTTAGCACTTTGCTTTATGCGGATGATGCCGTGCTTTTAGCCGAATCGCCATCAGAACTGCAAACACTAGTCACAATGATGAAAGATGACTGTCAGGCGAGAGGCTTACACTTGAATGCGAAGAAAACAAAGGTTATGGTGTTTGAAAGAGAAGAAACCAGAACGAATGCAAGGATAATGGTCGATGATGTTATGCTGGAACAAGTGAATGAGTTTGTATATCTTGGATGTGCTTTTAGCAGGGATGGAAGGTACACCGCTGACATAGAAAGAAGAGTAAATTTGGGGAATAGTGTGAATGGAGCGTTAGGTAAACTTTTAGGCGCTAAGAACCTCAGCCAGAAAGCCCAGCTTGTTATACACAACGCGGTGCTGGTACCTACGCTCACGTATGGAAGCGAGAGTTGGGTATGGAACAGAGAGCATGAAAGTAGAGTAAACGCAGTCGAGATGCGAGCACTGCGCAAAATCTGCGGAGTGACGCTCGCGGACCGCGTTCGTAATACCGAAGTAAGAAAGAGAGTTGGTCTGAAAGAGAGTGTCGGGGTGAAGGTAAGGAAAGGAATGCTCCGGTGGTTCGGGCATGTGGAAAGAATGTTTGATGAAAGAATGATTAAACAGATATACAATGCAAAAGTGGATGGATGCAGAAGTCGCGGAAGGCCACGACACACCTTCCATGATCAAATTGATCGTGTATTAGCAGAAGGTGATGTCAGGAGCCTTAAGAACAGACGAGCGTGCATGACAAGAGCTATGAATGTCAAAGAAGCAAGTGAGGTGTGTAAAAATAAGCCTGTATGGCGCTCTGTTGTTCGTGCCTACCCCGCAAGGGACCTGGCGTGAAGTTATGTATGTATGTATGTATGTACTCACAGATATTCAAATTTTAGTACTTTCATAATTTTATCACTATCGCATGTGTAAGTACTTTGTATTATGATCTAAATTATTTAAACTCTATGGTACAATAAAAAAAAGAAATACCCAAATTCTGTCGCTTGCCATGTTAATAAATTTTCTCATAAGCTGTTGGATATATTATTATGGATGTAAGTTAAGAAGGTATTATATATACTGCTATATACTGGTGTAGTGAAAAGAAGAGTACGTCAGTTGACAGCAACTTAATTCAATCACTTCTTATCACCTTACAAAATGCTGAAGCCCTCCAGAACTTGTATGAGAATAGCAAGTTGTGATGACTTTCTTTCAGAGCTTGCTAAGCTCGTATATATTCCAGGTGGCTTCGGCGTTGTGTAAGATAATGTTAGATATTTATCTGGCAACCATGCCATTAATTGAAAAAGTAAAAGACAGTTGTCAATGGTCGGTCTATGATTTATCTATGTTCCCTGTTGTGAAGTTACCACTGTCTCGCTGTGTTCATATCAAGTGTTTCCAAAAATAAATGTATAAAACCACTAATAACTATCCACTGTGCATTACAAATAAAATCTTGTTTTACTCTGCCAGTCCACAACCTAAAAGATAATAAAAAGTGTTTTAATTTTTTACTTATATTAGAGCATACATCTTCTAGTCATCGCAGTGGACAACGAACTACTGACTAGAGGCAACTCTTTTAAGGTTTGACTTCGGGTCCATCGCTGCTGGGCAGTGACTATCGGATTAGGCCGTAAGAGTCTGAATGAGCTAAGCCAACAGGCTGAAGTATCATAACGGGGACTCGTTACCATCTCCGCCGGCGGAGCCGATCCTAGTCTATCTTTACTACTGCTTCGCAACGTATTATAGCTGGCAGAGAAGAAGCGGCGGAAGAAATTCTCCACAAACACGCCTAGGCTAATCTTGTGTGGCTACTTGTGTCTGTGATGAGTGGGTGCAATTGGTGGGCCTTAACGTTGAGTGAGAGGCTGGCTAGAGCAATGCACATCATCCACCCCGTTCACACATTGTGCTAAACATTATACTAGCTGTACGACTTGTTAATATTTGTACTTAAGGTTACCATTTCTAAATAAATAAGTTCACTTCATTTCACATCGGCCCTCGAGAGTGAATACTACTTACTCTCTGATATTCGAAGTTTAACCTCCCCGTCTCCCTGCTACACTATCAACTACCGTATAAAATTAGGATTCCTCGTCCCATCTTCTGTACTGCGGTCTTCCTATCAAATTCAAAAGGATGGTAACGCGGTGGCTTCTCCCCTGGTGTTGCAAACGTCTAGAAGGTAACCGCTTTCCATTAGATGTACTATCTGCCTGCTTCCCAGCTTCGAATTAAACAAAACATCCATATTTAAGTATTAAAATCAGCGGATAATCAATAAAGACTTAGTTGTCATCAATTATCTTGCATTCAGTAACAAGAACTAACAGAGATCATTGCTAATATTAACAATATTATGCAAGATCGTGAGGTTAGTGCTAATTCGTCGAAAAAAGATTGTCTGCGAGGATTTACTTTAAACGACGATAGTTCTTTCCAGTTCGTTCCATACTCTTATATTCTGGCAAACATACTGCCATAATACAAATGAATGTCATCATTCACACAATTCATCTATCTTTTGTGGACTCGTTAACTTTCTTTGCGTCATTTTCTTCCTATCTATTTCTTAGTTAAGGATGTAACTTTTAAAGTAACAAATATATAGTTTTACAAAAAAACATGCCCATTCTAAAGTAGTTTATAAACTATGCCACGAAAATAATGCGAATGTAGGAGTTTCTAAGAGTTTCTTCAGCATGAATCCAAGCATCAGCAGTTATTTACAGCTGTTACTCGTGTTGCTGAAACTGAGGTCCCACACATCACTGCTATATAAAAAAAACAAGTTTAATAGAATTTATAAATTATTTGCGCCCTGTACACATAGTTAATATTACGTTTTGACGGGTTTTATGAGCGGCATTTTATTTGATATATATTTTAACGTTTTAGCCTCTTTTTAGTAGCCGTCATACCGGAAGAAAAATATGTCAAGTGTCAATGAGTTAATATAATATTAAAGTAATAATTTAGACTACACCCAACTTGTTCATTTTAATTATTTAATTTATATTTATTATTATTTACTCTATGTGCGCCTAGTGAAAAGTGACCGAAATGTCAAAATAAAAATCAAATAAAATACCACGTTTAAAATTGTTAAAACGTACTTTAAGAAGGAGTTAAATGTTGAACTTTTCTTTTAGCTAAACTAATATTTTGAGGTATTGTAGTTAGTGGTATGTTTCTCAATTTTGATCGCGAATTGTGATTGGACTCTGTGGGATGTCGCTTATCTTTCCAGCTATCTCCAGCGCTCAGCGTTTTCCATCCACTACGCACTGTAAATGGAAAGTGTTATAAAACAATCTGATATATCTATCGTTTTTGGTGGTGAGATCATATTGTGATTTCTATTTCAGATTAGCGATTATGTTTAAATTTTGAAATAGAGTGTATCTACATATTGGTGCTTTGTAGATTTTGTAAACAATGGCTTTTTACGCGGCTTGTTTTTGTAAACTTTAAATTCTTTTGAACACATGCCCCATATCATTTCCGTTGTTTCTGATACCGTAACTCATTATTACAAGGTTTATTTTAATGTTAGGACAATTACTAAAATATACATAAAAGCTATTATTTATTGGCTTTAATATAATAATAAAGTAATTTACAGTTTTTTACATTTATGATTCAAATTGTGACGCACCCTTTACTGTCCTTTCTGTAAGTAATGTTATACTTTTTCATCACTAATTTAGCAATAATTGTCAAAACAAAACACTAAAAGCACTTTTAGGATTTGCAGCAATCAACACATAAAATAAACTTTTTGACATCTTTTATTACTTTAATTTCATATAGTCAGATGTGATAAAGAAAATGGGGCAGGGGGATGAGACAGAAAGATCAGACAGGAGTAATGGGGGGGAAATATGGGAATGGATTAGGGAAGATTGGATAGAGGGAGGGGAAAGTGGGACAGCGGAACTCTCACTCAGCGCACAAAACACAATTAACTCAAAGCTAATCGTTTCACACGGATGTTCTGTGAGGGCGTGACATTACACTAATCGAGACTCGATCGAGTAATCAAGATTGGTAATGTGTTGGTGGAGTGTATTGGTGCAACGAAAAAAGAAGCAATTGCGAGTGTAGTTTTTGTTGTAACAAGGGGGAGCAAAAAGAATCATTATTAGCTGTATTTTTATTCTTACATACAAAAAACAAAAACTTTTCACTTGAATTATTTATTATATATCACAGAAAACGTATTCGGTGGCGAAATATGGGATTTTATCAGCGCTCGTAGTAAGCACGCAACATATATATAATTATGTATTATCCCCGCAAATTGCTAATGCGCCGGAACCCTGTCAAATTAACATTTACGCGACGTCATCCGCAACTCGATATGTACGCGTACTCGCCGGCCAGTGATGCTAACGGTACTGAGTGTTCGGCTACGGTTACGTCCCCAAAATGGCGGCCAGGCGCAATAGCAATTTGCGGGGATAATATATATACATTTCAACTTAAATTAAAAAAACATTTTGAACGTTAATTACTGAAATATTTCATTGAGTTTAATTTTAAATATATTTAAAGGTATGTTAAATATGTCTATGTCGATACAGTTGAGATTATATGTATTGGTGCAACGAAAAAAGAAGGAATGGCGAGTATAGGTTTTGTTATAACGAGGGGAGCAAATAGAATTGGATTGAACAATTAGAGTTATTGATTTTGCATTCGAAGCGCCTCCATGATACAAAAACGATCAGCATATGCATACGTATATATAAGCTCATCATTTTCTTGATTTGCGATGTATGGACTTGTCGTTGTATTTTCTCTACTTGCATTAGCTCTCTCTCTCAATGTTTGTTCTTGATTTTCAACAACTGCTCCAGTATTATCAGTTCTAGTTGATTGAGGCAATTCTACTTGGGACTCGCGACGTCCTTGTTCAATATAGCAATATACGTGTTCAGCACTGGGTCGTCTTTGAAGATTATTCGTACCACTATCTGTTTTTTTCTGAAAAGAAAGAACAAACTTCATTGCTGTTTTTCAGTTTTTATAAACACGAGTGATTGTGTACTTTAAAAAAAAATGTGTGAGTGCAATTCACACGCAGTAGAAGTGAAACAAAGTGTAACAATGGGTGGGAGGGGTGCTAAATTTCGTGACGTCATCTTTAATATATTGCTACATACCGACTAAGACCGCACAGCTGCATGTTGTAAAACGAATTCTTTTATTTACTTCGTGTTTTAACTTTAAAAACATCTATTGTCATCGTACTTATTTTATGGCTGTAATTAGTGTCGAACAACTTAATCCTCGTTTTTATTGCATTGCGTCGAAGCTTGCCGGATGTGCGCTCCTTTATCGGATTCACAGTTTAGTATAAAACAATGCCCGAACGGAGGGGTGAGGCAGTCAATCTACGACTACAATACTAGTAAGACGTGTAGTACTTTTGATTAGCGACATAGTGACGGACTTTGCGCGTGTTGAATTAGGTACACCGAATCGTGCAGTGTGAACTGGTTTCATGCAGTTTTATTTTGTACTTGTTTTATACGTATTTGTTCTAATAAACTGTATCCAACGGCATTTATTTGAATTCGAGTCCTGTAGCTCGTAACAATATTATATTGTTATATTTAAGCTTTAAAACACGAAATTTGAAGTATTAAGGAAAACTTCATAACATTTCCAACCCTATCTGTACGAGCATAGTATTTAATGTAATTAATAAATATAATGTACACTATCGCATTCTCTCGTAGGCTGAGTCCTATATTATGTGTTGATCTTCTTTTAGTGTCGCTTTTTCGTTTCATCTAGTTTCCAAACACAGATTCTAAAGAAGTTTCACTTCAATAAACGAACTTAGTTGTTAAAAAAGGTTTTACATGTTACTTTTCATTGCTTATTTATTATTTAATGGTGTTTCTTAGTTTATGTTGTATTTTCAAGGACAATTTGTGTTTGTTTAAATTTAGGCAAAAAGTTGTGCAAAAATAATTAATAGAAATACAAAAAAAATAAACTCTTTTTTTACTCAAAAAAAAAAGAGAAATGTCACTTGTGAACCCCTTTTAACTATTAAAATCGTTCATAAAATAGCCTCATATACAAATTAAAAGACAGAATCTCTATATATTAATACGTGATACGCGCATTTGTAGCACCTTTGGTGTCGCAAATGTCCATAGGCGATGGTAACCGCTTTCCGTCAAGTGGGCCGTCTGCCTGTCTGCTGATCTCCTGCAATAAAAAAAAAAAAAAAAAACGTGAAGCAAAAACTTTGTACCCCTTTTTACGAAAATTGCACGGACGGAGGAGTATGAAATTTCACACACTTATAGTTTATATAAAGAAGGAGTGCAGAATGCTAATATTTTTTCAAAATTATTCATGAAAAAATACATTAAATCAATAAAAAAAATATTACACACACTACCATGTATTTGACACACACACGCATATATACTCTTTTGTCTATTGTTCAAGTCCAATTAACTGTGTAACCTTGACGAAACCTGTGATTATAGAACAGTATTTGACAACAGAACCTTAATCATGTTCAAATTTATAATTTAAATTAATTATTATACAAATTAAAAGACACAAGGAACTATTAACGCTGACACTACCTGGATCTACCAAATTAAATTAATTGGTTTGGAAGACTCGAAATTTACAGGACAATTGGATCAATTCAATTGATTTTAAGAATTGTCTTACCTTATTATGTATCCAGTCATAAATTTTTTTGATGAAAAAGCCAATTGCAATTAGTAGGAGAATTAAGGCGACACCAAAAATAACTATCCATTTTGCTACGTCTGAAATTAAAGAACCGTTTAATCCTTTCTTATTCTACAAAAAGCATATTAAATCTTAAAACAATTCTACTTAAGCTTGGTTTTAGAAACTGTCAGTGCTGAGGAATTTATTTTCGAGGAAGAATCTTTATATTTTTTTTTATTGCTGCAGTTCAGCAGACAGGTAGACGGCCCACTTGATGGAAAGCGGTTACCATCGCCTATGGACATTTGCAACACCAAAGGTACTCTACAAATGTGCTGCTGCTCTCTTAAGGGAGACTGGAACCTGGTCACTAATGCCGGAACACAACTCAAGGAGGTCACTCTAGACCAGTGGTGGTAGCCATCCAGTCGAAATAACCTACCACCTGGCTGTGGGTTGTTTTGTCGCCTCTAACGACAGGCCGCCCAGCCGCAGGAAATTATATTCTTTCTCCGTTCCTGCGCGGATAGGCCTGTTATCGTCTTAACAATCGTAGAAATGATGATGTGCATAACTTGAGAGAGTGACTTTACGGATTTTGTTGTAATTTTTTGTGTGATTGCGTGGGTCCCCGGATGCTTTAGATTCACAATTGGAACCGGTAGGTGGCGCTGAGATCGGGACCTACATTTTTATTTTTTCAGAGCAGGACAATGTCTGCCGGGACCTATGTAGTTGACAATAAATAACAAAAACTCCATTGCTCTCTTCTTAATACTTACTAATTGTATAATTGTAATATGTGACGTCAATAAAATCAATGCATAATATTACATACCATTTCCATTATTAGGCAGGATGCGTTCAGTCGAGTGAATACTAAATTTTTCCGATTTTGGGTTATGTAAGTAAGAATTTACATACTCCAAACAACCCTCGCGGTCATCACTAGAAATCGGCTTATATGTTAGTGAGGCTGGAAATAATAAGGATGCTTTGATTACACCGATCCACAAAAAAAGTGGTTTGTACCTTTGACTAGAGTCATCTATTCTTATATTTCGATGCGCTGAACTCTCGAACTGGAACACCTATCACACCTGTGTCCGCCTATACCGTTGTTGGTGCCAACTCTTCCATACCTAGACTATGTAAACTATTAAACCTTTATGGTGATATTTCTGATCTACGAGTACATGCAAATTCATATTGCGAATTTCGTTTTGTGTTTTTAATTTCTTTATATGTTTGAAACTTAATAGCCATTAAAGCCTTATAATTTTTGTCTTCTTTAAATTAATTATAATTTTTCAAACTACAAAATATTTGTCTATAAGTAATTAATACAATTGTCATGTTTTTTTACAAAGCTACGTACATCCTTGGTATTAGTGAATAAAAAAAGATATTCAAGCAACTATAAAGTAGTTTTTTTTAACAGAAAATAAACCTACAGAAATATTGATTTTGTGCTTTTTAGATTGAAGTCCATTTTATTTCTGCAAAAAAAATTGTGTGAGCAGTTCACACGCCGTAGAAGTCAAAGTATGAAAATTTACTTCGTGACGTAACATTTCATATATTATATCGTTACAATATATTCAAGCTTTAAGACACGAAATTTGAAGTATTAACCAAAAATTAAAACATTTCCAACTCTATCTGTATGAGCATCGTATTTACATCTATACATATAATAAAATTGTAGAGGTCAAATTTCTGTACAATTAAAAAATGCTATAAACCGAGTCAGGGGGATGTAAGAAGTGAAATAGAACTAATTTAGTTTTTTTTTTTCAAATTTTTTGTTTGTCTGTTTATCTGTTTGTCTGTCTGTTTGTACCGGCTAATCTCAGAAACAACTGGACCGATTTACATGAAATTTTGTATGGTGATAGCTTATATCCCTGGTCAACATATAGGATACTTTTGATCCCGAAAAATTATAGAGCTCCCGTAGGGTAGGTAAAAAAACTTTAATTACTTAAACAGCTTATTATACAATTTATGCACCTAATTAAGTATTGATATTGCCGGTATAATCATTATCATTATACAATAAAACAATTTATACAGTAAAAAAACAATAGGCTATATAGCATCACGCTAAGACCAATAGGAACGGAGCACCAATGAAAATTTCTTTAAAATCGGGAGGGTTTTTTAACTTATTTTTTTAACTAATCCACGCGGACGAAGTCGCGGGCAGAAGCTAGTTATTAAATATAATGTATTCTATCTCGTTCTCTCTCATGCTTATTCCTATAGATTTATGTGTTTATCTCTTTTTAGTTTCATCGTGTTTCAAATCGCAACGATTTTAAAGGACTGTCACTGCCGAATAGCGGACAATCTTTGTGACTTTGTAAACTAATATCCACAATACCTTCACTTAATAAGATGGTTTGGTAGTACAGATGTGGACGCAAGTACAATGTTTGTTTGTTCATTCCTTACGCCTATCAATATCTACAAATCTTCATGAATCATGTTGTATACGTGATTTTGAAACTAGAAATCAAAACCAGTAGATAGATAAATCGAGTTATCTAATGAATCAACTAAAAATATTATTATCTATGACGACTGTCTATGTGGTATTGATGTACTCTATGGTTCGTATGACTGCTGTGGTGGATATTGTTTTTTTAAGGCGGGGGAAATGCATTTCGCACAATACCGGGCCTTTGCTAGGGATTAGACCAGAGTTGATTATGGAGGCAATCCCCTATGGGGCTGCCAAACAGTAGTCAACCGGCTTGTGTGGAGACTCGATACCAAACCTACCTCCCAACTCAATACTCTACTAAAACCTTCCTCCTCCCATGTGCCCCGCGCTTATGGCAGGAAGAGCGTGAGACTTAGAACGTAGTTACGCCCACGCTGATCCTAGCCCATCAAGTGCCTAAGTAAGCCCCGGGAACCAGGGCAAACTCACTTCGTCAGCAGTGGTGAAGTCTCTTCTGCTCCCTAGGGACTAGACTTCAATCAACTCACGTACTTGGTGTCCCACAAGATACAGGCTAGTCTTAGTGCGGGAACGTATTAGGCATTAAACGGTCTGTATGAATTATTCAACAATAAATTTATTTTACATTTTTTTAGTTTTACTACGGTAACCACAGGATGGTTATTATCCTTCAGAAGATGATTTTTCATAATTCTGTACTGGGTTGGTATCGAGTGCGCATATTTAAAATATAATTATTAATTATAAGGTATCTTAATAGCAAATATTGCACATATGAATAAACTTACTTACTTAATTTAGATAGTGATGTACGCGGTATCGAAAGCTTACCAAGCGTCTGTTTTTTATGGGCGTTACATGATTCGCTCAGTGTGTGCTCTTAGACTTACAAATAAGAAAGCGTCGAAAAATTCGTACTTACCACTGCTCAAAGAGCTGTTATCACTTGTCATTTCAGTTTTATTGTGAATAAGAAAAATTCTAACATTTATATAATCCTTATCAATATCTTCTATGCAATCGAGATATGCACCATCATCTTCTAACTTTACTTGGTTTATGTAATGTGCTTTTATTCTACTATAAGGCATAGTTAAGCCGTGAGTATATGCAATTCCACCTGAAATTTTAATATAAAAAATATTTTTACTTTTTAAAAGGTTGATTTCGCATGGCCGTATTGGATCTGTATTTAGTGGAGAGCAATAGTTGCCATTCAAAGTGGAAATGCAGGTGAAATTTGGGAACTAACTCCACCGACAGCGATCTGTTAGCTACTTGTTATCTATTCAAAGATATGATTATTTATTGTTATCATGTTTAGACAGTGTTGGCCGAAGATCTCGCCATGACAGCAATGACATCATAAGTTGAGCTCTTGTCAGCGTTGGGGTACCAGCCATCCTAGAGCCACAAGGCTTGTTGCGCGATGATGGAAAGAGGCCGAACGGATTGTTACTTATTTCTTGGAAGATGGCACGGCCACTTGTGTGACACATCTTTCAATGACTAAGTCAGGAGCTGGCAACACTGCTTCAACAGCTGAAGATCTCAAACGGCGCAAATATGGAACCCTAGGAAGGTGTTACATATTTGTGCTGTTTGGAGTTGAGACTTTCTTTATCTTGGTGTCCATCGGCAAAGGGTTCCTTCAAAGAAATTTGTAATAAACACTTTGATACCACCCACGATCAGAAGGCTTTTTCGTATTTCGCGCAACGAATCAGCATTGCCATACAGCTTTGCATTGTCTTCTGGGCAAGCTTCCCTATGGCAGCGACTTATTACATACTTTACTTAATGATTAATTATTTATGATTTAGTTTATTTTTAAGCATTTAATTTAAAATATGACAATTGTCAAAATTTCATGGAGCTTTAAAGCTGATTTACATGATCCAACTACTGACTTTAAACGAAGCCTGTGCAGGGACCAAAAACTGACTTATGCCGTTTTCACGAAATCTGTGGTCTTGGTTATTTATTTATGGTTATACAAGTTACGGAAGTCAGTAGTGAAAATGAGTTCCCCAAAACGGCGAAATTTGATACGATTAAATTATTTTTTCGGAAGAGTTAACAGAAATGTTCGAAGAAGAGATATATGACGAGAAACTACATTTCGTAAGAAAATGGATAAATCACAGAATTGAAATCCAAACACTCTGCTGTGTTGTTCAAACAATTGAAATTTGAAAATTGTGAAAATTGCAATTTTTTAACAACAAAGAAGAATCACAAATCTCATCTGCCTCGAATTTGTAACACGATGCGACGTCAACCTACAAAACGAACTCAGCGACTGGCTTACTGCTGACTTTGTCGAAGAAAATTTAATTTTACTTCTCATTCTATGTACACCACTTCGCAACGTGTTATTGCTGTTAAGGAGAAGAAGCGGCAAGAAACTCCTTAGCAAAATGTCAAATTAACGTCAACAAACGTCTTAGCAAATAGCAAACTATTGATTAAATCAAACTACTTTTTTTAAAATAAATTTTATACAGAAATATGTTACACAATCACTTTTCGAAGAATTAATAAAGTTGTAGCAAACATTGCATACTCAAAAAGACAAAGATTCAATAAAAGGAAAGAAAAATATATTTGTACTTTAATAATAATGACATGACTTATTCTACACTCCCTTGTTCAATGGTCGAGCGAAGCTCCTGCGACGATGGAGCTTTTAGACTATTGACAATGGTGCGTCACCCCAGTTGACGGGGTAATAAACTTGGACGCACAACTCAACTTATAAACCTACCCCCAGATATAACTCAATAAATAAGCTGTACAAATGTTGTAGATTAGTTTTAACTAACTAACTCCGTTAGCTCAGCGACCCAAAATGTATCTTGGCCTCCGAAACGAGACCACGCCACCTGTTCCTGTCCTGTGCGGTTTCTTGCCAGTTAAGGGCTTGAAGCTCACACAGGTCAGCCTCCACTCTGTTCCTCCACCGGTACTTGGGGCGACCGACCGGACGTCGCTCATCCGATCGTCCCAAATAGGCCCTTTTCACTCTTCGATCTCCTCAGATCCGTTCCTTGTGACCTAGCCAACGGAGGCGGTGAGATTTTATTTCTCCTAGTATATATCAATAAACCTCGGCCGCGAGGTTTTCCGCAAGATTTTGGGTAGATTAGTTTTGCCCATAATATATCCATACTGCTTCATACTCACTTGCTTTCCAATACATGGTGAAAAATCCATTATAATTTTCAGCAGATTTGCACGTTAAGTTCAAAAATTCATTCTCATTGTAAACTAAACACCCGAAAGCATCAAATTCTGTTATTGAATAACTTGAAATTTGTGTGGTCAATGATGTCTCTTCTGATAATACTATAGGTATAGCTGTAATGAATGAAAATTAAAAATATATTCTATTATATATACCATAGCCGTTTCCAATATAATTTATTTCTGGGATGGGTTGCCTGAAAGACATCGTTTTTTAAGCGATGAGACCGTCCTCTATCCACAGAATAGTACTTCTAGTCTGTAAGTTTTCCTGTAATGGCTTACAATACAAAGCTATCCATCTAGTGGCACACCTTGCCTTAGACGGGACCTGTATCAAAATGTGATTTCAGATTTTCTACCTATTTTTCCTCAATAATGACAAGTACGATAGCCGTTTATGTTGGCCGAGCAGTTATTCTCAAAAATGTTATTAATCTATAACAAATTGTGGGTAACACATTAAGAAGTTTTGTTTACACGCTTTCGGGGTCCGTGAAGCCTAGGGGTCCCGTATCATTGATACCCTGATACGGAGGTGGCTAAGCCCTGTCTCGCTATCTATTTATATTCTTGATTTTTAATATAGTAAGTACATTGGCAGAAAAAAGTATGTATAAAATTTATCATCTATGTCTTTGTGTTCTCAAAACTAAAAAAAGCAATCGATGGATTGATTAACTTCGCACGCTTCTTCATGCCATGCGTGAGCTAGCTGTCGAATTAACTCCTAGAGATCTTATAAAAAAGGTATATCTTACTATTCATCCTGGTACCGCACCGTTGGTAGAATATCGACATTTCTTGTCATGTTTATGTCAACATTTTACGAGTGAGGTAAATAGATAATAAGATCCAGAAATAACTCTCTATATATATAGAATTTAAATTCGTTTTTACCAGAATGACAACGGAATCGTGAAACACCAATTAGAGCTCATACTTACACTTTGAAGGTCTGATGTGGATTTTAAGCTTCACAGACGTGGGTGAATTGGATCCCAATTGCCATATTCTCCGCATAGAGTCAACGATTGTTGGTATCTGAAACTATTTAAAACTAAGTGCTATCAAAACGTCTCATCAACTCATAGGGTGATCAGAGGGCTGGTGTCTACCTCGGACAACGAATCAGTACGGCAATCCCGCGTGGTAACGTAGCCAGCTCTTTGGGAATCTTACCCATGGAAGACGACGACCTATACCCAGTATTCTACTTATGGTCTTAAGGAATCTAGGTAGAATACAATACAACTAAGTAAAGCTTCTTTTTTTTCTTAATTTGTCGCAGCTAGTACGCCTTATTAAACGTAAATCTTTTATTTAATAATATAACAAAGACTGTTATATATAGGATAGTACTTTATTTTCTATCTAAAAGGTGGCAACTATGTCTAAAATCAATGTAATGAAACATCTGTACAAACCTTAAAATACCATTGCTTAGTTCCTTTAGGAGATTGTAGACTATAGAATACTTTTGTTTCTTGAACATCTGGTGAGCCATGTGACCTAAATTGGAAATAAATGTATTTAGTCCTCTTCTTTTATTCCTGTAGTCGTTTTAGCATAAATGGTAGTTTTATAAAATCACCATGTCCGTACATCCGTGTGTCCATTTGATTTTATATGTAGGTAAGTCACTTTTTTACGAAACTACTGAGTCTATATGTAACTTTTGATAGTAAGATTCATTCTATTAAAATCTGCAGAGAAATACACCATACATATGTATTTCTCGAACAAAACCAGTTACATTTGTACTGTGAATAACATAAATAAAGTAAAAATGATAATTCTAGGACTAAAGAAGTTGAACCCAAAAACTTCTGCCTTCAAGTGAACAAAATTCAGAACTCTAAAAAATCACATACGTCGTTCAGAGGATGAATCTGCAGCACGAGAACCTTTTTACTGGTTATGAAGAAAGAGTTCTAATTTCGTTTTTGTGTTCATTTCTTTCTTGACGAATAAATTTGTCAGGGGATTGTTTTTTTTAAATAAATATGTAGGGTCTTTTGATTTTAATTTTTTTTTGTTGCACTTTTATTCTATTATTTGTATATTTCTTAATGGCTTCTCAAAAATTTTAGTAGTTAAAAGTTATACCTAGTACCCTTATCTCATTTTAACACAAGGCACTTGCGTTTTGTTTTTTTTTTACTTTTAAAATATGCCTCTTATTATATAAATTATATGTCTCTTTCTACAGTGATTTCTACTGCTGTACTATTTCTAGAGGTTCTGCTAATTAATTTACTTATCTATGTTTTACTATCTACTTTGGCTGCTTACCGTTCTATGGGCGTAGTCGCGGTGCGAATTCACTCGGTTTACCTACGCGGTACCGAAAGCTAACCAAGCACCTAAATTTCTGCGAGAGCTTCAGGATTCTCTCATACATCGCATCCATCTAGATTTTTGTATCGCGTAGCTTTGCCGAGCATAATAATTCTACACAAATGAGAAGGCGCCCTGCTAGCTACCGCTAGTTGTATTTTATTTATTGGTATAGTCAGTTTATTTATTACAATCAGATAGGTAGTCCGCAGTTAGTGCACTCCTTCGAAGCAGACGTCCCTAAAGCAACCACGATTTAACGCTAGGACGATTACAATGAGATAGGCTTCAAGAGGCGCGTTAACGAACCATAATAGAATAAACCAACACTCACAAGTCTGCAGGGTATTTAGCGTGTTCACACATTTGAATGTTTATTACTGCTGGTTGATTTTCCAACAATACAAATCTGCCATCCTCTCTCTTTCCTGCTTTTATAGGTTCTTCAACCCAAAAAATATCTTTCGTTTCTTTTATACAATTAAGTTTTAGAAATATTTCAGGAATAATCTCTAAAATGAATGAAAATTACGACTGAATTATTAATATAACGTCACTAGGTAGACGAAACTATACTATTGTTGGGTTTTGAGTTATATTCTTTTCTCGGTGATAATAAATTTTAATGTATACTCCAGTTAAACCCCTGGATCAATCTTGATGAAATTTTTGGGTTCCGATAGGTGGCGCTGCAATCTAAACGTACGTATAGGTTTTTTGAAATTTTGTACCAAGTTATCTCATAACATAACAATTAAACATATATTCATCATGCAAAACCACATTTGAACCATTTATCCTGCTTGGCTCAATGTAAACTTCCTGCAAATATCCTATACTCCAAGATAAAAAATACATATTAACTTAACTACTTGCATCATTATTTTCATATATGCACGCTTATTTGAGGTGTTTTTTACCTGACCTTTCTTTAACACGTGTGTACGTCGCGGTCTACCTTTTTTCACCGTAATCCCTGCGGCCAGGCGGCCTGTCGTAAGAGGCGACAAAACAACCCACAGCCAGGTGGTAGGGTATTTTCCCGACTGGAGGGCTACCACCCCTGGCCTGGAGTATGCCGCCCTAACAACTTTGAGTTGTGTTCCGGTATCAGTGACCAGGTACCAGTTTCTCCTTCAAGGCCGACAGTGCATTAGCAGCACCACTGATATTGCTAAAGGCCATAAGCGACGGTAACCATTTCCCATCACAGCCCGTCAGCCTGTCTGCTGAGCTTCAGCAATAAATAAGAAAATATCAGCAGTGCGTAAGAGGAAAATCACGGCGGGTGTGTGGTATTCGCCAGCTCGGGGTGGCACTAGCATCTCTAGACAGAACTAAAGATGCTTTTGTCACACCACAGTTAGGGATACCCAGTAAAACCTCGCAGCATTCCACCCTTCGCCCTTAATACCTGGACCACGGGTATATGGCCTAGCCCCTCCGCTGGCTCTGGCCCATCGGGTTCATCCACTGCCGGGAAACTACTACTCCCCGGGCATCTTCATACTCTCTTAAAGCGTGGGGAGGTCTTTAACGCGCCCACGGGAGGAGAGGTGAAAGCGCGCGGAATACGTCACGCCTCTATCTCCACGGCATAACGACGGGAGTAAAACCCTTTTCACAGGGAGCCACCCACGCTGTTCGCTCACGGCGGCCGAAGGTCCAGAGTGGCCCTCCGGCGTTGACACGTCTTTCTTTAGTGGGAGCGGAGCAAAGACGTACGCTCTCGCCCCGGCTTCGCCTCGACCTTAGTAAGCATAAGCATACGTTGCGGTACGTCACCAACTTTACTTATACTATATTTACATTCCCGCATTAACATTCCAAGTCGTGGTAGCGTAATGGCTAGCGCACGCGTCCTGAACTCAAAGGTCGCGGGTTCGGACCTGGCCGGAACGCATGCACCACTTAGGCTGTTTTCTGACCTAATGTGCATATTGTTACAATTACCACGTGCTAACAACGGTGAAGGAAAACATCGTGAAGCAACCTGCACATCGAGATAACCGATGTGTCAAACCTGCCAAGCCGCCTTGGACAAGCGTGGCGGGTATTCTGTCCATTCCCCCCACTGTAGTGGGAGGCCCAAGCTCAGCAGTGGGACAGTTATGGGCTGCTGTTATTAACGTTCCTAAAATTGCATAACACCTCACGTAATAAACCGTTAATCTCCAAAGTAGAAAAACTAATTTCCAAACAACTCTTTTATGTATATTTGTTACGAAATCTGCAATAACAGGCAAGTAGAAATAGCTATTAATAAAGATTTCATTACTCACCCAAAGATCCATAAGCAACACAGTGAACAACGTATAATACTATTAAACCACCTTTTAAGAACATTGCTGAAGAAAAATCCTCCGAAGTGTTTTAAATATTATTGTAATTGATTCCAGTTTAACAGTAATAAATGAACTTATATTTATTAAATTAATATTATGCTCACATTACGCGCAACAAAAGCAACATTTAAACTAAGCTTTTCCTGTACTGTCATAAGTATTTATTTAGTACAATAATATAAAATTACATGTACACGCCATATCAGTTACATTTACAATTTTCATTAAAGAAAAAATAGACAATGTAATTAAATAATTAATTTTTAAATTAAAAAAAATCCTCTATTGAGTAGGGCGTCTGCTCGATAAAATAACTATTTAATCTATTCTTAAAAGAACCGAGACTTGGATTCTTTTATGTTGAGAGGTAGTCTATTAAGGACTATTTTATTAGTTCCAATCCTTTGCATTATTAGTTACTAAGTTGATAGTTACAATATTAAATCCTTGAATATTTACTGCTACCGTTGTATGGAGTTTTATTTGGTTTCAGATTTTAGAAACATGTCTAAGTTTAGCAATGAACTATATTGAATTAAAATGTTGTCTAATTTTTCTACTAAGATTTTTTAAATAGATTTTTTTAAGACACGTAATGACTGACAGTGCACATTCAAATGAGTGTAAATATATTATGTGAATCTCAATTTAATGTTTGTTGTATTTATTCGGCCAACTTGTTACGCCAATACATAAACCAATTGTCTTATCTTGTTCGTTGGCAGCCAACATTGGCCAGTCTACCGAACAGTGTCAGTTTTTTATGCACACATTAGTGGATCTTGGAGTGCTCTGCTTCAAGCGATCACAGGTCGGGTTCTTGTCTATATTGTTACGAGTTGCAGGACTCTGATTAAAATGCCGCGGGAATTACTATAGAACTTATTAGAACTATACAAACACTTATAACACAGGTACAAATATAACTGAACACAACCAGTGCAAACGTAATCTATGATTCAATAACACGCGCAAAGTCCGTCACTAACGTCTTGCCTCGCTTGTGACTATCGCTAGACTGCCCCTCTCTCCATTGGGGCATTGCTTTATACTGCACAATTACAACATGTCTCTCGGCCGCTCAGACTGAATTTCTATGAATCACACCTGGCTAATGACTACCATAAAATATTAAAATACACAATGGGATGTTTTTCTAAGTACAAATTTTAAACACAAAGTAAATAAAAGAAGACGGTTATAAAAGAGCTTTAATGTTATTAGCTCAAACGACGCCGGCGGGTAATAATTGTGCTTTATTTGCAGGTGGCCCAAATTGTAACAATATAAACAAATTCGGCAGCTGTAATAAATTTGACAACATGTTTTGTTCAATAGATTGGCCAAACATTCTAGCCAACGTGTAGAATGGGACTGACAAAGAAAACATAACAGGAAAATACTCGTATAATGTTATTCCTTAGTATTATGTCACATAAATTCTATGGTTCAACATATAAGAATATTCTATTCACAGGAGAGTATACTATACCTATATAAATGTACTTATTATAACGTTGACTATTGCTTAGGCAAATTTATAATTTACGTAAATAATAAAACGGTAATTGATTTTGTTATTATTATTCCGACGTTTCAACTACTTTTCAGTAGTCGTAATCACGAAAAACAAAGATGTCAAGTGTCAATGAGTATTGTTAAAATTTTATTTAGCCTACTGCCAACTTGTTCATTTTAATTACTTAGTTTTAATTTTGTTTATAGTTATTATTTACTCTATGGGAGCCTAAACTAATTTGCCATAGCTTCGCAACATGTTGTGGCATGAAGAATAAACGAATTTTTAAATTAATAAAATTTAAAATAGTAGTAATTGATTTGAAGGATCTTGACGGGGCTGTGCTAGATTTTTAACATGAGTGGAGTGTAATAGTAGTGTTACATACCTACAAAGAAATGCGCACCTGGTTTATTACCCTTCCCGCATCTGGAGTTCTTGTTTACTTCGTGTTTAAAATTTGCAATTAGAAAATAGCCTATTGTTATTGTTTTCGACTTTGTGGGCCGTTCGCGGGAATAATTAATCAGGTGAGCAGATTACGGTTTCTCGGAAACCCCAGCCGATGAGGGCGATTTTTGTATTGTATAGTTAGTATAAAACAATGCCTGAACGGAGAGTTGAGGCAGTCAAGCGAGGATTATGATATTAGCAAGACGTGTAGATTTGATGAACGATATAGTGACGGACTTTGCGCGTTTTATTGAATCGTGCAGTTTATTTATACTTGTAGTGTCTAGTTCATTTGTACTTATGTTATACGTGTTTGTATAGTTCTAATAAATTCTATAGTAATTCCAACGGCATTTTAATTCGAGTCCTGCGTAACTCGTAACAATAGTAAAAGGAAAGTATAGGTCAATTTGAAATAGTATAAGGGAAATTTTCCCTCATTCTATCCGGCGAACCCTACTCTATTCCACTAATATGTCCCAGTAGAGTGGTGTCTGTAAACGAATTTGGAAGGATAAATGGACACATCCGAGGGTCTAAGCAAGCAATACAGCCATATTTAGAGGCTAAACATGAAAATATTTAATGTAAAAGAAATAAATGATTTTTTCTCAGAGCGCACTTAATCATCGAGTACTCAGTCGTGCAGGAAAATGGCTCAGGAAAATAAATCTTGCTCGAGTCCGGTTTATCTCTGATATGTTTCTCTTGCGACGTAAAATACTCGGTGCTAAAGTGTATATTAGACGACATTCGGCTTTTTTTTTATTGAAAGAGAAAGAAGAAATCACGATGAAAACATTGGATCATTTTTAATTCGGAAATATTTAGTTGTAAATATTTTTTTGAATGTCAAACGTTTGATGTTCGTTCCGTCGTTCAGAAATCAAATTAAATTTATAAGGATACTTTTGTGGCGGTACGAAGTTTTCCGGGTCAGCTAGTCCTATAATATTTATGTATACCAACTTTGACAAATATAATCTGTTTTATTCCTGCCACGGGTTATCTGGAAGAGAGCCCTTTTTAGCGATAAGATTGCAATATTTTTAGGCTATGTATTTCCGTGTTTTCTGTAATAGTGTACAATAAAGTGTTATATCTCTCTCTCTCTCGCTCTCTCTTTCTGTATATATTAATATTATATATGACAAGCATTTTATATTACCATATATCACAAAAGGTAAATTAATAAATGTTCATTATATTAGACATATTGATTTAAAACATTAATTTCTAAGTGAGTTCCGACGAGTGGGTAATGTTAGTATAGTATGTTTTGCTTCATTTTTTGAGGCAAAGTAAAAAGTGCTATTTATGCAAGACCCATGCAAACTAAGTCATGGGCACAGCTAGGTGTTTAATAAAATTCGCGAAACAATAGTTGCTGAACACTAAGGGTGCCTAAGCTTCCCTATCTGAATAGAACAAAAGTCCCGAAACATTACGGGTCGGTTCCAAGATAAGGTGGGGGGTGACAATACAAATTACAAGGAACAGGGCGAGCCAACCCTTGTCATGCATATGACAGTGTGCTCGTCATCCGGGCAACGTATGAAAAATGACTTTATATCTGCTAAGGCTTTTAAGGTAATTTTCGACCTTTTTGACGATGGGGCCGGTGTTCTCAAAATTGGTTTTTTGCGTATCGTAACCAAATAATAAAAAACACTGCTCTTTTTCATTATAAAAACAAATATGAACTTTGGTTTAAGATTTCATCATGTAACGAAACTAGAATCTACATACCAAAGTAAGTGTAAAAACGATAATACTACCAAAAATTTACAGAAACCAAGGTTTCATAAAAAAAATTGATTAGATATATTAACATTTTTGAAGTGATAACTTCTTATGGGAGGGTAAACCGCTTCGTTACGTAACGCGTTACGACACTAGTCTGTCTGGCTTCTCTTTCTCTCACGCATACGGCAGTGGCAGGTATGCTCCTCCTCTCTTACTATAACCAACAGTGCTAGCTGTATTTCTTCTAATGTACATAATCAGGAATTGGAACAAAGAATAAAATATATTTTATAATCAATAAAAGATTTTTTTAATAAATCCTTTTTTGGGAACAAAGACTATATTCTTGAGAAAGGTATTACAGAGTCTGCTTGATAAGGGCTGATGATATCTGTGTACCTATGACATATATATAATTATTATTTTTAATTAATAACTAATTTATCTATGTATGTAATTGTATATTCTATCACAAATATATAATATTATATTGTTTGGCATTTTATATAAGTATTTTATTCTATATTACAGATATAATTTATATGACTAGTTTTTACGCATGTTGTGGTCTCCAGTAACTGAAGGAGCAGATTGATTTAAAGTGTAAGGTTATCTATATTTACAAATTGTTATGTGTGTATCCTTTGTTGGAGATTCTAAAAAATAAAAATAAAAACCTTTCCCTATATTATCATATTAATATACATTAAATTTAAGTTATAACCTAAGCTTTTCAAGTTTTTTTTTCAAGTTTAACAATTTCAATAATAAATAGTTCAACTTAGATTAGTTTAAATTGGCTTGTGTTTAAACGCCTACCAGAAATGCACCTATTTTACTACCAATAAATTCGAAAAGTCTGCCAGAATGGATAAAAGCCCACCAAATTGTGTTTCAAGAAGTGTTGTAGAAATGAAGCTATTTTCCTTTTTATGCTATGCCATAAAAATATACAAACGTCTTTAAAGCTAATTTCAGACCTAATATTTTATATTATCGCTAAATAGATATTACCAATATTTTCTTTCACCACTTTCAATTTAGTCATTTTTGCTGAGGCAAAAAAGCAAACAGTCGAACGTACAATTATTTTTAATACCAAATATAATACTGCGTATTCCAAACACATGTTGCTTGTTTATTGTTTTATCAATTTGATTAAAATATGATAATATAGCCAAATAAATACTTGTCTCAATATTACTGGAACACAAATGATTAAGGTAGGTAAAAAATGAATCACTAGTAGGAAAATAAAAAAGCAACAAAAGTTAAACGAAGTTATGTTTTATTATATTTATAGGTACTTCTAAGGTTAATTTGTACTTAAGATTTATCAATGGCACTTTAAGGAATACAATAGTTAAAAGCAGTCAATCTCCCTGGGCGTCGGAGTGAATGCTCCGAACGCAACCGGGATTTAACGCTCGGATGATGATGAATCACATAAACTTTTTAAAAAACTAACAAAAGAAAATAATTATTGAATCAACAGAGGTTTTTTAGATTTAGCTGGGCGCACTCTCTTTCTCTTCTTACCAATAGGGATATTTCTAGCTTCAAGAGGTGATTCCACGTACTTCAGCGTGACAATGTGTGACGCTTGCGTGACGGGATTGCGTCCTGCGGTCTGTGCGTCACATGCCGGTGGCCGCTGTGCTGGTTGCAGGGTAAATAAGTAAATGGAAACGACTGTAATCTTAGTTTAACAATAATATATTTTGGATTCAGGTTGGATAATTTGATTACACTTAAACTATTTAGAACTGTAATTTTCGGTTTGAATGTTAGTGTTTTAGTAAAACAATATTTGGTGGGCATTTATCCATTTTGATAAGAAAAGAATTTAAATACAAAACGTACAATTATTCTGATGAGTGTATATTTATTTTGGAACGTAAAACGTTGTTTTTTAGGCACCTCGGTATAGAGTGGATTAAATTTATATGAAGTAATATATTTTATTTGGTGCTTAGTCTAAGGGACAAAAAATATTTTTGGTGAGCATTTAAATTGTACCCGTTTAAATTATCACTTCTTCGGGCGTCCCGAGACGCACTTTTTTTTTCTTCTAAATATTTTTGGTCCTTGATATGTTGTAAATAAATTAATATACAATAACGGTGGAATCTTTTCCAGTAGTAACATTTTTATTCCCCACACAGAGGCAAGCAATATATATACTAAATAAGTTTATACAAACAAGTTTATAAAGAATGCTTCACTTCATTAAAATTTGATGCTTTTGTTTATGTAGGGTCCGGCTATACATTATTAATCTTCTAAGATTTCAAAGCGGTATCTATATATAAATATCTACATGAAGCAAAAACTTTGTACCCTTTTTACGAAAATTGCGCGGACAGATGGGTATGGAATTTCACAGACATAGTATATATAGAGAAGAAGCGACGAATGCTAATATTTTTTAAATATCATGCAGAATAATACATTAAATCAATTTAAAAAATCATTACACACACTACCATGTATTTGACACACGTACACGCATATATACCCTTTTATTACTACAAGCTTTTATTTAACCTGCAATGAATGTATGTATGTATGTAAGTTCGGGTGAAATCTTGCAAGTTAAATTTTACTAACTTCTCGGTGAAATTTTTCACAAATATGTATTTCGCGTGACAATGCAATAATATGGTACCGTGGAGTTGATCTGATGATGTAGTCGGAAGATGGCCATAGGACTCTTGTACTAAACAAGATTGACCCGTCGTGTTTGGACTCTTTTTACTAGTCTTGGCTAGCACTCTGCTGCTACATGATACCCAGGATCTCAAAAGCTTCTATTTAAAAACCTTTAAAAAAAAGTTTATTTATTTATTGTTGTCTTGGCAAAATCTGTGATTACAGAAGTATATATTCTTTAACAACGAGTTATTACGGTCGAATTTCGACCACGGGCGACCACTAGTTTTATTTAAAACATAAATCTGGTTAAATGATATATTATGCATAGACCACTTTATAAGACCTAAAACCCTTTCATACAGTTCGTCCTACGGCGATAAATCGTGTCGTTTCTTTCAGCCTTGCCCTTGACCCTTTTAGGGCATTATATAAAGAATCGTAAGAAATACCCATTGTCTTATAAAAGAAGGGAATCTGAAAATAGTTTTATGCGTAACTTTGAATTTATTGCCTTTCCCTTTTTGGTTTCTTATCGTACATTCCCTTGAGTAAAGGCAAATAAATGTTTGTGTATTTTTGTTTGTTTGTTTTTATTCAAATACTTTTTTGATTTCTTTTGTTAATCAACCAAATTTTCTAAGCATCGGGTTGGTCTTTGTGACCTGTATCACATGTTTGTTTAAGCCCTTTAATTCCGACGTCTCAATAGTTGAGATGTTAACTCTTAAGTCAGCCAATTGCTGAGACCTCTACTGATGTTCCATGGTACATTATACCATTGGTTATTTTCTTTAGCTCGTCTCTGTCTACTGTTAGAAGTAGGCCTCCTCAAGTTTGCGTCACATATCCCGGTCTCCCGTCTTCCTCATCCAGCCCCTACCGGCGGACCTTGCGCAGGTTGTCAGTCCACCGGGATGGAACAGCGTCCCACGCTTGTTTGTCCGTCAGTCATCGTCACACTTAGATTCGTATCGTAGTCGTAGCTCAAATGACTCCTCTCTCCATCAGGCCGTCGTTTTTAACCGACTTCGAAAAAAGGAGGAGGTTCTCAATTCGTCGTTTTTTTTTTTTTTTTTTTGCTTTTTTTATTTATGTTCGCCGATAACTCCGTGATTTATGATCCGATTTACGTGATTCTTTTTTTTTCGACGCGGAATAGCTTCCAATTGGTTGGTAATATTTGACATAGTTTGGCCCAGTAGTTTTCATTTAACGAACATTTTTTTGTTCCCGGTTCTTGGGACCTATATTTTTTAAGAAGCGCGGCACTATTCGTAGGTCCACCCATACATAGCTAGACACTAAAAAGTAACAAATAAAATTTAAAAACTTCGTTTAAAAAAACCGACTTCAAAAACGAAAAAACTAAAATGTAAAAAATAACTTAATTCTTAAGCTATTATTATTAATATATATTATCTAAAACATCTTGAAGTCGGTGCAAAGTAAAACATAAAAATTACTATATTTTGAAAATTACTAAGCACCGACTTTAAGATGTTTTGATAATATATATTAATAATAATAGCTTAAGAAATAAGTTATTTTATACATTTTAGTTTTTTCGTTTTTGAAGTCGGTTTTTTTAAACGAAGTTTTTAAATTTTATGCTCCACAAATGCACATATGCCTGCCTGGCAACGTCACCACAGTTTCCTAGAATTAGCTTGTAACACCTGGCTATGATGCTACTAAGTGAGTACAATAGGACAATAGGTTCCTCCTCCCTAGAAACGTATGTCAATAAATAAGTGGACAAAAGATGACGATCATAAAAGGATTACAATTAGTTCAAATGCCGACAGGTAATAAAATGTGCTTCTATAGATCTCTACGTGGAATTTGTCTGCCTAGGTTGTAACAATACTTTACAATTATTTTGACATCATAAATGTTAGAAATCATTCATTTGAGCTACAATTTTGCCATACATTAATGTATTTTCGTGATTCCTTTTTCTTGTACTTCTGAGGTATCCAGACTCGAGTTTTTGGCCTTTTGACATATTCTGGCCATGGTGACAATCATTATTAATCAGCTCATATAAACAACCCGAAAGAGTTCACTTGAGACATCGCTCGGATGACGTAAGCGCGAGGTTTTTTTTTTTTTTTGAGGCGAGGGAAAATGCTAACCGATTTACGCACTCTCAGGGCCGTCACTAGGAAACGGCGCGCATCCACCGGGGGCGATAACGCTAGCAATAGTATGCTTTGTTTGCGCTTCGTCCGCGATGGCTTGACACTGAGGAGTGTGGAAGACTCAGAGCGATGCCGCACGGGCGAGCAACCTCAATACCCACTAAAAACCCCCTCCTCCCGTCGACCCTGCGCTTTTGTTGTGAAGGAAAGACTGAGATATAGAACATAGTTACGCAACAGTCGATCCAGCGCAAAAAAGTGGCCCTGGGAGAACACACCCCACTTCGAAACGGGGGCAGATGGTATCCCTTGCGTTGCCTAGTAGCAAGGGGCCCCTCGTACCGGAACCTAACTCAGGGAGGGAAGTAATGCGCGTACCTGCCTCTCCGGGTGCTAGCTGAAGGCCGGCGACCTCGGGTGGAGACATTAGCACGCGCTGCAGGACTTCGCTCCCTGTCCCTTTCTGCGGCCTCTTTGAGAGACATTACTGCCTCACAGAAAGTAACCGCAGACTCCCAGCGGTCGTCACTGTGCAACATGGCCGTTACCAAGTCGCCAAGCGATCGGACGGCTCCTACGTGTGTCTCGAGCTCGAAACGCTGAGGCGTCCATGCAGCGCACTCAACAAGCGTGTGTAACGCCGTATCGGGTGCGCCGCATTGGCGGCAGTCCGGGGAAGGCAAGCAACCCACAATGCGAAACAGATACTGATCGAAACAACCGTGTCCGGTCAGTATCTGAGTCGTCCTGAAGGTCAGGGTTCCGCTGGTGCGGGTCACCCATCTCTCCAGCTGCGGCCTGATTGCATCCACCGTATAGCCGCCGGCCACAGGGTGTTCGAGGTCACGAGACCAGGCGACGAGGCAGCAAGCGGTTTCCCGTTTCCTGACCGTCTCTAATTCGACTTGACAGAAGGTCAGTCCTCTAGCTAGGGCATCCTGCCGGGTGCGACGAACTCTGGACAGGACGTCTGCCTGGAGATGCCAGGGCAGCTCGCCTGCCAAGAGAGTCGCCGCCGACCACGACACTGTGCGGTACCCCCGTATGGTCCTCACGGCCAGAACCTGCTGCGCGCGGTGCAGCAGGGTTCGGTTGTGGCGGTGAAGCGAATCGGACCAGACGGGCGCACCGTAGAGTGCCATACTCCTCAGGATGCCGGAATAAAGCTTCCGCGTCGCACCCCCCGGCCCCCCCACGTTAGGAAGAAGCCTGGAGAGTGCGCCCGCGGAATTCACAAGTTTGGGAACTAGCTGCTCAAAGTGCGCTTTGAACAGCCATTTCCCGTCGAGAACTAGCCCAAGATATTTCATCGTGGGCCCTACTCTAATCGCCACCCCCTGAACTGTAACGGACAAGTCCGGGGGAGGATTCCGGAATTTCCTATGGAACATGACGGCCTCCGTTTTCGCGGGGGAGACCTTCAAGCCAAGCCTAGCTATTCGATCTACGACGATCGCCAACCCGTCGTTGGCGACGTCCACGGATTCCGCAAAAGACGCGGCGCGTGCCGTGAGTAGGGTGTCGTCCGCAAAGCAGATCAGTCCTACCCCGGGCCGGACCGTCACCCGAAGGATCCAGTCATAGCCTACGTTCCAAAGGATCGGCCCGAGGACCGACCCCTGTGGGACGCCGCACGCGACACGTCGCCGACCTACCACGTGATTGGCGGACTCACCGCCCTCCCAAAGGATATGACGATCTCGCAGGTACTCGCCCAACAGCCTCGTGAGGTACGGGGGGACTCCATGAAGCGCGAGGTACTGACTCGATCGTACGCGCCAATGGCGATAGCGATAAGATGGCGGGCGTTGGGAGGGGAGTGCGCATTCCGGGTCTCAAGTTAACTCTTGCGGATAATAAAATTGTAATCATAATAAAAACGATTTAAATATATTGTAAAAAATGACGACAGATTTGAAAATTTTCCTTTTTAACCGACTTCGAAAAAAGGAGGAGGTTCTCTATTCGTCGGGATCTCTTTTTTTTTTTTTGCTTTTTTTATGTATGTTCGCCGATTACTCCGTGAATTATGATCCGATTTACGTGATTCTAAAAATTTGACATAGTTTGGCCCAGTAGTTTTCATTTTACGATCATTTTTTTGTTCTCGTTTCTTGCGACCTATATTTTTTAAGAAGCGCGGCACCATTCGTAAGTCCACCCATACATATCTAGACACTAAAAACTAACAAATAAAAAATAAAAACTTTGTTTAAAAAAACCGACTTCAAAAACTAAAATGTATAAAATAACTTATTGCTAAAGCTATTATTATTAATTATTAGACTTTAAGATGTTTTAGATAATATATATTAATAATAATAGCTTTAGAAATAAGTTATTTTATACATTTTAGTTTTTTAGTTTTTGAAGTCATGACGATTTTTGCTGCCACCTATAGTTCGTGCACATTGCCTATAACCCCAAAATAGGAAAAAAGAACTAACATTTCGACATAATTACGGTCGAAGAGAGATACTTACGAAAAAAACTATAGAATACCTCAGCATTTCTCACAGCTATTTCTATCCATAGTTCCACTCACTGTTCTTTTACGGCATTTCCCCTGAAGTGTGTGGCATGTTTTCGCCTGCCTATTTTATTCATGTTACGCCACATAGACCCCATGTTATCCGGGGCTTACATATGGTTCTATTCCTATAGTGCAGAGGGATAAGCGTCGGTTATTGTCATGGCATACTTATATTAAATTGTCACATGGGTATTATATGAAAGAGCTTCCTATGTAAGCCTGAGAAAAGTAAGGATTATTTTTTTTGACCTGACGGAAATTTACGTAAATAGTAATTAAATAATAATCTGTGCAGAAACGGAAAAAGAATACTGATTCCTGCGACCAGGAGGTCTGTCGTAAGAGGCGACAAAACAACCCACAGCCAGGTGGTAGGGCATTTGCCCGACTGGATGGTTACTACCCCTGGTCTAGAGTATGACGCCATAACAACTTTGAGTTGCGATCCGGCATCAGTGGCCAAGTTCCAGTTTCTCATTCAAGGACGGCAGCACACTAGCAGGACATCTCGTAGCTCGTGTCTACAGGCGACGGTAAACACTTTTTTCACAGTTGGGCCGTCTAAGAAGTGGGGATGCATTCCCAATGCCGGCGAGTGGTGCGATGTTAGAATGACGACGTAGGCACCAAATCAAAAAGCTCATCAGAGCACTATTGTACAGACGGTAGAACACGCTTAGAGCTCTGATGTCCCTAAAGCTAAGAGATTCTAAACTGTCTGTAATTTTGGGATCGTCGACAATACGGACCGCTAGTGCAAGTTCCAAGTCGCTTATCGGGCTATGGAGCGAGCTATGTTGGGTGTTTCTCTTATTGATAAAATTAGAAATGAGGATTTCAAAATTAGCAAGTAGAAGTGGCAGTGGGTCTGTCACGTCTGTCGCAGTAGCAATGGCCGATGGAGCAGACGAGTCCTGGGGTGGGTGGAGATCGCGTCTCGGTAAACGTAATGTCGGACGCCCATCAGCCCGATGGACTGATGACCTGTGCAAGGTCGCCGGTAGGCACTGGATGAGGAAGTCAGAGGACAGGGATGAGTGGCGTCGACTTGGGGAGGCCTAAATCCAGTAGTGGACTGTGAATGGCTGACAATGACGACGGACCGCTAGGCACTGCAAGGAGTCAAGTGGGAGCAGTACTCCACATGGGGACAGATTTGAACTTTATATACCTAATAAAAGCCTATGCCCCGGTGTGAATTAACGCTTAGTACAGTGCTACCAAGTCTGACTGAATTCAATTTTCTCAGTTAAATATTTTGAAGTCAGCCTCCTCCCCAAGTCAGAAGCTAGATCGATGGAAATCTGCTTCTATTCTATGCCCGGTCTGAAGTACCGCTTAGCTTTGAACACCCCAAGCTCAGTACAGTGCTACCAAGTCTGACTGAGATCAAAATACCCAATTGAATATTTTCAAGTCAGTCTCCTCCCCAAGTCAGAAGCTAGATCGATGGAAATCTGCTTCTATTGTGAATGTCGCATATTACCATTACTTTGCGTGTTAGAATATAGGTATAGAATACTATAATAAAAAAGGGGAAGTAGGCAATAACTTACTCTTTACTACATTAATAGGATTTTTCGGCGAAACATTTTAGCAACATAAAAATATCTTCCATAAAAACGCTTGAGTTCTCTCTCGCCTAAAATAAGGCTGAGTACATCATAGTGTAATATTTAATTTTGTATATTTTCTTCTAATAAAAAAGATGTACATTGAGCATTAAGTAGTTACCAATTAAGATAAGGAGTTAATGTAAATATGAAATGATCGTAAAGACATGAAATTTAACTATAGAGAGAATGTCTTTGCTAGGATCTCAGCGTAAACTCACACATATTACACATTTTAACAAAAAGGCTCAAAAAGGCTAAATTACAAGAAATTCATTATCTTATTAGAATTCTTCATTGCGTACCAGTTGAACCTAGTTTGAAATATTGCTTAAAGCAACTTACAGACAATCTGTTAAAAAAATATTATATATTAAAATTTGCCAACGGACCGAAGGTACAATTCAGCCACTAAGTACACATCTCTTTTTTTAAGAGAGGAAATCCGTTCGAGGACTGTACACTGCGGGGAAAACGTGAGGAGAGTGTGGGATTCGCCAGGTTGAGCCGCAACTTAAATGAACAGATACAGTAAGGTGCCCTAATATGTACGCCATTGAATTTTGCTTTGCTGGCTTCTTGCGAGTGCACTGCCTGATTCCGCCTCGCGCTCGTGAGCTACGTATATGCAACATTGTTTTGCTACAGGGATTGCAACTAACCGTTGCAATGGTTATGGTTCGCAGATGAGTACGCGGCTTTGGGATGGCAATAACACCGCAAGTAAGAAATCTTATTACCAGCTATGTCGGGAATACACATTAAAACTCCTCGGTGTTCCGTCTTTAGGCGTAATTCCAGGGCGATATGGTCTTACCACTCAGCGAGATCCTAACAGGGTACCCATCTTTGGGGCCCAATTCTGCAATTTCAATATCTTGGCGTTTCGAAGATATACAAAGTACAATTCCATTGCGATAGTATCCATAATTCGTATTCTACTAAATTTACAATATGTTAGTCCATTAGCAGAATTGGTGTTAGCCCAAAAAATATTAAAAGTAGCGTGCCACGGGTGTGCTTTTGGAATTAACAAAATGCCGAAATCATTAAGTTGATCACTATCGACTTGCTGGACACTTCCAGCAATTTTGACGAGGTAGTAGTAATAGCACAATTGGCCCCCTGGTTTATTGTCATTATGTTCAGAAAGAAGTCGCATTTAGTCGATTTCACAGACAACATACTGTTGCCAATTTTAGTTTGTTACACATTGGTGAAACAATGCACATGTTTGTAACCTTCCATTGTATTCCAAAATTTAATGTCGTACAAAATCAAACATTTCATTTTACCACAGTTTAAATGAAGCAAACATCGACTTTCATACCTTTTATTCTTTTGTGTTCAATTCTAACGCGTTTCAACACAAATGAGTACTAAGCTTAACAATACATTTCTCGATACAACAAAGAGGCTTGTGTCCGACAAAAGAATAAAATATGTGCATTTTAGACGTGATTCATTGATTTCACTTTGTGAAAGACATACATATTTTTAGCCTTGTATGAGAACATCTAAATACATTTTATAAGTATATACGCTTAAGCGATTTACATTTTTTCATCATACTAGGATATTCCCGCAACTTCGTCTACGCTTGACTTCGTGCGGGATTCCCCGAACATAAGTATCATAGTATTTAAATAAGAATGCAAGCTATTGCTAAAATAAAATGTGTCGGCACAGGCTAATTTTTATGCATCCGAACAAGTTCAAACCGCTTCCGGACAAAATCACGCGGGATTCCCGAGATAAGAAATATTACACATTTTATTATCTTATACTAATATATAAAGCTGAAGAGTTTGTTTGTTTCCTTGAACGCGCTAATCTCAGGAACTACTGGTCTGATTTGAAAAATTCTATCAGTGTTAAATAGCCCATTTATCGAGGAAGGCTATAGGCTATATATCATCATGCTAAGACCAATAGGAGCGGAGCACCAGTGAACAATGTTTCGAAATCGGGGGATTTTGAAAACAAATTCCAACCGGACGACGTCGCGGAAACAGCTAGTACCTAATACATAAAATTTGCTATCGAACAGTGAAAAAATCGCAAAAATTCTAGAATAGCAGGTTCAGGTAAGAAAAGAGAGAGATATAATAGATGTTTAGAAAGGGATAGACAATAAATAAAAGAACAACGAAAAGGAGTACGAAATTATGGATTCCGGAAGATTCTTCCGGGTATATAAGAAGCGTAAGGCTCTCTTACTGTGCAGTCAACCTCCCCCCCCCCCAACCCCGGGCTCGACAACCCCCGGAAACCCCGATTAAGTTGTGAGGTCTTCGGACCAACAACATAAAGTCAAGTCAAATAAAAAAAATACTAGGTAGTTCAATAAGAGTTAGAAGAGAAGTTCAATAGAAGATAGTGACGAGTTTAGTTGTGTGAATTAAGTGAAAATTTTAGGGGGCAGTTCAGTGACGGAGCAGTGTAGCGTAGTTTAAGAGGAGATCCAGAAGCTGGCTTCTGGACTCTCTCTGGTGTAGCGAGCTACACGCGGCAAAATCGCAGGTGAGCACTGCAGTAGCAGGAGGTGGTATACGCAATATCGGCGAAGGTATTGTGAGTGAAACACCTTATCATCTGGACAGTGCGTCGTTAGTTGTACGTATAAGGGCAACCCTGCTGAGAGGAATCACGTACGACTGTGTAAGTTAGTAAAAGCGTTTAGTTAAAAACTGGTGTTCCTTCTTATCCTAAGTGCGTATCCCAGCTCGTATGTAATATTTTATTATCACTTAGTAAAAAAGCTGTTATTTTGACATTACAAACAGACAGTTAAATTTTATTTATATGTATAGACTATAAGTAAAACTAATGTTTATTTCGTAAAAAAAGTTTACGTTACCCCCTATACATTACGTTTTATGGATGTATCAGCCTTGCCGTCCTATTTTTTACAGGCTTTAATTAGATTTTATATCCCACTGTTAATTTAGACTTTTATGTAAACTAGTGGTCGCCCGTGGTCGAAATTCGACCATAATATTTAATTTAAATTATAAGTTCGAACATTACTAAGGTTATGTTGTTGTGTGTTGATGTCAAAGACTATATACCTTTATAGTCACAGATTTCACCAAGACTACACTGTTAATTTGACTTTAACAATAAACAAAAGAGTATAATTATGCGCACGAAATACCGACTCATTATTCAAAAATTTAAAATTATCTCCAGAAGGTTGTCCGGAAGAAATCGCTGTTAGCGATAAGACCGCCGATTGTACTAGTTATAAGATTGTTATTCATGTGTATTATTATTTTCTTGTGTGTCAAATACATGGTAGTAGTGTGTGTAATGTTTATTTATACATAATTTTGAAGATTTTTAGCATTCTTCGCTTCTTCTCTATATAAACTACTAGCGGCCCGGCGCGGTTTCACCCGCGCTCTGTTTCGCTCCCGTGGTATATAGCGTCGTGTTATATAGCCTACGACACTCCCCGTTAACGTAGCTTTCGAAAAATAAAATATTTTTTTTAAAATAGGTTTAGTAGATCCAGAGATTACCCCCTACAACGTCACAAACTCACAAACTTTAATATTATATTAAGTAAACGACAGTGCGAAATTTCATATTCCTCGGTCCGCGCAATTTTCGTAAAAAGGGTACAAAGTTTTTGCTTCGCGTATTAATATTATATACGAGTAAATTGTACTTACTAGATTTATATTTAAAAACGTTGTTAGCCTTTCATGATTGGCTTAAATAAATAATTTCATAAATCAAACAGTTGTAACAGAGCTTAGTCCATAAAAAGCAATTATATTAATGAGAAAAATATATTCAGTTTTGCTAAAAATGCCAAAATCATTACTAAAAACAAAAGATCACAGTGACCTTTAAGTTAATAGAAAATGTATCTCAAATATGTTTTTAAAATATACTTATGGTTTTTGGAACGGTTAAAGAAAAGATTTTTGTGCTTGTCTAACTTATTACTAGGTTTATTTAAGGTTTTCATAATTAAGTTTTCTTTCTTTTCATTTACTCATTAAAACTGCTTTAGTTTAGTTTTTAAGCAAATTATTTAAAAATTAAGATGAGTTTTTAAAAAATTAACATCTTTATTAAAACTCCTACACTCTAAACGTATATAGAGCGAAGTTATTTTTAATTTTGTATCCGACCTAATGTGGATAGATTAGTGAAAACCACACCTCAGTTGTGCAATATCAAAACCTGACAAAATACATTGTTTTTCCATTAAATGCTTGTGTATTTATTGCCTTTTCAGGTAATACGTTGGTGAACGTTAATGTGCAACAGCCCAACCGAGAGCATATAGTCCAATTTATAATACTAGTGATCGCCTATGGTCGAAATTCGACCATAATAGTTAATGTCAAAAACTATACTTCTATAATCACAGATTTCGCCAAGCCTACACTGTTAATTTGACTTGAACAATGAACAAAAGAGTATAAATATGTGTGTGTGTCAAATACATGGTAGTTTGTGTAATGTTTTATATTGATTTAATGTATTTTTAGGCATAATTAAAAATGTAGCATTCGTACCTGCTTCTCTATATAAACTATAAGTATGCGAAATTTCATATTCCTGTGCGCGCAATTTTTGCAAAAAAATCCAATATTAATTGTTGTTAATATTAAGATAATATTAACAACAATAGGCATCTTTAGAGGCCCATGTAGGGAGTGACGAGCCACCGTCTGCCCATTTTTCTATATTTGGCGAACATTGCTACGGGCAGATTCCATAGTCCCCAAAGCCCAGATCTCTAGTTCCACTAGCAGTTCATACCATTAGTCCGGTAGCTTTTGCTCTCATTCCCTACATAGTCCTGCACTGACCGGGGCTTGTCCTTGGGTGCATTTTTATATGGTGTAGACAGGGACAATCGCCGGTCAGTGTTATGCCAACGTCTCCAACAACCTCTACGTGTAGGCTGACGGCTCTTAAACAGATATCCCCTGTTTGAGGACCGTCAGCTGCGCGAGAGGGAAAGCGCGGCCTATGTGTGGGAATCGTCAGGTCGGGGTGGTACTAGCACCTCACGTGTGAGATGCTATTGCCACGCTGCGGTTAGGGATACCCACTAAAACCCCTGTCCGATCCTGAGCGTCCTTCGTCCGAGCTGTGGGCTCGATCGCGCATTCACCACCATCCCGGATGGACGACGACCTGCCCTTTTGCGGGCTGGCATCACCGTTTAATAACCAGAGATCCGGGTCTCTCCGGCTCCTCGACCTCGCCGCAAAGTGAGAGGGGGTGCGTTCCTCCTCTCGGGCCTTTATGTGCGGGCGGCTCCGGTTTCCTCGCCGATCACCCTTAAGGCCGTAGCTTACGGCGGCTGGAGGACGCCGTGGACGACCCTCTGTCGCTGCCGCCTCCTTCGCGGACATGATGGTCTCGCAGAAGCAGGCGGTACGTCACGTGACGTAACGTAGCGAACGTAACGTAGCGAACGTAACGTAACGTAAAAGTATATTTTTATCTAATTTTTTGAGGTGTAACTTACTTGAGAGCAAAAATCCGAGCTACAATTTTACGGTAGACCAGATACCTATGAATGCCTATTGTTATCGTTAAACTGTTAAGCTTTTAGAAACTTTTTACATTGTCCGTAACGTATCTAGGATTATAAATCTTACCTTTTGCACTTTGGGCACGGATGCGAGGGCCGTATTTTAAGTTTTTACGGCCACTTGAAAATGGGGTTATTTTTTCGGACAAGCTTTCGATGTATAGGATACAACCGTAATTTAGTTCAGTTATCAGGCCTTTGAACTTGGTTTAACGTGGAATTTTCTTTTGGTATAAATATTTTAGCCCTTTCTTCGTGTTATACTTACATCACGTATAGAAAGACGGAGTCTCGCACTTTCAAAGTGAAGCCGACTAAAGGAAGCCGATCGCGCTAAAGTGTGTTACGAGAACACAGTATTAACCTTTAAATACAAAAAAAATTTTGAATTTAAAAATCTTTGTGGTCTTTCCAAGTATATTTTAATTCTAGCCTAAAACATGCAAAAAAATAAATTTCCAGCTTTTGAGAAAAATGCACTCCATGAAGTACGTAGCCAAGCATAAGTATCAATACATACAAATAAATAAAATTGAAGAGTCTGTTTGCAATATCAAAATAATAGCTTTTTACTAAATCGATATTAAAGTACTGTACTTAATACATAAAATCAATTTTTAATTTTTTTTATTGTCTGTTTGTTCCGGCTAATGTCTGAAACAGCTGAACGGGTTTTAGCGGGACTTTTACTGGCAGATAGCTGATGTTATAACAAGTAACTTGGGCTACTTTTATTTTAGAAAAATAATTGGAAGGCCCAAGCGCACGCCGCCGCCGTCGCCGCGCCGGAAGGCAATTTAAATTAAACTAAATTCCACGCGGAAGCAGTCGCGGGTAACAGCTAGTACTACATAAAGAATTACCCGACAGTCTGACTTATTAAAATTAAATACTAGCTGCACCCCGCGGTCTCACTCACGTGGTGACGTTAAATTGGTTATATTTTAGATAATTGACATTTGACACTATATCTATATAAATTATATTATTATAGCCTATGTATTATTCTGATTTGTAAGCTATATTATTGTCAAGTTTCATCAAAATCCATTTAGCAGTTTTTGCGTGACACAGTAACCAACAAACATACATCCATATATACATTCTTACAAACCTTCGCGTTTATAATATAAGAAGGATATAAAAATACAACTTAATTAATTTTACACTTGACATAATTATAACTAACTTAAAACTAAATGGTTGAATACACAAGAAACATAATTTATAATCAAATAATGTTTACAAGCATCTCCGAGTGAGCGCGTAGTTATCGGATGCGTAGTATACTCCCCGGCACGATTCTTGAGCGGTAACTTTTCATCCCAAGAGTGAAATTTCGATCCTTTTTCGAAGTATGGAGTCCCTTTTGAATAAAGAAACAATTGAAAGCGGTTACCATCGCCCATGCATATTTGCAACACCAAAGGTGCTACAAATGCGCTGCTGCTCTCTTAAGGGAGACTGGAACCTGATCACTAATGCCGGAACACAATTCAAGGCTGCTATGACGGCATACTCTAAACCAGGGGTGGTAGCCATCCAGTCGGGCAATTACCCTACCACCTGGCTGTGGGTTGTTTTGTCGCCTCTTACGACAAGCCGTCCGGCCGCAGGAAATTGTATTCTTTCTCCGTTCCTGCACGGATAAAAACTAACTAACTACTAACACATGATTGACTACCAAATTGTGAAGACGGAGCAAACAAACATACAAAATTACTTACACGTTTATCTATTGATACTGACATAACTATTATGTACCTGTTGAATACGTGTTAATCTACAAGCCCCGAAATATCCCTGTCATCCATTATCCCTCGTACGTGGCCGGTATCGAATTTTCACCGGTGATTTCCGGACAAATCCGGATTTAACCGACAGATCGTAATGCCATGTCGAAATTTGGGTTTTATTAATCTTATGCTAATATATAACGGTGAAAAGTTTCATATTTAGTATGTTGAAATAATATTTATTCATTAAAGGGCCGATGTGGGTGTAGCTTGCGTAAGCCAGAGTACCCGTTTCCGGCCATATTTTCATCCCTCTGGGAAAATTATAAATATTGATCTTACAGTTTCGGGAGTCAAGACTTTTTTTAGGAAATTTCCTCCTATTTTCAAATTTGAAAAATCTTTATTGCTTTTTGAGATATTTGCAAAAAACTAAACCGGGGGGGGGGGGGGTTAGTTAATTGTTAATAACTTTACAATTTTTGCAAGCGGAACTTCATTTTTATCAAAAATCATCTAGATGCCATTCCGAATCGAATGAATGAATTTATAATTTTCGGAGACTGCTGAAAAAAGTTGGTCCAAAAGGCACTTATTTACTAGTCTAATATATCATAACGCTAAGATCAATAGTAGCGGAGCACCAATGAAGAATGTTTCAAAATCGGCAGATTTCTTAACTTACTTTTTTTAACTATTCCACGTGGACGAAGTCACGGGCAGAAGCTAGTAAATAATATACAGGGTGAATTATCAATTGAGAAGAAGAAGAGAAGCGCGAAATTTTTTGCAAATCAATCACTCTTGTCAGTATCGAGTCAGCTGATTTTGAAAAAATAAACGCAGCCCGTTAATACACATTGTAAACATTGCAATCAGCTTTTTTTACTTTTCTTTAATTTATAAACGTAACAATCATTAAAATGTTGGCAGGATTGTTTCTTGTACTTGTGCAAGCACAAGTCGACTATTAAGTGACGAGCATTTTCATTCCGTGACTACACATTGTACAAGCTCGAACTCTTTTTATTTTTGTCATATTAAAAGTGGATTTCTGAATTATCGGATGAAAGTAATCAGTTGAATAAATTATAACCTAAAGTAAAACAATTCAACTGCTTTATTCATGCAACTGTCATTTTTATATTTCCATGTTGTGTTTAATTCTATAGAATCTATATATTAATACGTGAAGCAAAAACTTTGTACCCCCTTTTTACGAAAATTGCACGCACGGAGGAGTATGAGATTTCGCACACTTTTAGTTTATATAGAGAAGAAGCGACGAATGCTATTTTTTTTTCAATTAGTGCTGTTACTTATTTATTTACTGTTATTATTTGAGAGTTTTCTAGACTTATCCTAAGAAAATTTAGGTAAGGCCAGGCCTCCGTCACTCGCTCAAGACAACGCGCTATATACCTACCGCTCGGCGTATCGTCGACGATATAACCGCCAGAGGGCCGCCAAACGCCCGCCTGAGCACGATTCCCGCGCTTACCCTTCCAAATGCCGAAACCACGTAATTATTGTGCAGTAGTTGGGTGTAAAAGTAAAAAAACAAACAAAAATTTGTCGCTTTTTTCATTGCCGAGAGACGAAGAAAGTAGAGTAGTATTATAAACCTATCTTTATGGATTTTGTCACCATTTATTTCTTTGAATATAAGTAGGTAAAACGTAAATCAAGAAGTTTTTTTGAGACATGTATTATAAAGTGTTGTGTTTATAGGTAATTCCTATTGTAGTTACCTTACCTAGTACTCACACAATGGGCAATGTTCGATAATTTTAGATTTCTTAGATATTTTTGCTGTGGGTAGAAATAAGCGTCTATCGGCGCAGGCCGACATCTGTCTGTATCTCGTTACGTGTAGATCTTCAATTAAATAAGGTATAAGTTTGAATCGACGTATATTCACTTTTCACAAGAATTAATAGCAAGAAATCAATAGGTATGATGTTTGACACAAAGTGATTTCGAAATGTTTTAATTTTTAACCAACTTCAAAAAAGGAGGAGGTTCTCAATTCATCATAGGTCAACCCTAGCGCAATCTTACGAAGACGCGTTGGCGCGTGTCCCGCACGGCGGGCAACACAGTCTCGACTCTTTGTTCGCGTACTTATGGTACATTTCTTCTCGTTCTGAGCGGCAGGTATTATTATTAAGATCTTGTAGGCTATTTTAGCGTAGGTATTTTCAATTTTGTATGGGAGTGATGTATCTGTTACGTAGTAACTATTTATTAATCTGTGGTAAGGCTATGCTAATGGGGAAGGTGAAATCATACAAATTTACATCAAAACAATTAGATCATTTATTATAATTTTCACAAAGGTATACGCTGAGTCACCTTACTATCATCTTAGGTTCCTCCACGAGGACATGAACTCAAGCCAAAACACAGCTATTAATGTATTATATAGTTAACTTTATTACCTCGGTCTAGCAGTCTGAGCTGGGCTCTATACTCTTTGAATAATCAATCAAAATTTAGGGTATCGTGGGTTGGAGAGGCTATACTAATAAACAAGAAGGGGGGGGTCACCATATTTTATAAATAAATCGTATCTAAGGGTAGTGAAGCTACCCTGGTAAACAGAAGTGTCTAATCCCGAGGGGATAATTAAAAATAAAACTCCCTGAGGGTTCCGGTCCGATCCTGTGTCCGGAGTCGAAAGGTAGGGGGCGTAGGTACAAATCCGGGAAGCGTTGCTCTGCTTACCACGCTATACTACTTAGCTCCACATGCCTCGGTCGTAGACAACAGTATATTCGTAATTATACGAATCATTATCACATATGAGAAAGCGGCCGTAAGAATATATATCTCTAGAAAATAGGTATTTAAATCGTATACCTGATAGGTGGGTTTATTATTCCTATGTTATGGCTTTAATAAATTTTAATCGACGAGCCTTTGGGTAGAAATGCCTTTTTAATTTAATGCGTCGGTAGGTACTGTGAAGAATTTTTAGCCAACTACACTTCATGATTTCTGCAAATATACAGAAGACGAATCAAAATATAAAAGGGCGAACACCGACGATTGGTTTCTTTAAAATATAGAATAATACTTACAGGATAAACTTGTGCTGACACACTTTAAAAAAAACGGGCTTTTAAGCAATGTAAACTGCGACGATGCGCATTTAGAAATGACGGGCGGCCTCTGCGAACCACGTCAAGCGAGGAATCCCGAAAGTAACCGAACGTACCCGAAAGGGACGTCGCCATAGGGTTTTCAAATGATGATATCACTTACCGCGCTAAATTCAATCGCTTTAAAATTCATAATATTACAACCAATAGGCTAAGGAACTATGACTACGTAAATACGGCGTCACAGTGCATAAAAAATACATTAAATCAATTATCATGTATTTGACATACTCACATGCATATATACTCTTTTGTTTATTGTTCAAGTTAAATTAACAGTGTAGCCTTGGCGAAATCTGTTAAAGTAGTCTTTGACATTAATTATTATGGTCGAATTTCGAGCACAGGCGACCACTAGTAACTTTTATTTAGTGTTTAAAAAGCGGCTGTAATAGAATAAATTCGAATGCACAATATTATAAAAATAATGTCCTTCTATTTTCCCAGTGTATACTAATAAGGATATGGACCACAAAGCTGTGGCCGTTCTACCAAGAAGTAAATTCAGTGCACAAACTCATTTTAAAACTCATTCCCTTTGAGCTTGCAGGTTTGCGCTTTAATATTACAAAGCACGCACTTTCATTCCACGTTTAAAGTTGTTAAAATTTATGCTTTTCACAAAATCTATTAAAATGTTTATATTTTGCAGGTAAAGCCACGCACTTAATAGCTAATAAAATATTTTAAATTCTTAAATAGTTGCTGATTTATTGGTACATAATCTAATAATAAATCATTATTAGTTCAAACATAGTAACAATTGTATTTTTTAATCAATTCTAATTGGTATGGGTATATATATAAGAACAATAATTTACTTAACGCAGAAGAAACCACCGTAGACCGTAGTGTTTATAAAAAGTGTGACGTCAGCATTTGCTGACGTCACGATTGTTGGCTTCTTGGTGACGATCCATATTTGAGTACTCGAAATAAAATTTCAAGAGTACTCGGTATCGTTTATTCCAAGAGCGTTACGACTTCCCAGATAGGTCCGTCCTGATCGACGGCTCGAACGATAATGACAATGAGGCATGCCGGCCGAACCTTCCGCTTTTACAACTGACGTTTCCTGACCGTTACGTTTTATTTTTAAATTTTAACGGTTACGGATTCAGATTTCCGTTTGGATTAATGACAAGTTTGTTTAAACACTTACTGTTGGTGATGCAGTGGACTGTTGGTGGTTGCTGGTTTGGTCGCTGGTTCGGGTGCCGAAGGATGCCGAAATATGCATTATGGTCTACTCGCTATGGAGTAGGCAGTAGTGCAGGCATACCTCATGGATCCAGGGCTCCGGTTGCGTTCTGCATTCCCGAAGCCCTGTTTCCGCTACCCCTTTGGGTCCCGGGTTTCAGGCGGCATTCTGCACGCCTGTAACCCGGTTCCCTTTTTCATTTTGAGTCCTGGGCTACAGGCGGCGTTCTTCACGCGCGTAGCCCGGTCTCATTTACCAGGATCTATTTGGGTCGTTAATGAAACGCAAAACATTAAACATTTATTCTCCAGCAAGCTTAAGGCTATTATGACAATACTTATTTATACTATAATATCACGCTCTAAAACTGATTAATTAAATTAAGTTAAACAAAATAAAACAATATACGATTATACGAAATATTATACGACTATTTACATCTCTGTCCGACCGTCTCTATCTCGCGTTCAACGGTATACATGTTATCTACGAGGCTTAGCAAATTACACCTATGTAGACGGGTCGGCGAGTTTCTATCATACATGTTGTCGTCGTCAACACTTACTTTGTTATTGTTCCATGTTTTTATACAACACATTAAAATTTTAAGAAGGTTATAAACAATATAATGTACCAAACATTAGATTAACCTAACACACTCATCTGCGAGCCATAACTGCAACTGAACGGATATAGTAACATGCTCTCATGTATACGCTGACATTGATTTTCCATTTGTTGCAAGCGCGCTGCGTACACACTATGATTTTTGGTTACAGAAACTGTAAAAGCAAATCGCAATACACACCAAAGCTGCCGGCTGACACAGCCCGGCGGCCTATACGAAAACATCATGTCAGCAACAAGTGCCCGCGCGTGTTGCCCGCCGACATATTAGCGGCTTGCGCCGATACTCAAGATGTAGTGATGTCCCGTATTTTTTGTTCTTCATCTCAAGCCGTCAACATGTCGCCGACAAACTTTTCCAACTGGCAATGAGTGAAGCCGCCAACTAGCCCGCCGATAAAAAGTAGCCGACATAGATCGCTGGCTTTGGTGTGTATTACGCTTTGCGGTTACGGCTCGCAGGTACGCGGCCTTAGGATGTATTCATTTTGATTTGGGGTTCCATAGATATTTTGCCACAAAGGAAGCCCTTATGAAATATTATTATAATATTATTTCACCAACATTCCAATTTCCGCCTTTGATTAAAGTATTTTTAGTCAAACGTCGAAAGTAAAATAATTTGTGTCGGTCGGGCTTTGCCTAGTCGATCCTAGAAACGACTGAGACAGACTCAGTCAAATGTCGATTCGTAATGCACTTGTTACATGTTTTATTACTGTATAAATTAGTCTCTCCCAGGTTACACAAAAATTCGTTAGTCAAAGGTAGATAAAATATCATTTCTATGGCCTTTGACTAAGATTTTATGTCTGACCTGAGGTTTGACTAGTTAAACCTAGGAGCACCAGAGCTTCGATGTTTGACTATAGCATATACACTAATTTGGCTTTGCGTTAAAGTGGTTATTTTTTAACACTTTAAATAAGATGCATTCGGCCACAGCCTAAATCTTTAACACTTGTCGACGATCCCAAACTTACAGACGGCTTAGAACCCTTAAGTCTCAGAAGAGACGTAGGCACTCTAAGCGCGTTCTACCGTCTGTACAATGGGGAGTGTTCCGAGGAGCTGTTTGGTTTGGTACCTACATCGCCATTTTACCACCGCACTGCTCGCCGGCGACTGGGAGTTGATCCACACTTCCTCGACACCTGGAAGTCATCCACTGTACGTGGCGCTCGCTCTTTTATGTCATATGTGAGCAAGCTGTGGAATGAGCTGCTTCTCGCGGTTTTCTCAGCGCGCTTCAATATGGGGCTCTTCAAAAAGGGCGTAAACAAATTTTTAAAGTCTCAACGAGGTAGACAACGCATCGGCTCCCTTAGTGTTGCAGATGTCCATGGGCGACGGTAGTCACTTGCCATCAAGTGGACCCGCCTGCCACTTTGTCTATACGCAAACATAAAAAAAACATGCATATTAAGCCCCAGCATTAGAAAATATTATTTGTACACTTTAAGGGAATTTGAGAGTATCAGCATTTACCTTAAACGTTGCGACATTTTTGTCGAGAGGCACTGAAACGCATCGTCTCGCTCCACTGATTTTATTGTCCACTTTAAAAATGAAACTTGCTTCTAGTTCGTGTCTACTTATGTTCTTTTCGTATGTTTGATGTGTTAAAAGAATTGCTTGAGACACGTACGTTGAAATTGATTCAAACGACGAGAATTTTTAGTGCTGTCTTATTTTACTTTCTTTTACTATGTAATTCAATACACATTTAAAGGTTCGACTATAGTTCTAGGCACTGTGGTAGTGGTTTTTTCGTAGAAAATCTTTCAAGATCAAAAACTTTCAAAAACTACTACTTAAGGGATCTTGTTCAAACCAATGTTTTTTTAAACTAGTTCTTCAGCTCTAGAGCTCTACGATTTGTTTTTTTTCAGCAATTCATATTTTTTACGACTTTGGAGGTTTAAACTACTGACTTAAAGAATTTATGGGTGTCGTTAAAATGAAACCACCATATGTTTTAATGAAATGTCAAAATTTTTCAACAGTGATTAGACATCTCGGTGCCTTTTTAATGTTTTCATGTTACTTTTAAGCTATAGCTTATCCGTGAAAACCTGTCATTGGCTTTCTTGTATTAATTTTAGGTATCTAATCAAATGTATTTAGCTGTAGGTTTTCCATAAATAAATAAATAAATTATAAATATGCCTTAATTACTATTAATTAAAGTTATACGCTTAGACATATGTCGCGTCGTTTTATTCGTACATTAAAACAACCCTGGCGCGTGCCATGGGTGTGAATGCGCGCGGCCTTTACGGCTTATTGATACGACATGGACTTACTCGCTCCTCCAGGACTTGGCTACGGGCGAGGTTCTGCGGTGCGTCGGAGTTCGACATCGCGAGAACAACCGAACATTTCCGAGCGTAAGTCGGCTGTATTTGACTCGCCACAAATTAATTAAAAGTTTATTTAATAAAACTACGTTTTAGATAGATAGCTAATTCTTTATTGTACACGAAAACATATTTATTGTACAAACAGAAGTAGAAAAAGATAAAATATATTACAACGGGCGGCCTTATCGCTAAGAAGCGATATCTTCCAGGCAACCCTTGATAGGGATTGATGGAATTGTTATATAGACGGTAGTGCAGTTAATAAATAATGACAAATAATAATGAAACATAGTACATTTAAGTACAAAAATAATATAACTATGTATACATATGTATAAACACACACGTATATACACATATGACAATGCAAATATACATATACTTATATCAAAGCTTTAGGAATTATTAAACACAATAGAAAAGTAATATAAAGTAAAACCGGATTTTTAAACCACGGGATTTGGCTTATCTTATAGCTAGATAACTGATTCCAGAGACGCTCATCTTAGACGGTGAAACAGTTATTATAAACACAGGATGTTTGTGCTGGTGTATTAATACTGTATTTAGTGCAGGGTCGTAAATTATAGGAACAAGACACATAGAGACATTCGAAACGTTGCTTGAGGTAACAAGGAGTAATGGGTAGAAACAATGTACTATAAAAAAGAGTGAGAATGTGAGTGTTCTGGCGAGGATTTATGGGCAACCACATGAGTTTTTTACGGAATTCGGAGATATGGTGCAGGTTCCTATCAGTGTAGGAACGGAGAAAGAATCCAATTTCCTGCGGCTGAGCGAATTGTCATAAGAGGCGACAGAAAACCCACAGCCAAATGGTAAGGTATCTGCCCGACTGGATAGCTACCACCCCTGGTCTAGGGTATGCCGCCATAACAATCTTGACTTGTGTTCCGGCATTAGTAGCCAGGTTCCTGTATCCCTTCAGAGAGCAGCATTGCATGTGTAGCACCTTTGGTGTTGCAATTGTCCATAGGTGATAGTGACCGCTTTTCATCAAGCGGGCCTACTGCCTGTCTGCTGAGCTCATGTAAATAAAAAAAAGAAAAACAAACATGGTCATATTTACGTGAGTTTACTTGAAGCCCAAATAATGATGAGTTTTAACGGTTTTAAGCGCGGTAATCTATTTGCTTTTTATTATTTCGACGTTTCGACACTTCTAAACCAGCCACGCTTAAAACCGGTAAAATGTAATTTTACTAGCTGCGCCCCGCGGTTTCACCTGGGTAGTTATGGAAAATCTTTATATTTTGGATAATTCACACTATATCTTTATAAATCATAGCCTATGTGTTTGTTATTCTGATGTGTTAGCTATATTATTATAAAGTTTCATCAAAATCTATTCAGTAGTTTTTGCGTGAAAGAGTAACATCCGTACATTCTTACAAACTTTCGCGTTTATAATATTAGTATAATATAATTTTATTATCTATACTAGTCGCGAAAACTTAAGAAAGCACTAAAAATATATTGTCATTATTACTCAAGATTTGAGATCATAAGACTGACTTTGAGGCAAAGCACTGAAAAATAAATTTTCTTCCTACGTTTATATTTATTGAACTCACTTTTTTCATCTATACTAATATTAAAGAGGTAAGAATTGTATTTTTATAACAAATAAACTAAAACTACTAGATCGATATCAAAAGTTCTTTCACCATTAGAATGCTACATTGTTCCGTATTAATATAGGCTATATTTATTACTAGACAAATTTAGGGATACCTACTAAAACTTCAATAATGTAACTCAACATCGCGAAAGCGCCTCAGTTAATATGTCAAACACCTAACTTGCTTTTCACCTCGTCTTTGTTTGAAATAATTAAGCAAAAGAACAACTACGATACACCCGTCTCCAAGTCACAATGCACAATTGTTGAATGTTTCAAATTTTGCACAAACATTTGTTGTAACGTGCAAACTTCACGTAATTAGGCGTGTTAGGTACGAAGCGTGAAACAGACGCCCGAGTAGTGCAAAGTCAAAGGAAAACACGGTTTGTGCAAGTTTCAAGTTCCGACTAATAACCCGCTTTTACGTTTCTAACGCTACATACGGTTCTGATGTTCGGTGAACAAAAACGGTGAAGGGTTAACCGAATTTTACTGCGTTGATTTCCATGGGACATTCTATACAATTATAAACTTCTAAACATGCTGTGTTTGTACATTAAAGCTATTTAAAATAAAACCAACTGGAATATGATTATGATGAATATGCCTATGATTCCTATACCACAAACAGAGTCTTGTCGAGAACATTTTAAAAAATTGGGTATACCTACGGTCCCATGTCTTTATATACTGTTTGTCCTCACTTATCTCGCAAAAAATATTACACAGTTTGAGACGAAGGAAGAAAGAGAAATTAGAGAAGCAACAAGAAGGAAAGATTTAAAAAATAAAATAATGCCATCTTTAAATGTTGTAAAGCACAGTATCACGTATCAGGCTATTGAAATTTTCAACAAATTACCTACTGGCCTGAAGCTAAATATATATAAAATGCAATCTTTTAAGCGTCATGTTAAAGCATTCCTCCTTAAAAAAGCATTTTATTCAGTTGACGATTATTTCTGTGCTTAAATAATAACATGATTATATAAAAATGCCTTCCTAGTGTCAATTTTTTGTAAAATTAAGAATGTTTATTGTAAATTAGAAATTTTTATAATTGTAATTATGACTACGTATTTCAGACACAAATGTTTTTTGTTAATAAATTAATATAAATAAATAAATAAAGTATATAAACGAGAGAACACCTACAATTATTTTTAGGTTTCTTGTCTGTTTGTCGGGATTCTCGTCAAAATTACTGGACCGATTTCAATGCGGTTTTCGATAGCAAATTTTAGACTTATAATCTGCGCTACTTTTTACTCGGGGATTCCCATGAGAAATTTTCTGGGAATGCTTTGAAGTGGCCAGATTGATTTTTTTTTTTAATTTCAATGCTGTTTTTTCACTGGTCGATGGCAAATTTAATGTAATAAAAGTTTTTAGTTGTTCAGGTACATAAGAATTTGTTTATTCAGAAACAGTTTTCACTAAAGTTTTCACCTGCGGTATTTTGTGTTCCGAAAACTCCACGGGAATATCAAATCGTGCTTGGACGAAATACCAAGCATATCTTGTTTGATCCTAGCCGGAACGCATGCACCGTTTAGAAATTTTTCTGACTTAATGTGCATATTGTTACAATTACCACGTGCTAACAATGGTGAGGGAAAATATTGTGATGTAACCTGCACATCGAGGTAACCGATGTGCCAACATGTTGTGTTTTTGGCTATTCAACCCCTAAAGTGGTGAAAACGGGTTATCTTTTAACTTTTATTGACTACTCAAACTATGACTATTTTTAAACTACGCGAGTGAAGTCGCGGGCAAAAACTAGTACTCTATTCAAATACAACATATGTTGCCGTTTGTACATACTACACCTGTGTGAATACTTGCTCTTAAAATACACTAGGATACTAACCCTACTATACCCTACTAGTTGTAAGAACAAATCGTAAAATAAAGCTATAATCCCGTAGAAAGAACAAATTGTGAATACTAAGATATAAAAATAACCAACATAATTTAAGTAGTCGGAGGAAGAATAAATTGCATAAAAAAATTTAAAAATTAATTTTATACTAAATTTATATTTAGTACTAGCTGATGCCCGCGACTACGTCCGTGTGGTGCGGTTTTTTTAACTATCCCACGGGAACTCTTTAGTTTTTCGGGATCAAAAGTATATATGTTGACCAGGGATATAAGCTACCACCATACAAAATGTCATTTAAATCGGTCCAGTCGTTTCGGAGATTGACCGGTACAAACAGACAGACAAACAGACAAAAAGAGACAAAAAAAATAATTAAAAAATCTAAACTAGTTCTATTTTACTTCTTAAATCCCCCTGACTCGGTTTTAGCATTATCTTTCATTGTACAGAAATTCGACCTCTACAATTTTATTATAATTATGTATAGAATAATTGTTTAACATTTTAAAATTACGTGTGTACACAACCCAGATTAATATACCGTCGTTAGGAAACCTAGATTTGCCTTGTTGTATTAATGAGCTCTTTGAAATTTCATATAATGCATCAAACGCTTTGAATTCGAAGACATACTGCAAAAATGCATGTAGACACTATATGGGGTATTTACTTCGCACTCTTATATACCGATTTATCAGGAATTACTAAATATATGAAATATGTTTACAAAACTATGAATGAATGAATAATTATGCTTTATTGTGTTTTAAAGATACAGTTAACAGAAACAAAATTTTACAATACAATAGACGGCCTTATCGCTATTAGCGATTTCTTCCAGTCAACCTTTGGATACTATTTACAATTTATATTATTATTTATAATGTATTTACAATACTATTTTTTATGAAAAGGGAGTACCAAGCAGAAAATTAAGTACACTAGCGGTGCCCGCGGCGTCGTCAGCGTGAAATTTGTTTTCAATACCCCCCAATTTTAAAAACATTCTTTATTGGTACTCTGCTCCTATTGGTATTAGCCTGATGATATATTATCTATAATATTTAGTAGTTGTATTATAGTAGTTTTTACGTGAATCCCGAACAAACAGACAATCAGGTAAGAAATTAAAAAAAAAACATTGTGTTCTCTATCGTTTATATAGTCTATTCCAGTTTTTTTTAATAGCTTTAATGTATAGATACGGCATGCCGAGAGTTTCATAATATTATAGACTATCTTTTGCCCGCGACTTCGTCCGAGTGGAATAGTTAAAAAAGTAAGTTAAAAAAACCCACCTATTTTGAAACATTCTTCATAGGTGCTCCGCTCCTACTGGTCTTAGTGTGATGATATATAGCCTATAGCCTTCCTCGATAAATGGGCTATCTAACATTGAAAGAATTTTTCAAATCAGACCAGTAGTTCCTGAGATTAGCGCGTTCAAGGAAACAAACAAACTCTTCAGCTTTATATATTAGTATATAAGGTGAGTATATTTATTTTTGTATAAGCTATTGAATGAATATAGTCATTTGTGAAAATTTTGAATTTCACAAGAGTTCGTTTTAAACTTTAAGTATCCAAGCCCAAAGAATCAAAGACAAAATTATTTTTTATTTTTAAACCCTGGAAACGTTCAGCGATACCCTCGTTTTCCGCTCATTTAATGAAAAGGTCGATTTTAATGTATTTTACTTGTTCGGAAACATAAAAAAATATTAGAATATTTCTCTTTTTCCTTTCTGTAACGAGGGTGGGATGCTACAGATTGAATACAGTGAATATTCAAATGAAACATGATTTTAATATTCTTATAACAAACTAAGGCTTTTGTGAGGTTTCGTAATATATTTTATTTCATAAATATTTAATTATCTGTTCTCTATAGTATTCCATTTATTCCAAGTACTCCTGATTATCTAAAAGAACGCTTTGAATTCCTTTCTTGCTCTCATAATTTACGCTCTTCCACTACACTTGACTAAGCATCCTTCAACTCGCTACAACAACTCTTTTATTGTCAAGGCTATACAGCTCTGGAACGTGCTGCCTGTTTCTATCTGTATTATAGTTAATACAATATATGTAATAGTCTTCGGTGGTCTTAATTCACTCTCTAAAAATACAGGTATCTTGATTTGTTAATATTAATAATATAATATGTAGGCCGAGAGGCTCCACGTATAATGGATGGGGCTGTCGCTCCGGTAAGTCACGGTTGCCGCGCCTGTCAAACTGCTATGCCAATGATGTTGCCAGGCGCGTTCCGTTTCTATTACACTATCAGAGAAGCAAAATCGCTACCGATTTTTAAAACAATGGTCATAAAATATTACCTGTCGTTGGAGTATGATTATATTTAAACATATGTGTTCGAAATACAGAACGTGACATGGAATTAGAACATACCCCGGTTTTCGATTGTTACGCGATTCATACGAGAGTACTTTTTTTATCGAGTCGAAAAGACGGTATGCCGCGGAATTTATTGAAGACACAGATTGATTGCTCTTGCGTGATATAATGTATTATTTAATTATTTCTCGAGATTCGATATTTACCAGTAAGTGGAACATTATAATAGTGTATGTTGTGTGTATTAAATAAGTGCAAAGAATAGAGGGTAGTTCGGTACATTCTGCTGGGCTAGGCTGCGCCAGTCTGTACGTGTTATATCATACCGGGTGTTTCATTTTCTTTTAAAGATACCACATGATAATAACGGGATGAAAGTCACGTGACAGAAATAATGTTAAACTACAAGATAGATGGGTTCAAATGTAGAGGTAGACCAAAAAATATATTGCTGGATCGTGTGAAGGATGATATGTGGTGTGACAGAATAATGTATGTCAGAGTAGAGAAGTGTGGAAGGAAAAGACATATTGTGCCGACCCCAAATAATTGGGATATGGTGAAAGAAAAGATAGAGAGAGAGAGAATAACGCAATATACCCAGTGAGCAAGTGGTTGTATCGGAAACGAACCAGCCATAGATGGACTGTTTGCCTATTGCCAGTATCGTAATAAAAACCCCTAGCTCTATAAAAAATGGAAATTTATAAAACAGTTCACTACTAAAATTCATTAATATTTCGAATTGGTTTTTATGCTTCATTCAATGTACTTAATGAAACGTTAATTTTAAATATTCAGCTTCTGACAACAATTGATCGTAAAAAACTTTTTCACGGATATTCAATGGGTTTTAATTTGGGATTAAAAGGTTCATTTTGAGGGAAGTACAGTAAAATAATAGAGTTCATTTATCTTCAACGTACCTTTTTAGGGTTCTTTATTTTATCCTCGTGTTGTCCGTCCATCCAATCAAATTGTAAAGTTTGAGATACAAAATTAAGATGGTAGTGCTTCACCAATTTGTAGCAAAAAAGAAACCGACTCAAGAGGACAATATTGAATCGGATGATTTAAAAAAAAACCTTGTTAGGATCAATTTCTGTGAAGGAATGTCGGCAAAGCAAGGGAAAGTGTTGTTTTTAAACAAATTACCGGATTTAAAGTCTGCGATACCTTATATCCCGGGAATCCCACGGAAATTTCCATGGGAGCGGTTCAAGGTGGCCCATTGGAATAAATTTTTTTCAACTAAAAATTGATACCGATGTTATATTTTCACTGATCGGTAGCAGATTCTGTCATTAAATCTATGATACTTTATACACGGGAAACCCGCGGAATTTTCCGGGAGTGGTTTTAATTTGTTAGGACACGTAAAAATTAGCTTATTCCGTCCAACGTGGATGACATTGCGGGCGAATCAAAGTTTAAAATATATTTTTAAACTTAAATCAATCGTTAGATTAACAACAGGAGACTGAGATCTGATGCATGTAATAGTTCAAGATCCCAGTCACCTATGTGTCACTTACGTGATTTTAGGAAAGATAAAATTCCACATTTGGTACCTGCTACCTGAAAAACGGCCCCACTTTCAGCTTAGCGAGTATCCATTCCTTTCTAGGTTTATGTTAAACTACCGATCCTAACAAAATCATCTTTCCTAAAATCACGTAAGTCTGGGGTGACTGGGATCTCACTCTAAAATATATTACTCCTAAATATAATAACGTGTGTGGGACGAGGCGCGAGGAATATATGATACCAATCATTGTAAATGATCTTCCAGAAGACCTGCAATCAAAGTACAAGAATAACCATAATTCGATCAAATATAATCTGAAAAGACTCTACATTGATTCTCAAAGCAGACCATCAGGCACGACTCTCTTTGGCATGAATAAACCCATGAGATTTCTGTGCCACAGTCTCATGTATATGAATGAAAGCTTAATAACAACAGCCCATAACTGTCCCACTGCTGGGCTCGAGCCTCCCACTGTAGGGGAATGGACAGTAGATCCGCCACGCCTGTCCAAGGCGGCTTGGAAGGTTTGACACATCGGTTATCTCGATGTGCAGGTTGCATCACGATGTTTTCCTTCACCGTTGTTAGCACGTGGTAATTGTAACAATATGCACATTAGGTCAGAAAACAGCCTAAGTGGTACATGCGTTCCGGCCAGGATCGAAGGTGCGACCTTTGAGTTTAGGACGTGTTGGATAATAAATAAATAAAAATACGTCCCCCATGGACGTAATTTTTCCACAAATTAAAAAAATCTAAGTGCAAGAAAGTCTTTGAATTCACTCGTGATCAGAAGGCTGGCTCTAATTTCGCCCGTGAATCAGAATTGCCATAGAGCGTGGCAATGCAGCCAGTCTTCTGGGCACGCTCCCCTCTGACAGCGATTTGTTATATAGTTTATATTATAACAATTTATAGCTTGCTTGATTTTTGGTGTTATAAAGAATAACAAAGACATTACTTACAGGTCCTTGCGGAAGATCAGCGCTAGTTGTGAAACCAGCATTATGCTTAGCATGGGCCTTTTAAGGACACCATAATTGATGTTATATTACTATTTTGTCTTTTTGTATCTTCTCCTAAATTAAAAAAAAACTTTTTTTCTTTAACTATGAATATTAATATTTATTCAGTCATAAATTGAAAGTCCTAATCTTCAACTATAAGAGAACTCAATATTTAATTGAATTAATCGAGTTAATAAAGGTGGCATGTATTCTAGTGGTATGTATTACCCTGTAGTATATAAGCGTTTGTATTGTTTATTGTAAGGGGTCCAGCGCACAATAATTAATAAGCCGCCATCCTTATATTACACTAGCTGTGCCCGCGACGTCGACCGCGTGGAATTTGTTTTCAAAACCGCCCCGATTTTGAAACATTCTTCATTAGTTCTCCGCTCTTATTGGTCTTAGCGTGATGATATATAACCTATAGCCTTCCTCGATAAATGTACTATCCAACACTGAAATAATTTTTCAAATCGGACCAGCGGTTCCTGAGATTAGCGTGTTCAAACAAACAAACTCTTCAGCTTTATAATATTAGTATAGATAGGTTTAACTAAACAAGGTTTTAAATAATCCTTCACTTCATTAACTATTCTGTTCACGTACGCTTGGTCTATACTTTTATTTCGTCTGATTATTTCCTTTTCGATTTCCAAAATGTCATGAATTACATACGATTCCACTTCTGTCGAAATGTCTACGGAACCATAAACTAGGCCAATCGTGCTATAGAAAGTTTCTGAAAGCATCGTAGGGGGCAACGTTCGGTATAATTATAGCGTACTATGTACGGTATTCACCCGACGCCGGTTATCCGGGAATCGGTTATACGCTTCGAAGAATATCCGGGTGTGCCCTACAACCGATCAAACTTTAGAAAACGCATCGGCGATTTCGATTTATAACTTGTTCTTGCCGAAATGCTGATCCAGACGAACAGGAAACAGATAAGAAAGTTGACCAATGCGTTATAGTGGATACACTTACTTTTCTTAAAATACCATAATACTGGTCACCACGCATTCGGGTTTCCAGCACAATTATTCGCTTATACAAGTGTATTACAAACTTTCGCAATAAAACTAGTAATTAAACGTAATTCTCTCATAAACAAAATTAGGTCAAGTTCAAGGTCAATCTTTTGGCATTTGGCTTTTGACGTTTGACAAGTGCTGCCTTAAGAAAAACATAGCAGCAACATCTTTTGGTCAACATGTTTATTATTCATATATAAAGTATAAAATATAAAACTAATCATAAAATAAATTATACATATACAACTATCCACTTCAAATTCCTTATTTGCTTATTTAAATTTAATTTCTCAAATACTTAATCATCTACTTTTGTTATTGTTAATCAATGTCTATATAGCTGTGTTAGCCAGGACGTAAGGATATGACTAACTAATGAGAGTTGTGAATAAAACTCGCTCTCATTGGTTGGAATTCAAAAACGTAAAGACACGGGTTTTGAATTCAGTTGAGAGAGATTTTTCTTTAACGTAATATTAGGTATATTGCTTAATAAGAAAATAAATGTAAAAATATTCATTTAAAAAACAATGTTTTTTAAATGAACAATTGTTACATTTTTAAATTGTATAGTTGATATAATTACATATGGACCGCAGTTGTAGTTGGTTGATTTTTATGATTTTAAACCAATTATAATGGTAGGGTAGATCGTTTATAATCCCGGACTCCACCCTAATTGTGCTGGACGTAGACAAATGACGCGCGGATTGTGACTTGGACATCCATCTATACCGTGAAAAATAGAGTTTGTATCCAGGGTTGTCGAACACATTTATTTACGAGTAGATGGTGAATTTTTTTAACAAAAACAACGACTTCCAGCTGAATAGCAAAAAAAATGTTTTCTATAACATCTCGAAGTCGGTGCATTTTGGATTTTTTTTAGTTGTTTTTTTATGGTTACAACTTCAAGATGTTGTAGAAAAGATTTATTTTTGCTTTTTATTCGAATTTGTTTCTGTTAATAATACTTTGTAGTTGCACAAATACTTGAATAGTTTTCAAAATAGTATATCAAGTGCCTGTAGAAATTGTACTATTGGCACGTGTATACATGTTTGCTATCTTACTTTTCGGCGTAGATGCTCTTCAACAACCGTTACTGTCGATTTCCCTGAGATCTACTCATTAGATCCTGACTTAGTGACCACGGGACCACTTCGGAAGTACATACTTACAAACAAAGGAAAAAAAATGGTTCCACAATTGAAGGAGATATCGTGTAACAAACAAGTCAGTTTTCAAACAAACAATTTTCTCTCGAATTCCCTTGAGATCACTTATTAGATCACAACTTTGATAATCATGGGATCATCTTGGGAGCATAATCTTTCGGAAAAAACAAAAAAAATGAAAATCGGTTTGCAATTGATGGAGAAATTTTTCGTGTAACGTTCATATAAAAACAAAACGAATTAACAATCTCCCGTTTTTTGTAGTCGATTTAAAGGTTTTTAAAGGTACAAAAAAGAGAAAATTGTAAATAAACGGTGTTTAGAATAGAATATACTTTATTGTACAATAACATTTATGAAAGATAGACAAAAACGGCTAAGAATTAAATATAAATTGCGGCCTTATCGCTGGTAGCGATCTCTTCCAGATAACCTAGGGATGGGGAGAGAAAATGGCATAAAAGCTAGGTCAGGATTTAGTTGTACAAAGTTCTAAAAGCCAGGTGGTTTCCAAGATCAAACATGTGCTACAGTTAGCATTAGCAGCCATCTTCATGCAACAAACTACTTGTATTAAAAGGCTAATAATTTGTTACATAAATAGAAAATGATGTATGTCGCCATATCAACCTTGAGTTGTGTTCCGGCATTAGTGACCAGGTTCCAGTCTCCCTTAAGAGAGCAGCAGCGCATTTGTAGCACCTTTGGTGTTGCAAATGTTCATAGGCGATGGTAACCGCTTTCAATCAAGTGGGGCGTCTGCCTGTCTGCTGAACTCCTGCAATAAAAAAATAATAAAAATAAATAAATTCTGAAGCCTAAACTAATAATAGCGAAGAATATTAGGATTCAGATATTATATATTTAAATAAAGCGAATCGAATTATATCCCACCCCTAAATATAAAATCGGTACCCAAACAGGCTGGCACATCTCTGCGCCCTTGTTACGGCCCTCTATGGGAGTATGCCCTTTATATCGAATTTTAGGTTAATGATTGTTTGCTTCACAGGCTCCGATTGAGTATTGCCTATAAATTTTATTACGGTTCATTTGGTGGAAGGAATATTTCAATTTTCGCTTTGAGATATTTTACTCGCTCTCTGCAAGGTGCTATTCAATTTAAATATGATTTATGTTTATCCATTTGAATATTAGAATCTTCGTCAGTAAGTGTATATTTAATGTCTAATGTCCCTGCTTCACTTGGAATAATGATAGTGTTAATGACTGTATCACGCAGATGCAGCCACGGTTTAAAGCGTTATTTCAGATGCGATATTATTGGTGATGTTAATTTATTGACAGGCCTGAATTGTTAGAACTAATTCCTTCTACACCATTCTATCTTGGGACGACAAGGTGCTCTGGTCTAAGCTATTGTTTCATAGTGGAAACACCACCATTGCGATCGAAGTGTATTGCTTTCCCGAAAAGCACAATCTGGGAGTCTTCAAGTCTCGTGTGAATAGATATGTTTTAGGTAAGCTTGCTCTATCGTCGAACGCATCATCGTCTAATATTGGGAGTGATTGTGGTCAAACGCGAACCTACTTATCATAAAAAACGCATTATTAACGTAGTAATTTTTAACGCTATAAAGAAGACGCATTTCGCCACAGTCACTAACAGTACTGCAGGTACAGTTAGGAGATTATAATAAACCAACGATGACAGTATGCGAAGTGTTGTATCTATATGAGTAGGAAGTACACTTGCTCTCCCTTCTGATGATAATAGTTATACTAGGTTTATAAGTATTTTAAAACAAAACGAAAAATATCCCTAGAAAATTAACACGTCTAGACGACCGATGTGTGAAACTTGACAACCCATTGCATGCAAACGTAAAACTGCATACACATATGCTGTAAGTAAACTTAGCAGTTACTGTAACCAAAAATGATAGTTTATACGTGATTCTTGAGCTCGAGGAGCCGACAAAGCGATCAATGTCAGCGAACATATAAAAAGTGATTCATACCAATGCCACCGACCCGCCGACCTATGTCGGCGAGTAGTTGGTGGCTTCACTTATTGTGTAAGTCGGAAAACTGTCAGCGGCATGTCGGCGGCTCGAGATGAGAAACAAAAAGTACAGCACGTCACTATAAGTTGAGTGTCGCCCGGTCTGAGCGCTTGAGTACGCAAGTCACTGAGCACGCGTTTCATATAGGCCGCCGGGTTGTGTCGGCGGCGTTCGTTTGTACTACGCTTACACGCAATTGTATGCTCTTGGTTATAGTTACTGCTTGCATATGAGTTTGGCTTAACATGACTGTGTTATAAGTCTTGTCCTCCTAAAATGAAGAAGCTTCCCATGTTTATTTTTTTATAATTCGACTGGCTGATATATTATTGATAAGCAAAACAGTAAATATTGTCACATACTTAAAATTATTTATAACTGTTTAGTTTTACGGCCTTACTTATAAAAATCTCGTTAAGAAACGATTAGGCATCTCTTAAGTAAGCGAATCAGAATCAGTCCCTAATCAATGAATATCTCTTTTTTTCACTTATAAACGTGTATTACCTGTTATGTACCCATGAGGAGCACAGATAAACGAAATTTGAATGATTAACGTAGGTTGTACCCAAAATATTCGACTAAAGAGGAGTTTATGGGTAAGATTTTCACTAATCAGTTGCTGAGCAGTTTCTTTAAATTTAAGAAACAATTATAAGTAAGGCCCTTAAGTCTTTAAGAGTACTTTTTAAGTTAATTTATTTTGTACTTCCATTTTTCAAATATCCTGGCAGTAAATCCAGTACAGCTGTTAAAAGGAAATTTAGGCGGAGAAAATCTAAAAGTAACAAATGAAAATTGCTCGAGGCTACCAATTAACTCTTTAAAAAATAAACTGGTCCTTATTATAATAATATTATATTTTGATACAAAATATTCAATATTTTGGTAATCGCGTCTATTTTGATAAGAGCCCATGGTTTTTCAAACTAAATCACCGAAAAGATTGTTCCACAGAAAATTATGCTTAACTAATTGACAATAAAGATTAAAATTAGGTACTTAGTTCAAAGTGGTTTGATTTTCAATCTTGTCTAAGAAGATTGTTTAGCCTTTATATAATCCTTTATATATATCCTTTATGTTTCTTATTGGTAATCTCAGTGTCTGTCATTTGCATTTTCGTTTTTCACGTTTCTATGTATACTAATACTATAAAGAGGTAAAGTTTGTGAGTTTGTGACGTTATAGGGGGGGGGGGGGGTTAATCTCTGGATCTAATAAACCGATTTTAAAAATTCTTTCACCAGTGTAAAGCTACATTATCCCTGTGTGTATGAGTGACGTAGGGTACATTTGATTGTGAATAATATTTTTTTACTGGCGCCCAGTGAAACGGCTCAGGGCACGGCTCAGCTAGTATTTTATAAACATAACATTTATTAAAAAAATTGGCAGTATTGTTTCTTGTACTCGTGCAAGCAAAAGTCGACTTTAAGGTGTCGAACTTTTCATTCTGACGTTGTACTACTTAAGCAGTTTTCTGACCTGGTAAAATTAAAAATGAAACGAAAAATTTATAGTTGAAGGTACATAGAAAAATATTTCCACGCCAAATTGAGAATCTATTTTTTTTAATTCGGTTAAAAATATTTTAATCTTAATAATGATACAGTCCTAGAAGAAACATAAGTCAAATTGTGTCTTGAAAAGTTTTACCGTAAATCGCAACCGAAGTAATGCAAGTGAATTCGCATGAAAAGCGTTGGTTATATAAATACTTAAGTATAGTAACATTAATTAAGTCCTCTAATTACAACAGAAGTCAAAATGTAAAATGATTTAATTCCCTCCACGAGCCCCAACTGGCTTAATTATTTATGTACCTTGATTAAATTCGCTTTTGAAATATAACCTGAAAACTTGAAACGATTTTCATCGGAAAGCTCATGTTACATGGAGATAGAAAATTTTTAGAGGAAAGGGTTTGTTGCTGGATAGATATTTTGATACTTATTTACCGGCTAAAATAGAATTTATCGATCATTGAAGTATTAAAAGCATTAAAATGTGGCACATTTTATGGTGTTCTTTTTATAGCTGGAGTACATTTGCTATACTAGTAGTACTGGCATCTGGCATTGGCATGGCAGCATTAAGGGCGAAGGAAGGAATACTGACGGGTTTTAGTGGGTATGCCAAACTGTGGTGTGGCAGTTATGCCAATTTAGTTCTGCCTAGGCGTGCTAGTGCCATCCCGACCTGGTGAATCATCACACACCAGCTGCGGTTTTCCCCCTATACGCGGCTGATAGCCTTCAGTCGTGTTTTCCCTCGTAAAAACAAAGGATACTTGGACAGAGGGAGCGAGAAGTGGGCCAACAGTATTCTCTTCTCACTCATCACATGAAACACGATTACCTCAAAGCTAACTGGTTCTAGTCGATATTCTGCGAGAGCGTGATATTACATCGATAGAGCCATCCCTTAACGCTGTAATCAACTAATGCTGTCAAGAAGAAAGCCCAGGTGATCTGCGCACCTCCTTCTCATTCTTTAAGTGTGAGCATGTTTGCTGGAGGGCTATACTCTTTAGAATGCCACGAATTTGGACCTACCACTTTATCCGTGCAGGAACGAAAGAAAGAATACAAGTTCCTGCTACCGGGCTCCCTGTCCTAAGAGGCGACAAAGCAACCCACAGCCAGGTGGTAGGGTATTTTCCTGTCTGGATGGCTGCCACCCCTGGTCTAGAGTATGCTGCGATAACAACCTTAAGTTGTGTTCCGGCATTAGTGGCCAGGTTCCAGTCTCCCTTTTGAGAGCGGTAGCACATTGGTAGCACCTTTGGTGATACAAATGTCTATAGGTGATGGTAACTGCTTTTAATCAAGTGGGCCATCTGCCCGTCTGCTGAACTCATCCTGTTAACGATGCCAAAATAGTTTGTAGATAGTTTTTAGAAAGTTGTTTCCCACGAAGGCAATGCAGATGCTGGGATATGGAATAATTTATGATGACCCCCGTAATGTCCTTTATTGTTTTATGTTTTCGAGAATTTCGGTAATAGTTTAAAATAAAGCCCTTTGTAAGACCATTTGCGTCAAAGAAAGGTGATCCTGACATCTGCCATTGCCATTGTACATATTTTAGAAAATAGTTTTGTAATTTAACTGCATGCTTTGTTTAAGTCCAGTTAGGAAACAATTTATTAGTTTATAGATAAGGGTCGCATCTTCCGAGAAGGGTTTGGGTCCAGGCCAGAGAAATCGTGGGAAGCTTCCGCAAGATGTTAGTTTTTTTAATGTATTTGTTAGTATAAGTAAACGGTGATCTGCCGAAACAAGTCAGTGTGTATTAAGAGACAGTCTATGAAGTGTGTTAAATGTAGTCAGAGTGTATTGAGAGTATTGAAAATAGTAGTCAGCAGGTCAAAGTGTATAAACCTAGTTAGCGTACGAATATATCGATTACGGCTTTATTATAGCCAATGGTTATTTGTAACTCAGTAGCAATAAACGACGCGAACCGTAAGAGTGACTGGTGTATTATTTCCACCGGCATATCCCGCCAGCACCTCCTACAGGCGTCCATCGAGAGCCCTGTCGGAGACCCGCTTACAGTTCTTTATACATCCAACAAAAAGTTGCCAGTGTTATGGACGTAATATTTATGATAGTCATTAGCCAGGCCAGGCCATTCTTGAAAGATTCAGTCCACGCGGCCAACCAGACATATTTTAAATCAAAAAACACCCAAATTTCAATAGAGAAGATGGTTGGCAGGTACCACGTGTTTGGGATCCAATCATCAAAACTATTAAGACCCAAACCCAGCAAAAACCAACTGCCAGACCTCAAGACACTGTGAGCTCTTTCTGCGTGCAACGAAACAAACCAACTTGACTGATAATTTCTTTTATTTTTTCCTTCCACTCATTTTAATATTATATAAAAAAATTTAGAACTAGGCATGTTTGCTGAAGAGTTTCTTGCGGCGGTTCTTCTCTTCAAGCCACAAGATGTTGTGAAGCGGTGGTAAATAGATTAGGCTCCCATAGAGTAAATAATATCCATAAACAAAATTTAAAACTAACTAATTAAAATGAACAAGTTGGCGGTAGGCTGAATAAAAACTTTGACAATACACGTTTGACAAATGTCATCTTTGTCTTCCGTGACCACGGCCACTGAAAAGCGGCCGAAACGTCGGATAAACCTAAATCAAATAAATTACCGCGCTTAAAACCGTTAAAACGTAGTTTTATTATGCAGACATATTTTGTTTGTACAGTATAAAGCAAAGCCCCAACGGAGGGCTGAGTTAGTCGAGCGATAAGAACAAGCGAAACAAGACGTGTGTACTACATTCGGTAATCTGTTTAGTGACGAACTTCGCGCGTGTTATTATATTTGTACATGAGTTATACGTGTTTGTATAGTTGTAATAAATTCTATAGTAATTCTAACGGCATTTTAATTCGAGTCATGCAACTCGTAACAATATATATCAGTTCAGCCATATTAAGGGTTTCATCTCGGAATGAGAGATTATAAACTATAGACATACCTTTAATTTGGCGTTCTAAAAGTTGTTTGAACAGTCTCAAAATCTCGTGTCTGCGTCGTAAGTTGTTCAAGGTCAACAAACGTCATAAAAATCAGTTTTTTGCGAGTAACTCGGTTTCCATAGCTCTAATAATTATTATAAAAATTGACAAGAGTACAATTTTGTCTTTAAAAATGATCATACACCCAACCGTTTTTGAGATAGAGGGCAGAGAGGCCGTAGCACACAGTCATACTGTACCTTGTATAAAGTTATCAAATCATTGAAATACCATTAACAATAAATAATTTGTATTATTTATTAGTTATTACATTTTATTTCATAACAATTTGCATACATCTTGTCTTCTTATATATACAACTGAATGTTTGTCTGTATGTCTTTTATAGAATCGTAAAGTATACATTTGATCATGTGATGATCTTTAGCAAAGTCCATGAGCCAGTGAAGGTTTCTGAGTTGGTCCACAATTTGACCCAGTAGGTGGTGCTGCTGTCGGCATATCAATTGAAGCTTTTCTGGCAGGACGACGTCTGCCGGGACAGCTAGTTTCATATATTTATTTATTACTACAAACCTACTTTGTGTATTTGTATTAAGTTAGACCTTTCTCGGAGCTTATGAAGGTTAAATAAACAATTAGTATATTTTTTTTTATTTGTTAACAGCAAACTAAGATTTATGAGCCATGGTAGCTCAGTAGTTAGCGCATTTGTAGCACCTTTGGTGTTGCAAATGTCCATAGTCCATAGTAACCGCTTTCCATCAAGAGGGCCGTCTGCCTGTCTGCTCAACTCCTGCAATAAAAAATAATAATATATAAATGAAGTATTTAAGAAGAAATACTTCATTATTGTTACCATCTTATCTAAAATGACTAATAAGTAATTGAAATATAACCTAAATTAACTAAGAGTATTCATACTAAGAAAGTGTCCATTGACACTTTTCTTAATGTCTCTATTAAGGCGAGGACACTTTGTTCATGTTTTCTTTATAAATAGATAGATAGATAAATAACACTTTATTTCACACCATTACAGAAAAACTTACGAACTAGTATTATTCTAATTGAGTACAAAGGGTGGTCTTATCGCTAAAAAGCGATCTCTTCCAGACAACCCGTGGCAAGAATATTTTGATTAGGAGTGGCGATGGTGGTATACATAATTATTTTACGATTACTTACATTTTAATAATAAATAGTACTAGTTCAAATGGTTTTGTCCTTTTGAGCCTTCTCGTTAAGTCCGTGTTGTCGAGGAGCTGGATTGCCTCGACATTCACTCGATGATCAAGCCGACGATTGTGGGCTTTCGCATACTCTCTAATAATGCTGATTACAAACTCCATTTTCCGGTTCCAATTGAGGCCACCCTATCTAACGTATTATGGGCGTTTACAATACCTTTCAGTTCTTTATTTTTGAAGTTTTTTTATGATTTCTATATTACTTGGTTTGGTACCCACTGTACGCCATAGGTCCAGACTGGCATCAGGACTCAGGATTGTTTATAAAGAAGTAGTTTGTTAGGTACTTAAACTTTGAATGTTTTCCAAATAGCTGTAGTGAGCCTCCAGTTCCTCGCGTTTCTTTTCGACGTGAGCTTTCTAGGGCAGTTTAGCCTCAAGTGTAATATCTAAATATTTTGCGGTATTTTCATACGGTGACCTAAAATGCATATTTTTTAATTACCACACGCTGACAGTAAAGGAAAATCTGCATATCTAGATAATTGATGTATCAAACTCTCCAATCCGCTTCAGATAAGCGTTAAACCAGCTATCTGTTCCTCTTTAAAACACAGGCCCAAGCCCAACAGTGGAGCGTTTATGGGATATTATTATAAATTAAGGTTTATGTCGCAAAGCTTTATTTTAATAATTACAATGAATAATCATGGATTTTTTCAGACATAAATGGAAAATTAAAATTAATAGTTATTTAAGCTCTCTAAGTATCTCGTAGACACTTGATTAATTTAGTAATCAACAAAAGAAACTTGATTATATTCCCAAAAAAGAGGGTACACTGGATAATTGGTGGCATGATTAATTGACTAAAATTGCGGCGACGTTTTTTGATTGATGCTAGGCAGCGGTATACTTACTTAACTTATATATGGTGTTGCCATGTGTTCATGTATTCACAGAATATTTTTTTTATGGAGATTTGTTAACAAATTAATTTAAAGTTGTTACGTAATTCCTGTATTTACTACTTTCTAAAAGCAATCACAAGCACAATTACTTTTTTCTTTTTGTTGTATCGTTTTTTAAAGAAGAAAAACTTAATTGCCTATTTATCTGGAAAGCAATACTATAAAAATACCCTTAGGGGCAGTTCTTAATAAGTTATAGGTATGTGAGTTTCTAATCATTTTTATTTAGGTCTTTGGAGAGACGTTCGCTGCTAAAGACGTGAAATTTGAGACGGTCTTCTTCTGACTCTTGTACTAGTTATGAAATATAAAATTGTTGAAAAAAATGTACGGTAGCACAATTTCAGATATTTCCAATAAAAATTAATTTGAACAAGCTTCGGTTGAGTAGTTTATATTTATGAGTAATGTTCGATTTGAAACGTTTTTGATTTTCTTAGCCTAATAACAAAAACAACGAACCTTTTGAATGTGCGTAATCCAAAGAAGCATTTAGCCATATTAGTATAAATACATCATATTTTAAGTCTCACTTAATTAGTACGTGCGCCTGGCAACACAAGTAACGTGACATTGAAAAATTATATTTTAGAAACTAACGATGTTGTACTGGAATGTCCAGCTAGTCTGACCAATATCGAGTCATGAATAAAAGTTCAAAGAATATAAGAAAAGAAAGAATTATTAATTTCATGCTTTGCAACTCCTTCAAGCTAGGAAGCATTTAGTCAAAAGTAGGTACTTCATATTTCAAAAAGAACAAAAAAAAAACAATTTATTAAGAGCCTATTAGGACTTTCAATTTAAGATTTCAGTTTGGCCGTTCTATAAAGCCACATTTGGCATCTATCAAATTGGTTTTAGTAGTAATGCGAACTATCAATGATAATACAGTTGAAATTTAGGATCGATATAGGAAGTCACACTGTGATAATAACTTCACGGTGTAAGGCCTTGTCCGCACAGCGATATTTCACCGCGAGGTTTTTAGTCTCGCGTATTAAATTTCGCGACCGGAAATGCACCTAGTACGCACTGCGAATAAAAAATTTCGTACTATTTTTGGCAGTTTAATTCAGTTCTTGGCTGAGACGCACGTGTAAAATGGACAACCGATTTTAATTTATATAATGCTAAGGCGGCGTAACAGACGTATCAAAAGATATCATGAACATTGGATTCACCCACTTGTGGCATTGAGACCCATGAAAGGATTTTTCTACATAAAATATCAAGAGTTACGAAAATACAGCAAAAAGTTTTTAAAATATAGCAAAAACAAAAATATCATTCGATAATTTACTACAACTTTCAATAGCGACGTTGTACGACTGAGCGAATCGCGCGAATTTTATTCCACTGTGCGAACATAGCCATACTTACTTTATACGGTACAAAATATTCGCGCGAAAATAAATCGCACCGCTTCGCGTTCAATTTGAATCAAGTCACAGATTTTTTTCCCGCGCGATTTTTTTATCGCCAGTGCGGCTACTCCTATAATATTCAATGTGTTACAGAATTACGACAAATAAATCGTGCTGTGAAATATCGCTGTGCAGACAGGCCCTTACACTATATCGATTCTAAATTTTTTCTCATTACAATCAGTGACATCACAAGGTTGTGTATTCAAATCACGACGGGGTCACCACTGTGAAGTCCTATTTTTTTTTTTTTAATTGCAGGATTTCAGCAGTCAGGTAGACGGCCCACTTAATGGAACGCGGTTACCATCGCCTATCGCATCGCAACACCAAAGGTGCTACAAATGCGCTGCTGTTCTCTTAAAGGAGAAGGAGCAGTCTTAACTTAAAAAAAAACTTCACAGTGGTAATTTACTTATAAATTTCCGTTGTTTAGTATGTTTTAATTGTCAGCACTGTTGTCTCTAATAAGGGAATGTTCAAAGTCAATGGCACTTACTGACTTTAGATAACATTTATAAAACCTACCTTATAATTACTACACATTACTTAAAATATTACAATATTTTCATGTTCTCGGGAGAGTTACCTACAATACAATTAAATTTTACATGAAAAATACATGAGTCTAGGAAAAAGACTTCCAAATTGTTCCACATTCTCCTTATTTGACACAGTCCACAACTATCCATTAAAACCCAGCGCCACCGTGTCAGTGGTAATACTATGGGTACATTACATACATACATATTATCACACCTTTTTCCCATGGGGGTAGGCAGAGACTATAGATCTCCACTTGCGACGATCCTGACAAACAACTTTCGCTTCATCTACTTTCATTAACCTCTTCATACATGCACGTTTATTTGATATGCTTTTTACCTGACCTCGTTTTAACACTTCTGTTATTTGATTATGGTGTGTACGTTGTGGTCTACCCGTACCAACTCTACCATTCACAATACTGCCATACACTTGTTTTGTGATTCTATTTTCATCCATCCTCTCTACATGCCCAAACCACCTTAATATTTCTTTTTCAATTCTTGTTATTACATCTTCTTTCAATCCACAACATTCCCTTATTACACTATTCCGTATCATATAATTCATGCTTACTTCACAAATACTTCTCAAAGCTCATGCTTACCTCACATATATTTACTTCTCAAAGCTACTATGGGTTTATGGGTAATACTGTAAAATATGATAATAAAGTATTATGATACCTGCAATGTCATTTTTTATGCTGATACATAGCTCTTTATCAATTAGCTATACGATATAATGTGACTGGCACGTACCCTCATAATTTAATTATATCATAGCATCAACTCCCGGCGGCACGATAGCAGTCCGGCTTTTAGCCCTTACTATAGGTTCTCGAACTTAGATTTTTAAAGTGATAACGTTCTGTTAGGATGGTGGTATATAAATATAATCGACAGTCGAATAAAATAAACAAATAATCGGCAGCTGCTCTGGGGCGGATCCTAAACACCCAGACCATAGTAACCAACGGAAAATGTATTTACGAAACTTACCCTATTGGGAATTAAACTCGGAGCCGGGTCAGCGGCAGCCGGTTGCTGGTCAGCTGGTAAAAGCTTAACTCTTTCAACCGGCCAGCCAACACTTGGTCAAGCCGTCATTTTGTCTGAAAGAGAGTGTCGGGGTGAAGGTAAGGAAAGGAATGCTCCGGTGGTTCGGGCATGTGGAAATAATGTGTGATGAAAGAACGACTTAACAGATGTACAATGCAAAAGCGGATGGATGCAGAGGTCGCGGAAGGCCACGACACACCTTCCATGATCAAATTGATCGTGTACTAGCAGAAGGTGATGTCAGGAGCCTTAAGAACAGACGAGCGTGCATGACAAGAGCTATGAATGTCAAAGAAGCAAGTGAGGTGTGTAAGAATAAGCCTGAATGGCGCTCTGTTATTCGTGCCTACCCCGCAAGGGACCTGGCGTGAAGTTATGAAAGTATGTATGTTGTGCTATAATTATAAAAAAAATCTTCATATGGTTTTATAGATACGACCGCATTCCCCGGAGAGTTCTGTGGTGGATGCTCAGAGCGAAAAGTGTGCCAGAGAATCACGTAAGATAGATCGAAAGTATGGACAGGATGAGGCCTTTTGGTGCATGCTCTTCGCAGACGATATTGTCCTAATAGATGTAGACAGGGTGGCACTTCAAAACTAACTAGACAGGTGGCGGCTAGCACTAGAGGACGTTGGGTTGAAAATCACCAGAACCAAAACATCTTTTGCAACTTCGGCGGGACCTCTAGTGCTGTGCTTCTTAAACTACAATCAGCCACACTATCATGTAACCCCGAATTCAGATATCCCGATACACTACTGCAGATTAATCGTGAATTAGAGAAGGATTTAAGGAGGAGAATAAATGTAACATGGTTAAACTGGAAACAGGTACTGATAACTGGTGTCACACGCGACGAATTAATAGGTCAAATATGTAAAGCTGTCAAACCACCAATCATGCTATGCAGGTTTGAATGTTGGGCCACTAAAGAGATCAACCACAAACGTCTCCACTCACCTGAGATGAGAATATTGGGATGGATATGTGGTGTTACAAAAATGGATAAGGTGAGAAATAATAATATTAATTGTAATAAAATAAGAATAGATAAGGTGAGGAATGGAAAAGGATATTTGAAAGTTGCGTTTGTGACTGAAAAAATAGAGAGGAAGAAGATTAACGTGGTTGGGCATGTAATGATGAGAGATAAAAGTCACGTGACAAAAAGAATGTTAAACTACTAGACAGATGGATTGTGGGAAGGATAATATAATAATTTGTGGTATGACAGAAGATGTATGTTAGAATAGAGGAGTGTGGAAGGAAAGGACATATTATTCCGGCCCCAAATAACTGAGATAAAGTAAAAGAAAAGAAAGAGATGAATTGTAGGATAGACTAGAGAAACGGCGTTTGTAGAGGTAGTAAATTAATGTTTCGAAAATCAATAGTAATGCTTGCCAAAATATGTTTTTCTAAAATAACGTATAACGATGCTAATCAAATTTTGAGGGTTATAATCTACATTACACAGTCCTAATTACAAGGCCGCTCTACGAAAAATATCGCCGTATTTATTTATGAGTTTGTATGAACGTGAGATGTATTTGTATAAAATTAATTCACTTGCAGAGTTAAATCTATTAGTTCTTACACTTCGCGAAGCCGAGGGGGCTTTGTTTGTGGTAAACAATTATATCTGGATTGCGTGAGACTAAAAGCGGGTATGATTGGACGCCACGCTCACAATTCATCGTTCCATCAGACACACCTACTACTTGGGGAAGTACCTGTGTCGCCTCGGCCGCGAGCCGACGTCAGGGTGCCATCATTGCCACACAGGTGACGAGGATACGACGCTACGTACACTTCAGGAGGGTCCTGCTTGGACCGAGTATCACCGAGACCTCGTCGCCTTCACCGGATTTGACTTATTGATTGGTTGTTTTTTTATAAATCTAATGACATCATTTTAATTTTCGTCAAAATCAGCATCGAGCTTCCTTTGACTGATTTGCGCTATTTAGCATAGCGTAAGATTTGGCTCTGAAGGCCCTCTTGAAAATTTACCATGTACAAAAAATATTTCTGAAAATTAAAATTCCACAGATAATATATCATCTCACATCAGAGGTACGATTAACGCAACCCAAAACCATTATATTAAAGAGGTCAATTAAAAATGGAATAATACTGTTCAAGCGCTCATACCCCAGCACATATCTTTGTTACCTGCGAATAAATAATCTGTGAAAGCCTAATTAAAAGCAATTCTATTACAAAGATTATTTTAACTCTAACAAATGGTTTTAGGGCTGTGATAGGCTACCCAGCCATTATGTTATCAAAAAAGTAGGATACTGTTGATAACAGTAGCCCCTTTAGGCGAGATATTACTCTCACATTTAAGTTATTTATACGTATGATTTCGTACATATGATTTTTTATACTTATTCTGCTCGTACCTTGATGCTGTAGGTTTATTGAAGTTGGTAGTAGACTGTTGTAGGGTTTAAAGCTTTATTGTTGATTTAATTAGATTGAATTTTTTGCAAATTATAGCTAGACGTGTTGCTGGGGAGTTTCTTGCCGCTTCTTTTTTTAGTTTTATTGCCTGAAGCAGTTGCCAACGCGTTGCCAGCCTCTAAGAAATTTTATGACGCCCTTCTTAAACGACCCCATGTCGTAGCGCAGAGGGAAAGCCTTGGCGGGAAGTTCTCTTCAGATCATTGTTGCATGCGGTATAAACGTTCTAGAGAACCGTTGCGTAGTTGCGTGGGAGCTCTAGGAAATGAGGGTGAACATTCCGTCGGTGGCGAGCGGTGCGGTTGTAAAAATTAGGTGTTGGCACCAGATCAAACTGTTCCTCGGAACACTCTACGTTGTACAGGCGGTAGAATACGCAGAGGGACGCAAAGTCTCTCCGAAGGTACTAGGTAAATAGCCTAGGAATTAAAATTAAATTTTAACTTATATGTATGACCTTCAAAAAGTATTCTCCAGTGGAACTTATTTTGAATAAAAACTTTTGAATTATTTTCAAATAAATTATAAAATTGTTTAAAAAAACCAAAAAATATTGTGATTTTACAAAAATAAATCCATATAAAACAACTAATAAAGAGATAAAAAATATACAATTACTAGAAATTACCTATAGTGTATACCTCTTGTTTAAAGAGCAGGCGTTAATACAGGTTACATTCTATTACGTTTTTATGTTAGTGCTATTTGCCCCGGAAAATTCACTTCATTTTGTATCGCAAGCTGTCCCATCTTCCGACATGGAAAGTATTTATATCCATTTTCGGTATTAAAACTATATTCAAACAAAATTACCTCAAAACCAATTCAGCATTCCTAGTAGTTTCTCGTGAAAGCTTAACAGATAGACATATCGAGTTAATATCGCATTTGTTATCGGTGATAATTTTTTATATCTATAAATTTAAGAACTGATTGGTCTCATACAAACTTTCATCTCTATTTCTAGTTTTATTTATCTATCCCCCGTCTATGTAAGCTACATAAATAACAAAACAGCCAAAATGATAAAAATGATCAAATTTACCAAATTGATAAAAATGACCAAAATTGCCAAGATAACGAGAATTCCGAAATTGCCAAAAGTACCAAAATGGTAAATCGCAAAAAAATCTATCCTACTTTATGCCATAACCTCTACATAACGGGACGAAAAGTATCCCTTGTCTCAGTATTAAAATTACATATAAACTGAATTTCAGCTAAATCGGTCCAATAATTTTTCCGTTAAAGCATAACAATGAGAGAAATAAATATATTGTCCGGAAACTGATGGGACAGTTTTCGGGATGAAAAGTATCCTATGGATCCCATCCTCGGCATCGAAAATATATGTATACTGAGTTTCAGCCAAATTAGTTTAGTAGTTTTTCCGTAAACGCGTAACAAACACACAGAGTTAATTTAGTATTTATAACATTAATGCTATATATAACTGCTATGCTGTCACCATGTTTTATACAAATAAAGATATTTCAATTTGAATAGGGATTACAATTGAAACAAAAAGGTAACTTTTTTGCCTCAACATATTATATATATGTCGGAGGGAAGCTATAATTGGATGGATTGTTGTTTGGATGTATAACGCATAATATCATTTATTACATTTTAATTACTTCTAAAATTCTTAATTTAATTTAATTTGATTTGTTAAATGTTTCTATAACTTAAAGATCGTTCTAACCTAATAAAAGTTATGAATATTGTAATTTATTAACGGCCAATCAGAGCAGAGCATATGGCTCCGAGCGGGGTCAGACGCCCTCTATACTTTAGTAGTATCTACTTCGGTAGACGGAGGAGTTTTTGTGACACATTTGAGTGATGGTAACGGGTCGAGTTGGACCGTAGAGAATTTTAAAGAAAGTATTGAGGTTGGAAGTATGAGCGGTGCCCTGAACCCGCTGCTCGGTCTAAACTATGTCAAAATGTTGATCGAATCTAAATTAAAAGTGTATAAATCGTGGCCATTGTGGTTTATGCTCGCATTTTACCCTGATGACGCCCACTAAACCTGCAACCACTAAAGAAAATATCACGAGAACGGGGCCTTCTCCGACATATACTTTTGTGCGCTCCAAAGGGCTAAAACATGCTGTACTTTGACATTAACCACATTCTAATCTAAAATTAAGGTAGCTTTGTGTTGAGTTTAAAAAGTTTTTAAAGGTTTTAAAAAATTTGTGCAATATGTCACGAGGATATGTTTTACAAGTAAGCTTTTATTTTATTTTATTGTTACCACCTGAATGCCGATAAAAGACAAATTCACACCTGTAGACATTTTATGACCTTATCAGAATTTGGACTTATTTTGTTTACTTTGTGTTTAGTGATTAAAAATGAAAAACAGCCTATTGTGTATTGTAATCTTTTATGGTAGTCAATAGCCAGGTGTGATTCTAAGAAATTCAGTCAGCAATGCCCCAATGGAGAGATCGGCAGTCTAGCGATAGCCACAAGCGAGACGGACTTTGCACGTGTGATTGAATCGTGCATTACGTTTGGACTAGTTGTGTTTAGTTGTTTTGTGTTATACTTGTATTATACGTGTTTGTATAAATAACAAAATAAACATGAGAAGTCCAAATGCCGAAAGGTAATAAAATGTAGGTGTGAATTTGTCGTTGTCGATCGTAACAATACATTAATAAATCAATAAACTAATTTGTCACTAAACAAATACTAATGGAAAAGGTTTTACACGTGTGAGCTACAAAAGGCAATAAATTATGTCTTTTTACTCCATCGTTCATATTATAATGTTCGAAGAAATTATCTCTTAAGTGATACTTTATTTTGAAACAAAGAAAGTTAATTTGCTGAGAGATGAAAGATACTCCATCTCGAGGGAAATTATGTTCATGATAATAATATATTTTTAGTAAATTAATAAATTGTCATTAAGCTAAATGAAAATACAAAATGAAAAATGAACAAGTCAATTTAGTAACTTTTATGTCGCTTTAAAGACGTAATGGACTGAGATCCCAGTCACCCCAGACTTACGTGATTTTAGGAAAGATGAAATTTTTAGGATCGGTAGTTTGATATAAACTTAGAAAGGAATGGATACTCGCTAAGCTGAAAGCGGGGCCGTTTTTCAGGTAGCAGGTATCAAAGGTGGAAAAAAAACCATGCTAACTACCGTTAAAGTCGCAAGTCTATTTTGTACATATATTACAATTATAATATGATATTATTGTTGCAAACAAAGATATCCTACAGTTAAAAGTCGTAAAAAAATGTGATATCTTACGTTATTTTAGGAAGGCTGAATTTTATATATTTTATAATTTTATCAAGTATAATATTTTAAAATATTTTCCAATGAGTCAAACAGATCTGACGGGCCAAACATCCTCCCAGACTCGTTAAGAGTTCCGTTGTCTGGGGTGACTGGGATCTCAGTCCATAAATAAAATTATAATTTTGAAATCACTTACAATATTACCCTTGAGGGTAATATCGTAAGCATTTCATGCTAATCTACAGACGTCAAAGTGATTTAGTTTGAATATGTTTTAGTACCATGTACAATTTTTTTTACATATATTTATCAAAAGTGTAATAGTCTCAAAAGTTTATTTTCAATTTCTAATCGATTTGATCTATAATTTTTTTAAACGTGCCGTCATACTTTATCGAGTTCTATAATCACAGATTTCGCCAAGGCTACACTGTTAATTTGACTTTAACAATATACAAAAGATATGCGTGTGTTTCAAATGCATGGTAGTTTGTGTCATGTTTTTTGTTTATGGATTTAATGTATTTTTTATGCATAAATGAAAAAAAATATCTGCATTCCTTCTTCTCCTTCTATAAACTATAATTGTGCAAAATTTTATACACAAATTTCGTAAAAAAGGGTTTAAAGTTTTTGCTTCACGTATTAATATGATGATTATGGTACTTAAAACTTATTTAATAATCTATAAATAACAAGTCAATTAAGGAAGTTCAATTAACACTAATTTATGTTGCGGTATTCGCGGAGTGGCGAAATAGTTAAATCGCCGTCGGCTAGAACAAGACACCGGATTCAAATTATCAATTATTTTAGTTTAAAAGAGATGCCAAAGGCCTTTAAATACCAAGCTAAATTGAAGGACGGAACTCGAGCCCCCGAGCTAGGCTGTGCAGATAATTACCTAAATAAACAGCGGGTACTTGTAGTGGTGGCTGTGTATTATGTCGATAAATTGAAAATGTAATTAAAAAAAGTCTTACATATTTTTTTTATTGCAGGAGTTCAGCAGACTGGCAGACGGCCCACTTGATGGAAAGCGGTTACCACCGCCTATAGACATTTGCAACACCAAAGGTGCTACAAATGCGTTACTGCTCTCTTAAGGGAGACTAGAACCTGGTCACTAATTCCGGAACACAACTCAATGTTGTTAAGGCGACATACTCTAGAACAAGGGTGGTAGCTGTCCAGTCGGGCAAATGCCCTACCACCTAGCTGTGGGTTGTTTTGTCGCCTCTTACGACAGGCCGCCCGGCCGCAGGAAATTGTATTCTTTCTCCGTTCCTGCACGGATAATATACCTACTCGGTTAGAATATAATAAACTGTATTCTATAATCAGATTAATATAACAATACATAAAAAAGGTTTAGAAATAGGTATAAATGGCGGTATTACCGGTTGGCAATGATCCTTTCCAGACGATCTTGGGATGGAGAGAGAAATATGGAACAAAGGCTGCGGCCAGAATTTTGTTAGTTTGTACTTTGTTGTTATTTGCTATGTAATATTTATACTATTGTTACGAGCTACATAGGACTCGAATTAAAATGCCGTTGGAATTACTATAGAGTTTATTAGAACTGTACAAACACGTATAAAATAGGCACAAATATGACTGGATACAGCCAGTACAAACTGCACGATTCAATAACACCCGCAAAGTCCGTCACTATATCGCTCATCGAATGTACGTCTTACTCGTGTCGTAGGCATTTCTTGACTGTCCCGCCCCTCCGTTCGGGCATTGTTTTATAACAAGTACGATAACAATAGGATATTTTTCTTAATTGCAAATTTTAAAAACGAAGTAATCAAAAGAACTCCGAATGCAAGAAAGTTAATAAACTGCGTTTTTACGACAGGCAGGTGTGCGCATTTCTTTGACGGCATATAACACTATTATATACATAAAAAATATACACATAGTTTTATATACATAAAACATACTAATATAGTTTATTATTAAAAGAAACTAAGACACATACTCCATATCTTTAATTCTAAAAAAATTAACTTACGTAGGTTTGTGTCCGAAAAACTGGAAAAGGAGCCGTTGAATTGACTTCCCCAATAGTCATAAAACATCGGTATGATTTTTAAACTTATCTCAAAATACGCTATATGCTTATTTTCGGATTAAAATGTTTAAATGATTAAAACATTTAACAATAAATTAAGAATTCATGTAAATCAAGCCAAGGGTAAAAGTCTTTAGATTATTATATAATAAAAGTAAGAAATTTATTAAATATGTATAATTATAGTAGAATATTTATTTTAAGTATTTTAACACAAAATATAAACTGATTTAAACATGATTATATATACACAAATAAAACTATTCTAAAAGTAACACCAACTTAAAACATATTTCCAGCATTAAAAAAATGTAAAAAAAACTCGTTGAGCTACATCGACCACTGTACACTGGCTAATATTTACGTAGTACCGTAAAATAGGGGGAATAGGGTCTAGGGGGTGAATTGGGACAAACCTCAAGTTTTATTTGCGACCTTATGTAAACATTTATGTTACGTGTTACACTTTGTGGTATGATTTAAATTTGAAGCTTGAAATATTTTATCTATAATCCGGCAACACTCAGTAATCCTGTCATAAGTATTTTAAAAAAAACGTACTGCAAAACATTGGGTTAAAGTTGTGTGAAATTTGTATTGTAGGTACCTGCCTATAGTTTGAAAATGCGAAAAACTCTATTAACCCCTTAAGCGACCCGATTGACCCCAACGCCTGGGTGAATAGAGACAAGTGAGTTTTTGTAACTTTTTATGATTATTCTTTAATAAACTATATCTTAATGCATTAGAAATGAAAATTTAAACTACCGGAACCATTATGATCTCCGTTTTAGTACTGTAACTACAAAAAAAACGATAAAAATCAATGTCGAACTTAAAAAGTGTCCCGATTCCCCCCATTTTACGGTACGTAATAACATACTTTGTTTTTATTATATCGATAAAGATTCATCGCGTGTCCTAACACTAGCTCTGACCCTCTCTACGCACAAAATCAGTCCTTGCCAGACAATCAAAGGAAGGAAATAAGTAAAAAAAAAACCGAGAACCTTCGCGATGAACTTTTCATGATTATGAGGAAGTTTACTGGTGTTCTAATAAATGCTTCGAGTCCTTTTTGTAATGAGTTTTGTCGGTTTTTTATTTTTGTTTCTTAAATTGAATATACAAGTGCCACGATCATAGCCCTGTTTTAAGTTGTTCGAACAATTGGGGTAATTACTGTTTTTTTTATGTTTGGAGTTTTGAAGTAAAACTTCTTTAGGCGCGACTAGGAGGTAACTGGACGACATTGCAACGGAAGTCGGTTATGGCAATATGGCGTCGCAATATGGCGTCGCAATATGGCGTCACGTTTCTGTACCATCCGGTTTTCAAATATTTTTTTGTCAATAGATAGTTTATAAACAAATCAATCAAAAAATTTTGAAAAAAAAAAGGAAAAAAGTTTTACTTCAATCGCGTATGAACGTTACACGCACTCTTTTTTTTAAAATTATATCAGAGTATTTTTTATCTTTTAGGGACTATTCCACTCACTTAAAAATACGTTCTTAAAGCTTGACTTTGATTTGTTGATTTATGTATTTCAAATTTGATTAGGCTCCTGGAGATTGAATATTATGTTACATTTATTTAGTTGCATAATTGTTCTTGTCATGTTTTACATTTTAAGGTTAATAATTAATTTTGTTATGTACCCTCTTATTTTTAAACGATACAATCGGCCATTTTCTTACTAAATAATACTGTTATATTTTTATTCATTCTGTGATTAGCGCCTATTATGAATAGAGTAGTTCTCCATAATTTTATGTAACAATATTTATCTCTAACATGATGTTGTAATTATGTAGATTATAATTCAAAACCTCTCAATTGTATATAGACGGTAGTCATTACATTTTATTTTCATGTTGACAGACGCGATAAATTTTTAGTGTTTGATTTATTTTAGAATATAATAGAATAGATAATTCTTGTCATTCATGACCCTTTTAATTAAAATAGTTTATCAATGACTTCAATCCGCTATCGGTTGTGCCAATTTGCTAAGTTTCTTATACTGTAAAACTGTTAGTTAGAAAGTATTAAAATCAATAATATATAAGTGAGATGTATGTGTTAGTGGGTACCCGGATATTTACTTTATTTATATTCACAATTAGAACCGGTACGTGGCTCTAGGATCGGGTTCTAGGACACTCCTAATCTCCTGAACCGATTTTTTTTGTGTTTGCGTGGGTCTCCGTATGGTTTGGATTCCCAATTGGAATCGGTAGGTGGCGCTGGGAACGAGTCCTAGATTTTTAATTTTTCAGGGCCGGCCAACGTCCACCGGAACTTCTACTTTTATACAATTTTGAAATTGGTGCCAAGGAAAAGATATTTAAGATGTAAGTTTCCCTAATCGTACTGAGATGGAACTTTTAGAATATTATTATCATTTTTTTAATTGCTGAAGCACAGCAGACAGGCTTACGGCCCAATTGTGATGTAAAGTGTTTACCGTCGCCTATGGACATTAGCAATACTAGAGGTGTTGCTAATGTACTGCCGGCCTTAAAGGAGAAACACTGGAACCTGGCCACTGATGCCGGAACACAACTCAAAGTTGTTATGGCGCCATACGCTAGGTGGTAGCAATCCAGTCTAAAATGCTCTATCACCTTGAAAAGTATATATATAATTAAATCTTAAAAAGACCAAATCGAAAATAAAATTCAATACTTAGGTCTTAAGTTGGTCTAAACTCCAAAAATTGTTGATTGAATTACAGTGACATCCATACACGTAAAAGCAAGTAATGTAAGAAGTGAGAGAAATACAGCGTTTCTTTGCTAAGACACGGTCACAAAGCAATCTGAAATCTACATAAAAATAAAGACAAAGTCATGCAGCGTATTGAAAGAGCGTCCGTCTGTTGGGTTTGCATAATCCCGCACGCCCGAATCAACCGCCACAACGCAATCATACGTTCCCTAGGCGAGATACGGTTGTAGTATTCGTATACTTTACTAGTTTTCTATCCGTGTTAATGCTGTTGTTCTATTTTAGCGAACATGTAAGACTGATTCAGCCCTTAAGACGGAACCAACACAGATTTGTTGCCCCAACTGTCACACACGGCTAATTTGGGAAGCACCACAATTTTGTGGTCAAATACAGATAATTGAAATGAACTTTGAACTGATGCTTTCTCCCTCTACCTGCATAGAATTTGTATTAGAATAAAAAAGACGATATAATTCTCTTGGTTTTGGTGCGATTTTGATAGCAGATGGCAGCTTGTGGGTTTTTTTGAAATTAAATTTGGTTAAAATTTTCAAAATAATGATTTCAAATCAAGTATAATTGATATCTATGTATAATATTATACAATTATAATTATTATGCCGTGACTGACATTGAAGCTATTTGAAAAAAAAACAATACACAATACAGGAATATACTATATAAACGATGGAGAATATGATGCGATTGTTTTAAATTATTGTCTGTTTGTCAGTTTGTTTGAGTTTCACGTAAAAACTAGTAGGCCGATTTTAATGCGGTTTTCGCTAATTCTTAGACTTAAAGTCTGCACTATTTTTTATCCTGGGAATACCGCGGGAATATTTCCGGGAATTATTTAAAATGACTAGATTAAAAAAAGATCAAATTCCATAATGTTTTTTTACTGACCGATAGCAAATTTGATGTAATAAAATGTGTGATATTTTTACCCCAGGAATCCCGCGGGAGTTTTCCCGAGAGCGGTTTGAAGTTCTTCGGATGCATAAAAATTACCCTAAACAGTTTCCTCTGAAAGCATACAATTCCCTGTTGTAAGAGGCGACAAAACGACCCATAGTCAGGTGGTGGGGTGTTATTTAGCCGTCTGGATGGCTTCCACCCCTGATCAAGAGTATGCCGCCATAACAACCTTGAGTTGTGTTCCGGCATTAGTGGCCAGATTCCAATATTCCTATAGAGAGCAGCATCACATTGGTATTACAAATGTCCATCTGCTTGTATGCTACACTGATGCAATGAAAAAAAAACATTGTTGGACCTGTGTTGTCTATGTCTAAATAAATTATTATCTTTACTTACGCATTTGACCTTGACAAGAAAGCCAATTTGAGATCAGTCTCAAAATGTTCTCTGTCAACAAAGAACTAAACATTATCTTTTCATTTTCCTTAAACATTTGCAGTAGGTATTACTTTTTGCACCTTTTCTTATCCTATTCGTTATATTATTTTCTCTAAGCCTACATGATTATTGTTTGCTCTCAGCTACTCAAACAATAAAGTGCAATAATTCTGTACGTGACTCGTGACCGAATTTGGGAGGCCCTCAATCGATAACCCACTATAGAAGTTCAGTAACATCTTTATCTATTTTCGACTTTGCTATCGCCAGTATAACCTGAACTGTGTGTAAGGTATCTGTAACGTAGGTAACAAGGGCTTAGTGAATACTAGGTCAAAATTCAAAACAATTATATGTGGTTCTGATTTTTTCTACGCGGTTTACGTATAGTTGGGAATTCCGTTTTGTAAAATTATGTTGTTTTGTGAGATGGTTAGTACCCTATTGATGTATCATTTTAAATTGTAAGTGGGCGTCAAATTTAACTAATCTCTATTCTTAGGACCGCTTGCATAACGATCGCCTTTAAATAAAATTAGTTAATCATATTAAACTACCTAAATATTTGTGTGTGTTATGACAGTTCTTTAAACATATTTAGCGACAAATTTTGCGTTGTGCAAGACGCTAATTGTAGTTAAGGGTGTTAAATACGTTTTGTGTTTCTTAAATAAATTTAAGCAACCTTATGCAAGCGGCCCTTAAAGATTATTAATCGTCAAATCTTCTATTCCGGAACTCAATTTTCCTTTACAATCTTCTATAGTCTATTGTTTTATTTTGTCATTTATCCACTAACTATCTCACTCTTATACTCTTTCCTATTCTTCACTTAATACAAAATTAATTTATGATTACTAGTTTAAGAGCCAGTGATCGGCTACCTGTATGTATTTGACCAGACCTGAGGTTTTGTACATTGAGGCCCCTATACCTACCATGCATGGTACGGGGACTCACTAAGCTCAAAGTGGTGGACGCGGCGAGCGCTGAGGCAAGACAGGTATCGATTTTTGTCGAATTTTAAATCCATTTGACCACGTCTGCCGTTTTGAAATTTGAAAATATTGGCTTATTATTATCGGAAAATAAAAATGGAAGACCATTATCGCGAGGTTTTACTTTATGGCAGACAATTTTGAATATATTAAAAAAATTGAAAGTAATAGACCAGATCTGCCATTGATATATTTTGTTTATTATAGTCTTAAAAACTTATATTGATCGCGGCAGACGTCTACTTTACGTATACACATCAATAAATAATAAAATCTTAGCTACTACCCAGTCAGATGTATATGTTTTCCGTTCACTGTTTTACATTGGAGAGAAACATAGCACAAAAGCTAGGGCAGGATTTTGCTGCACAATATGTGTACATTTATAGATTTACACGTTTTAAGTATGCGCAGCTAGTCGCACATATAATATTGTTACGAGTTGCAGGACTCGAATTAAAAAGCCTTTGGAATTATTATAGATTTTATTAGATCAATACAAACACATATAACACAGGTACAAATATAACTGAACACAATCAGTCCAAACGTTATGGACGATTCAATTACACGCGTAAAGGCCGTCACTAAATAGATTACCGAATGTATAACAAGTCTTACTCCGCTCGTGGTTATCGCTTGACTGCTCATCTCTCAATTGGGGCATTGCTTTATACTGTACAAATACAATATGTCTGCTCGGGCACGTGGACTTAATTGTCTAGAATCACACCTGGCTAATGACTAACATAAAAGATAACAATACACAATGGTCTGTTTTTCTAAACACAAAGTAAACTAAAGAAGTCCAAATGCCGAAAAGGTAATAAAATGTCTACAGTTATGCAGGTGTGAATTTGTCTTTTGTCGGCATTCAGGTCGTAACAATACTTATTTCACGCTGATGGCGTGGCCGATACTCTGATCGTTGTAGGTACTATAAAAGTTAAACACTACTACTGAAACTTATAATAAATCATTTTTACTTGCAAATACTGTATAAATTTGAGAATCGCTCTTATACGTTTTCATCGACTTTAATTTAAATCTTATTTCAGACTATGTCCTTTAGAAACACGTTGAATGTCCTCGGCTACAAGGACGCGTCACCTGTTAAAAGCAAGATTGATGATGCGCCGATAAACGCGCTAATGTGGTCCCACCTTTATTATGTACTCAAAGGCCTGCGGATGGCATCAGAGAACGAAACGGTCATTAGTACATGTTTGCGGTTAATGGTCGAGTTTTAGATAAGATTTGGACATTTTCGGTCGAGTTTATTACTTACTACCGACCGCCTGCAACTTCGTCTGTGTTTGTTCTAAAAATTTGTAATATGGATATACTACGGATGACATCTGCCCTCAGATCGTATATCTGTCAATCGAGCGCCTTTCAATAGCTGTGGGGCGAAGAGGCCAAAGGCCTTGCATAAAAATGCGGAATGGCGGTGAAAGAGTGTAGCCACGTTGTTATTGTCCACAATTCAAAAATTAGCAGATCAAAACGGTACTCACGGTTGTCCCGTCGCCACGTTGCCAGGCCTAGAATGATGATTCGAAGGTGCTGGATACCACTCGCGAATGAAGTTTGTGTGAATTAGGACTGAGACGACACTGGTTTTTGCGGGAAGGTGAGAAATGGCACTGAGCGCGTCGCGGGGGGCAATATGCGTTTAACCAGCGCATGCAGGCGACAGCGGTGAGGTGCGGTGTGGGGCGAGGGTGAGAATTAGGGAAAATTACGAAGTGGCCCAAACAATAGCTCCCATCACATAATCAAAAATAAAAACATGCATGGAAACTAGCGCCGTCAAGGCAGGAAGGGGCCGAAAATTATAAGTAGGTATCATTCAGTGCACTTGAGATGGCGCTGTACAATATCATTGAATAATTACAACGCGCTGACGAGATCTTAAGAGAACAACGTAAATGACAAGTGATGGTCATATTTGGTAAAAACAGGCTAGCAAGCATCGACAGACGGACGCAGAGGGCGGTGTCTCAGACGCCGCTAATCACGAACTCTCCAAGTCCCCGCGAGGGATGCCAGGAGATATAGCCCATCTATAGGAGGGACTAGGAGTGTTGCTGGGAAGTTTCTTTCGCCGTTTCTTCTCTCTCAGCCATAACACGTTGCGAAACGGCAGTAAGATGACGTAGGTCGCCGCCAATTCCGGTCCACCGGGATCCTTCCTTTCGGGCTTTTTATTACCCGTCACCCATTTCCAATTAGCACATTGTATTGCCCTCTATTCGGCATCGTTGGATTCATCCCACTTTCATGGCAACAGTCCAGTTGAGGTAAAGCTCTACCTACATTCTGATTTTTGACCTAGGTTTTATTAATGAAATATTCTCGCAGCCTCATAGGACATATTAGTACTGCTAGAAAATCTTTTCTTCTTTTTAAATGTCTCGTCTTAACGCGACCCAATGCCCGTCAGTTTAGGATAGCGTCATTCCACTTCGTAAGCTCGTACAGAGCACAAGGCATTATAATGTTCCACTCCGTTTAATACTATATTGTAAACTCAAATTCTTATGGAAAACGGAACCAACCCACATACTGACAGTATTGAGAAAAAGCCGTTTTTATTAAAATTTTGCATATAAAAAATATTTCTATGTTTTGAAAAAAAATTATTTAGAATATTGTAAATTAGAATATACGATATTGTAAATATTTTTTTTGCAAAATTTGAATAAAAAGGCTTTCTCTCAAAACTGTCAGTATGTGGGTTGTTTCCATTTTGCATAACTAGGTCCAATTTTAATCGCGAGAGACAAGCAATCTGCGCGTTCAACGAAATTCCGCGGCATACCGTCCTTTTGATGCGATAAAAAAGTGCCCGCGTATGAATCGCGTAACCATCTAAAACCGCCGTATGTTCTAATTCGATGTCATTATTTTGTATTTCGAACAATGGAAGTTATGAAATACACGGAAAAATTGATTGTACTAATATTACGGAATGTAGATAATACAAGCTTTTATTTAATTTGCAATGGATGTATGTATTATATGTAAGTGCGGGTGGAATCTTGCAAGTGAAATTTGACCAACTTTCCGGTTTCCGATTGAGCTGAAATTTTTGTATATCGCGAGACAATGCAATAATATGGTACCATGGAGCTGATCTGATGATGGAGTCGGAAGGTGGCCATAGGAACTATTGAACTAAACAAGATAGACATGTCGTGTTTGGGCTCGTTTTACTTGTCTTGGTTAGCACTCTGCTGCTACGTGATATCCAGGATCTCAAAAGCTTGTATTTAAAAACCTTTTTAAAAAAGCTTATATTTTTGATTTATTTATTTAAGCACGATTAGATTAGACGAACGACAAATTGGATATTCTATAGAAAAATGTTCATATTCATTTTAAAAATAATATAGGTAACAAAAGTGAGTGAAACATCGACAATATATATTAATACGATTGTGTGAGAGTTTTTTTTGCATTTATTCATAAATTTAAATTGACTAGAATTGTAAATATTGCTACAACTCAGGTCCCGACAAAAACAAAATCCACCTACATATCTGAAACAAAGCAAATTTATTACCCGTCAGCATTTGAACTAATAACATTCAGATTCTTTTATGGTCGTCTTCTTTTGTTTACTTTGCGTTTAAAGTTTTTGATTAGAAAACAGCCCATTGTTGTATTGTAATCTTTTATGACAGTCATTAGCCAGGTGTGTCGGATTAAGTCGACTTAGATACGGGGACATTGCAGTTGCACAGTATAAAACGATGACCTGATGTAGGGGGGAGTCAGTCGAGCGATAACCACGAGCAAAGCAAGGCGTGTGTACTACAATCGGGAATCTATTAGTGACGGACTTTGCGTGTTTAATTGAATTAATACCTTATGCATTACGTTTGGACTTGTTTTGTTCGGTTATATTTGTATCTGTGCCTTACCTGTTTGTATAGTTCTAATAAACTCTATAGTAATTCTAACAGCATTTTAATTCAAGTCTCGTGACTCGTAACAATATCAATGTTCGCTGTGAAGTTGATTAATTGTAATGAAACAGATATATGGTTCTACGCTGTTACGTGATGCTACACAAAACCGTAGACCCATTACAACCATCGATCGGTAGTCAAAACTAACAAGAAATCACAATGCAAAATTTTAATTTTGTAATTTACAATCAAATTTCTACCTTATACTATTTAAAGTATAGCTCAAATTTCAATATAGAACATGAAGCATATCCCGCTAGCAAATCAGGGATTAAGGACTGCAAATCCTGTCACTGACTTACTAACCTACATTCACGTTAGAGAAGCATAAATCACCGTATACCGACAGATTTAATCCTGATTAAGAGGGTGGTGTATGTATGGAATTAGAGTAAATATAATGTACATTACAAAACTTTTACAGAGAAGGATTTGTGGCAGCAGGAATCGATAGTGTGTCCGCTGAGATGATCAAATATGGTGGAACCTGCGTCCGGGACGTTTTCCTGTCCTTATGCAACTTGTGCTGGAGGACGGGAAAGGTTCCCAAGGACTGGAGGCGCGCTGTCATCGTGCCCTTGTATAAAGGCAAGGGGTCACGTATGGAGTGCGCCAGCTACAGGGCCATCAGTTTGATCAGCACAGCATCTAAAGTGTATGCGAAGATTATTGAAAGGAGAATGAGAGTGGTATCCGATGGATTACTGTGGGATGCACAAGGGGGCTTCAGAAATGGAAGGGGATGTATGGATCAAGTTTTCTCGCTCCGCAATATCGTGGAGAAGCAGCTGGCTATGGGCCGGAAGGTTTTCTGCGGTTTTGTGGATCTAGAGAAAGCATTTGACAGGGTTGTGCGGAAGGACCTCTGGGACATATTGCCCGGATATGGGATCAATGGCCAATTGCTGCGTGCTGTGCAGTCCACTTACGAGGACTGTATGGCATGCGTGCGGGTGGACGGCAGCCTGTCGCCCTGGTTTGACGTCAATATTGGCGTCCGGCAGGGCTGCGTGCTGTCGGCTTTGCTGTTCATCCTATATCTGGACAACTGTCTCCAGAGATTAAGATTGATGGATGTTGGGGTGCGGATGGGTGATCTAGTTGTTAGCACTTTGCTTTATGCGGATGATGCCGTGCTTTTAGCCGAATCGCCATCAGAACTGCAAACACTAGTCACAATGATGAAAGATGACTGTCAGGCGAGAGGCTTACATTTGAATGCGAAGAAAACAAAGGTTATGGTGTTTGAAAGAGAAGAAACCAGAACGAATGCAAGGATAATGGTCGATGATGTTATGCTGGAACAAGTGAATGAGTTTGTATATCTTGGATGTGCTTTTAGCAGGGATGGAAGGTACACCGCTGACATAGAAAGAAGGGTAAATTTGGGGAATAGTGTGAATGGAGCGTTAGGTAAACTTCTAGGCGCTAAGAACCTCAGCCAGAAAGCCCAGCTTGCCATACACAACGCGGTGCTGGTACCTACGCTCACGTATGGAAGCGAGAGTTGGGTATGGAACAGAGAGCATGAAAGTAGAGTAAACGCGGTCGAGATGCGAGCACTGCGCAAAATCTGCGGAGTGACGCTCGCGGACCGCGTTCGTAATACCGAAGTAAGAAAGAGAGTTGGTCTGAAAGAGAGTGTCGGGGTGAAGGTAAGGAAAGGAATGCTCCGGTGGTTCGGGCATGTGGAAAGAATGTATGATGAAAGAATGACTAAACAGATATACAATGCAAAAGTGGATGGATGCCGAAGTCGCGGAAGGCCACGACACACCTTCCATGATCAAATTGATCGTGTATTAGCAGAAGGTGATGTCAGGAGCCTTAAGAACAGACGAGCGTGCATGACAAGAGCTATGAATGTCAAAGAAGCAAGTGAGGTGTGTAAGAATAAGCCTGTATGGCGCTCTGTTGTTCGTGCCTACCCCGCAAGGGACCTGGCGTGAAGTTATGTATGTATGTGTGTAGGATTTGTGGCTTTGCATTCATATTCTATCGGAACTCACATATGTAATAGAGGACCGGACTATCAAATCAACTGAGAACCTTATTATATTATATAATATTACTAGCTGTCCCGGCAGACGTCGTCCTGCCCGAAAAAATAGGGGTTGATCGTAAAGGGTTGAAAATTTAGGGTTGTATGTATTTTCTAATGCTGTATCATAAAAAAATAAAAAAAGATATCTAAAAATTAAAAAAAAAATTAGGAGTGGAATACCCTTAACATTTAAGGGGATAAAAAATAGATGTCCGATTCTCAGACCTACCCAATATGCACACAAAATTTCATGAGAATCGGTCAAGCCGTGTCGGAGGAGTTTAACTACAAACACCGCGACACGAGAATTTTATATATTAGAACGTTGCAGCTTAATAGATTTTGTAGAAGAGTACCTTTTTTAAAAGTGGAAGAGAAAAAAGATAAAAAAATATATATTTGAAGAAATAGCGACGTTCTTACATTGCTGACATGTATCTTAAAAACAAAAACATATTTTGAGAATTTGTACGCCGCATTTTCAGCAAACAAGGTTTGTATTCAGCTTATTGCTGTGCCGGCATAATATCCGACACAACGCTGATTATCAGCAAAACCTACCTTTTGGCGTAATAATAAAACGACCCGAATATTTTAATAACTTTAATTTAAAAATTGTTTAACTTGTAAACTATAATATATACGTTCATAGAACTAACATTATAAATAATTTGTTAACTTTATAACTTAAAAAAAAAATATCACTATCAAGATATTTTAAAAGTTATATGGTAAGATATTATTTTAACATTGTTCTTTTAGGTGTTAAAATATTTCAATTGGTTGTAACATTTGGCCGCTCCCCTATTGCTGTGGGACCCAGCACATATTCTCTGTCCTGAAATATAAAAATCTAGGTTACGTTTGCAATGCCACCTATTAGGTCCAATTTGGATTTAACCAACAAGGGAGCAACTCAAATACAAACTAAAATTCACCAAAACCCTCGAACATGGTTCCAGCGCAACGTACCGAGTCCAATCTTCTTAGATATAAAAATGAATGTTTGTCTGTATGTCCTTTATAGAATCGTAAACTATATATTTGATCGTGTGGCGATCTTTAGCAAAGTTGTGCATGAGCCAGAGAAGATTTCTGAGTTAGTTCACAATTGGACCCGGTAGTTGGGGCTGCTATCAGCATATTGATTGAAGCTTTTCCGGGCAGCACAACGTCTGCCAGAACAGCTAGTTGTAAATATAAACCACTCTCGAATCCACATGAAAGACACAATTTCATCAAAATCGGTCCAACCGTTTAGTTCTGTGACATGCGAACAGAAGAAATCAAACTATAATTTCCTGAATACAATATACGTACACATTTTATAATGTACATTTCTAATGACAAATCACTTGCAAAGCGTTTTGCGATATCACTGAGAGTAATATATTCAGATCTAACACATCACAGTGGCTTCCATTTCCTGAAACTCGTATATTGTATGGCTTTGTGATTGTGATATGCAAACCGACAGAGCCTTATCGGCGGTGAAATGATTTGCGGTGTGTTTTGTCAGTTTCCAACATTTTTTTTATGGAATTTAGACGAGTATATTATTAATATTTTATATTATATTGTTGCAAGCCGATACTAATCCTTTGCAGGTGTTTTGTTTGTGTCGAAAAAATCTAAAGTAATGCACTAGTCAATATAAAAAAGAGCGACCTTTTAAAATTCATATTTCGAACTGAAACGTTCAGTAACTTTTTATTTTTTGGTCCATAAAATTATACCGTAACGAGAAAGAAAATTAAATAAAAAAAATCGGTTTTTGGCTACTTTTGAAATCTGAAAAATTTGGAGTGACCTCTTACATTCTTTTTGTGTTGTCCTTTGGCGGGAGTTGTTAAAACATCAAAAATTAACTTGTTTTCACAGGAGACTCGAAAACAAAAAAAAAAGGTTTTTTTTATTTAATACTAGCGGTCCCGGCAGCCATTGTTCTGCTCTGAAAAAATTAGGACACGATCTCAGCGCCACCTACCGGTTCTAATTGTAAATCTAAACCATCCGGTAACCCACTCAAACACACAAAAACAAAATCGGTCCATGTGATTAGGAGGATCCTAGAACCCGATCTCAGCGCCACCTACCGGTTTCAACGGGATAAAAAGCACCCTTTGTCCGTCTCCCGGTTCTAAGCTACCTTCCCACCAATTTTCAGCCAAATCGGTACAGCCGTTCTTGAGTTATAAATAGTGTAACTAACACGAATTTCTTTTATATATGTATATAGATATATAAGCAGGGTACATTTTTTCAAGTGGGCCTGCAGGGCCAAATCCTCAACAGCGAAAAATACTCAAAGGAGTCCCGAGGGCGATTTTGATGGAAACTAAAGTGGTATAATTAGTTTTTTGAAAAATCAATTATCCTGGCCAGGAACCGAATCGGCTGATTTTGAAAAAAATATAACATTCTGTATTATTACACCAATCTATAGTGTAGCTTGCATGGTTCTATTTCTGTGAAAGAATGTCTTGGATCCGGTAGACGTCGCTGGAATCGGGTTCTAGATTTTTATTTATTCCGAGCAGAACGTCTGCGGGGCCTGCTAGTTTCTAATATTAACAGAAGGTATAGATAGACACATGCAGCGTTCAAACAACAAAGCATATTATACCGAAGCGCCAAGGAAGGTCCAAGTAATATGAAACTTTCTGAATACACAGAGGCCTACACGGGTAGATAATATAAAATTTCGCACAAAACCCTTTCAATGGCGGAGAACTTTTGTTGACGCCTCTGAAAAGAATAAGGCGTGTTCACATCTCAGCTCAATAACATATATATGAACTTCGTAATGTATAATCTTAGACCATTAATAGAAAGACGGAGTCTCAGACTCTCAAAGTGAAGCCGGCAAAAGGATGCCGATTTTAGAAAATCATGCCGATCGAGCCGCAGTGCGGTACGACAACTCAGTGTTAAGTCGAACTACTACGGATAAAGGTGAAATAGTTTTCAGTGGATATATTACTTTTAACCCCACAGACACAATCCACCTGAATAGGATATACGTTTATTGTTTATTTATTGCAGGAGTTCAGCAGACGGGCAGACGGCCCACTTGATGGAAAGCGGTTACCATCGCCTATGGATATTTTCAACACCAAAGGTGCTACAAATGCGTTGCTGCTCTCTTAAGGGCGACTGAGACCTGGTCACTAATGCCGGAACACAACACAAGGTAGTTATGGCGGCATACTCTAGACCAGGGGTGGTCGTAATGCAGTCGAGCAAATACCCTACCAAATACCACCTAGCTTTGGGTTGTTTTCACACACACAAGTTTTTAAAACATGCTTCACTTCATTTGACACTTTTGTTCACGTAGGCTCTGTCTATACTTTTATGTCACCTGAGTTTATAATATAATAAGTCTGTAGAGGTTTATACAATGAATTTAAAATTGAGAAAAAGATCAAAGGTGCTCAGTAGGACCAGTAGATATCTATAATCTCGCTTTGTCTGTCTGTTAGAGCATTACATGAAAACTACTGAATGGATTTGAGTTAAACTTGACACAGAGATAGCTCTTATCCCGCGTTGTACCATACTCGCATTGTTCTTATCTCGATAAATGTAGCGATATTTACTTTAGGGAAATTAAACTTACGGTTTTATTCCAGCACACAACTTGTATCATAAACAACACGAAATAATTTTAAAACTAATTTTCCAATGGAGTCCAATATCCCACAGCGAGCAAACAAAGTGAGTAACTCACTTCAGTCTACGAAATCGCCCAGCCTACCTCATTTACAAACATTGATGGCCTTACTTATAATCGTTAGTTAAATTTTAAGAAACTGCTCAGCAACTGATTAACGAAAATATTACCCATAAACTCCTCTTAACGATAAGAGGTGGTGGTAAAGTAACTCATAAATAACTGTCACAAATAACCAACATCGAGAGGTAGTTTAAGTGACTGCTAAGAGGCAAAATGGCAAGTTTTATTTGAAACAGCCATTGATTAGGGGCTTAAGAGGCTCTTATTTAAGAGATGGCTAATCCTTTCTTAATGAGATTATTATAAGTAAGGCCCTTAAGATTAATGCGTCTAGTAAATCCGGCGACACGAGTTTGATTTTATGCATACATGAATTTAACCCGGGCGCACTCGCACATTCAAAATATTTATGTATAATCCCCGCAAATTACTATTGCGCCTGTCCGCCATTTTGGTGACGTAACCGTAGCCGAACACTCAGTACTGTTAGCGTTACTGGCCGGCGAGTACGCGTACATATCGAGTTGCGGATGACGTCACGTGAATGTTAAAATGACAAGGTTCCAGCGCATTACCTATTTGCGGGGATGATATTACAGAAATTGAAGTGCCTACAACTTGTTTCGTTACTCTAACCCTGTATTAATGTAAGTAATATCTTTAATTAACATCAATGTAGTACAATTTTTACATGCGCTTAATATATTATTTCTAAAACTATTCAAGTATTTGCGCAATTAAAAACTTTTTTAACGAAATCAAAACCGACTTCAAACTAGAAAGCAAAAAGTTTTTGTTTTTTACTTTCATTCAAATCCCTACTATTTGCCAGGTGGTAGGGTATTTGTCTGACTGGATGGCTACCACCTCTGGTATAGAGTATGTCGCCACAACAACCTAGAGTTGTGTTCCGGCATTAGTGATCAGGTTCCAGTCTTCATTAAGAGAACAGCAGCGCATTTGTGGCACTTTTGGTGTTGCAAATGTCCATAGGCGATGATAACCACTTTCCATCGAGTGGGCCATCTGCCTGTCTGCTGATATCAAGCAGTAAAAAAAAATCGCTTTTATTTTTGAAAATATCTCTGTGTAACTCGCCCTTATTATAAGGATATGTCATCCGTTCAAAGAAGGCATTGTACATGGTGTAGAGTTACAACCCTGGAAAGACCCTTCGCGAGAAAGTAGAGCACGTTGACATATTATATCAATATTAAATTGTTTATATATGTAGCTTTAGTGGAGGTAAAAATCTTCCAATTTATTTTATAGGACAGCCCAAAATATTTCCAACTAGTTCTGTCCAGGTACAGTTTCTTTCCATGTCAGATAAAGATCGATTTAATTTTGTAATTAATAAGAATTCATGTCAAGTATGTTTAGCTAGTCATAAGTAGAGTTCTACATACGTTTCAAGTATAAGCGGTGTAATGACAACCACAGTATACTAATTCACACAGAAGTTTTTTTCATGTCAACCAAAGTTAGCAAAGTTTAATTCGATAAGTTTAGTTATACTTCAGGCTACAATTATATATTTTGTTTTAACTTCAAAATCCACTCGCATATCTGAAACAAAGCACATTTATTACCCGTCGACATTGAAATTCATTTATGGTCGTCTTCTTTTGTTTACTTATTGGCATACGGCCTATTGTCGTATTGTAATCATTAGCCAGATGTTACGGAATTAAAAAAGTAAAAGCTGATAATAGGAAATTCGGTCCACGTTGCCAGGCGGACATATCACATTCGTGCAGTATAAAACAATGACATGATGGAGGGGGCAGGCAGTCGAGCGAGAACCACGAGCGAAGCGAGACGACAATCGGGAATCTAATAAGTGACGGACTTTATGCGTTTTATTTGAATTACGACCTTCTGCATTACGTTTGGACTTGTTGTGTTCGGTTATATTTGTACCTGTGTTATACGTGTTTGTATATATAGTTCTAATAAACTCTGTAGTAATTCTAACAGCATTCTAAGTCGAGTCTCGCGACTCGTAAAAATATCATATTACCGACAGCCAAAGTACTGGTCATGGATGCTGAAGGTAAGGAACACGTTGTTCGAGCTCTCTTGGGTACTGGGAGTCAGACTTCATTTTGCACCTCAGCTCTTGCAAATAAATAAAAAATTCAATTGTTTGAATTACATAAATAAATTGAATAATAATTTCCGTCCTATTTTGTCTATTCAATTTCTTCCCAATCGGTCCAGTACTTTTTCCGGGAAAGCATAACGAACAAAGAGATAAATATTTTTTTTTTATCCTGAAAACTATCAAATTTTTCGGGATCTAAGTTTGGAAATAAAATAATAAGGATTTCAATCTTATATTATTAATATTTCATTTATATTTTTATCCAGTCAACAAACAGATTTGATAATTATAAAAAAATAATTAAGTAGGACTGCTTAAAAGATATATGTGAGAAGTCTTTTGCGATTTTTGACTTTAAGGACACTTAGAAGTTTTTGATCAATATCAAAAGCAGGATCGATTGGAATCAATATTTTTTTGTGTAAAATTACCATGAATTCTAACTGTTATTTATTTAAAATTTTGATTGGGGATCAAAATTTCACGTATAATTATGGATAGTCTCCTAAGACAATTTTCGTGAACCGCTGACAGTTTCCAGACTGTATAAATATAGCTAAATATTAGAAATTTTAAATTCTAGAACCGAGGAATCCCTCTAAAAGATTAGGCTTTTTTATTTATTTTTTATTGCAGGAGTTTAGTAGACAGGCAGACGGCCCACTTGATGGAAAGCGGTTACCATCGATTATAGAATTTGCAACACAACTCAAGGTTGTTATGGCGATCCAGCATCTAGCATAATCAGGCTAGCATAATTTTTCGAGATTTTATACAAAAATCATGTAAATACAGAAGAAGATATAGGGAGTTCTCTTAAATAATCAGTTTATAAAACTTCAACTACAAAAATTCCAGTCGGCTTGTCCCTGAGCTGATGTGACGTCATAGCATCCCGGTCTCCCCTACAATAAGACGACTTTTTTACCGATTTACTTAAAAATTGTATGTAGGCTGATAAAGATAATTTTAACATCTGCCATACAAGCGACACTTAGGCTATGTTCCATTAGAGACTCACAACGTCCACGTTTACGACCGCGATTTTTCGCGTTCCACTTGCTTGCCGGCGTTACAATCGTACATACAAGTGGAACGGTTATGCGACCCACCTCTTGAAATGGGTCGTTGTAAGCGTTGTGTGATTATCCTCTAGCATCTAGGAAGCAGAGGAGTCTTCACCCCTGTTGACGAAGTGAATTTGCTCTGATTCCCGGGGCATCCTCAACCACTGATGCGTTAGGATCAGCGTGGGCGTAACTGCGTTCTAAGTCTCACGCTCTTCCTACCATAAACGCGGTGCACATGGGAGGAGGGTGGTTTTAGTGGAGTATTGAGTACTCGAGTCTCCACACAAGCCGGTCGATTAGTGTTTGGCAGCCCCCAGGGGATTGCCTCCATAATCGACCATGGTCTAATCCCTAGCAAAGGACCCGGTATTGTGCGAAATGCTTTCCCCCGCCTTAAAAAAAGCGTTGTGTGACTAAGAATGATGACGTCATTAGTGACGTTTTCACCACGACCACAAGGACCGCGGTCGCCTTGTGGAACGGCTAATGGACCATTTTCGGCGTTGTGAGCTACTAATGGAACGCGCTATTAATGGACAAGTCTTGTCTCCCTTACGTTTCAATCAATTATTGTCACTAAAATATTTGATCGATGTGGCACATCACATTTGTATGAAAAAGGATTCAAATGTTAGGATTGAACACAAGTCATACTTTTATCCTGATTCCTCGGCTCCACTCGCGTTAGTGACTTTTACACTTTGTCCAACGATTTATTTTCTTTTTGAAAAGTCGATCATTGATGTATAAATGAAGCCCTGGAGCATTACCAATCTTATGCTAATATATAAAGCTGAAGGGTTTGTTTGCTTGTTTGTTTGAACGCGCTAATCTCAGGATATACTGCTCTGATTGAAAAATTCGTTAAGTGTTAGATAGCCCATTTATCGAGGAAGGATATAGACTATGTATCATCACGCTATGACCAATAGGAGCGGAGCACCAATGAAGAATGTTTCAAGATCGGGGGGCTTTAAAAACAAATTCCACACGGACGACGTCGCGGGCACAGCTAGTTCGATCATATAGAAAAATCGAGTTTCTTTGTCAATACATTTTAATCAATTTGGTGAACCATATATTATGTTGCGTAATATAATGTATATAAGTCATATAATGCATATGCTTATTTTGTTTATACTTAAAAGTGAAATTAAAGCAAGATATGACTTTTCTACATTATTGCGTGTGTTTTCCTTTTAATTTAAAAATCGTCATTTCATAAAATTTAAAAACTTCGTTTAAAAAAACCGACTTCAAAATTAAATTTTATTTGTTACTTTTTAGTGTCTAGCTATGTATGGGTGGACCTACGAATGGTGCCGCGCTTCTTAAAAAATATAGGTCCCAAGAACCGGGAACAAAAAAATGTTCGTAAAATGAAAACTACTGGGCCAAACTATGTCAAATTTTTAGGGGACCACATGGCAGCTATTCCGCGTCGAACAAAAAAAGAATCACGTAAATCGAATCATAAATCTCAGAGTAATCGGTGTACATATGGAACGGAGTGAAAATTATTTCCATGAAAAATGTTCATAAAATGAAAAGTACTGGGCCAAACTATGTAAAATTTTTAGGGGACCAATTGGAAGCTATTCCGCGTCGAACAAAAAAAACACGTAAATCGGATCATAAATCACAGAGTTATCGGCGAACATACATAAAAAAAGCAACAAAAAAAAAGGATCCCGACGAATTGAGAACATCCTCCTTTTTTAGTTGGTTAAAAATGATTAATACCGATTAAAGTAAGATATGATGACGATATTCTTATAGTCTATGCGTTTGATGACTCACTACTACGTTCATTGGAACAAAGAAGCGTGACAACTGCGGCATGTGAAATTTATTGATAAATAAGTGCAACTTGATGCGCATGCAAACGTTAAAAAGAACTTAAATCAGTGGAAACGGTATAACATAGAGAATTTTAATATCATGCTGCTCATTTATTACGCAGTTACAATACTATTTCATTGTGTCATACTAAACACTGTACCTATTAATGCACATACGCATGTAAGTGTATACGCACGCATACAGATAGACACACGCTATTATTCCGTGCAATTTGTATGTAGGTTTTTAGCCATGGAGAAGAGCATTGGCGACCTAGTAATACTAATTTACACTAGGCACTAGCCTTACATAATTCATTTCTTGTTTCTATTTGTAACCTGCTGTGTAAGAATATAAACTAAGTTTCTATTCTATTTTATTAATGACTGTGACCAAACGCGACTTATTTATAGCGTTAAAAATAACGCGTTAACGATTACCTACATTAGTGTAGGGTTCTTGTCAATACTTATTGTTATTAACATTATCTCATGTCAAATAACACATTAAACCCTTGGCTACGTCTGCGTGACACAGTCACTAATATTAACATTATTCCAGGTCTAGCAGAGGCATAATAAAAACGGTTTCATCTAAATTATATATAGCTGTGTCCGCGACGTCGTCCGCGTGGAATTTGTTTTCAAAACCCCCGATTTTGAAGCATTCTTCATCGGTGCTCCGCTCCTATAGGTCTTAGCGTAATGACATATAGCATATAGCCTTCCTCGATAAATAGGATATCTAACACTGAAAGAAATTATCAAATCGGACCCGTAGTTCCTGAGATTGCGCGTTCAATCAAACAAATAAACAAATTCTTCAGCTCAACATATTAGTATACATGATATAGCCTGTAATTCTGTATGCACTCACATAAAATAACATCATAATTAACTTAAAGAGCAATTTTTGATACTCACACGCGCCCAGCAGTGGGAAATTTAAAGGCTGTTAAAATAAACTTTGAATGGAAACGTCGCTACTTACATATAATGAACCATTATATTATGTCTTTGCAGATAATGACAAAGTTATAAGTTAAAGCACTTTTCTTTTAATTGAAAGAAGGTGAATTGAATTTTTAGATGCTAATGCAATCGTGCCTCATATTAAGGCTTTTACCATTAACGCAGTTTGTCCTAACGTGCATCCAAACTAATGATATAAATGCAAACTAACTAACTCTGTTGGCTCATTGACCCAGATGAGTTTTGGCCTCCGAAACGAGAGCACGCCACTTTCCTGCGAAGTTTCTTGCCAGTTGTGGACTTGTAGTGCGGTCAGATCTGCTTCCAATCGATCCTTCCAGCCATACTTGGGACGAACCAGTCGCCGATCGACTGGTGGTCCTAAGTATGCTTTCTTCACTCGCCGATCCTCCTCCATCCGTCCTACATGACCGAGCCAGCGGAGACGGTGCGATTTTATCTCCCCAATTATGTTGAGCTTGGCCATGAGGTCTTCTATCTCGGAGTTGGTTCGGTCCCTCCAGTTGTCATCTTCTTTTATTGTTGGGCCCAAGATTTTTCTGAGAACCTTCCTATCTAGCGTGTAGACACGCGGAAAGGTTGGAAAGGGAAGGACATAAGGAGCTTAATCCTCAACTCTGTCCACAAAACTTTATGTTAATGCGAACGAAGCCGCGGGTGGAAGCTATTTACTTTATAAATTAGAAAGTTGTGTTCTAAACAACAAAATGTTTCTTGTATATCCTTTGATTAATTAGTACTTTCGAACTTTATCCTAATTTTGACTTTAATCTATAGCCTGAACCAAAATCAGCTTTGTTCAAAGTTTCGTAATGTTGTACTGTAGTCGTTGTAATGAAATATTGGGTTAGATTAAAGTGAGTTACGCTTAATTACTGCTAACTCATTATTATCACCCCGTTATTAGCGATAAGGGGGTGGTACTAGATAACTTTATTTACTATGTAGTTTATATTTTATTTTTCCCTTAACATGATCAGTGATCATATATAGATAGCTATTTAGCTATATAGCTATTTCATGTCATATGATGTCAAAAATATTGCTACGACTGTTCTTTTAAGCTATTGCATAGCTTTTATCGCGGGCTTTGAGCGCGGGGACCGAACTAAGAAATTCCGTAACGAAAATAAACCTAACACATCCCACTCCGCCTACCATGCGCGGTGACGGGGGCCTGAGGCGGGCGAGGCGAGCGGAGGCGTGCGGTGGCCGCAATCAACAGTGAGTCGCGAGCTCTCGTAGAGGATCGAGGTATGTCAGGTATTTCTAATTATGGACGACGAGCTGCTCCGAAATCGGACGAATACGTAAACAGCTGTTTGCGAGAAAGTATATAGGTGTATAGGTATCTATCATATCTTTATAATGCCACACTCACCGCATGTGTGCCCCGTAAGTATACATGTAGGTATATATGTTTACATAGGTGATTTGTTTTCTAATCGGTCATAAAGTGTAACTTGAATTTATTAATTCAAGTTACACTTTTTGAGCGTGGTGAATCAAAGAAAAAACTTGAATTAATATCAAAGAGAAAAATACTACATAAAAAAAAATATATATATAATTGCATAAGTTGATAAAAATGCTATGCAATAGCTTAACCGTAGCAGTGCCCGAGTGCCACAAGGAGTTTTTTTTATTTTTTATTGCAGGAGTTCAGAAGACATGCAGACGGCTCACTTGATGAAAAGCGGTTACCATCGCCTATGGACATTTGGAACATCAAAAGTGCTATAAATGCGCCGCTGCTCACTTAAGGGAGACACCTGGTCACTAATGCCCGAACACAAGTCAAGGTTGTTATGGCGACATACTTTAGACCCGGGGTGGTAGCCATCCAGTCGGGCAACTGACCTATCACTTGACTGTGGGTTGTTTTGTCGCCTCTTAGGACAGGCCGCCCGGCCGGAGGAAATTGTATTCTTTCTCCGTTCCTGCACGGACAACTGATGTGTTCTGATAAGTTAAAATTCCTATAATCCGAACCAACCAAGTGATTTATTATAACCCTTTTTATTTAAATTATCTGGAATACATTTAATTGTTCACTGTCACTCATTTATGTTAGCTCTCTAAGGCTGGTGTGCACCGAAATTTAACCGACGGTTAAACAAAAATAATCACTGTTTTTCCATACATTTTTGGCGATTATCTTATTTTAACCATCAGTTAAAAGTCGGTGCACACCGGCCTAAGTGTTGAAATGTAACCATCTATTGTTAATCATTAATCACTTTGGGTTTATGGTCGGCCTTCGAAAATACATCATAAACTATTTCTTTTGTTCTTATTTCGCTGTAAGTTCTTAGAAATTATGTTGTTTTGATTGGGGAGTTCATTTTCAATTTGCGAATATATAAAATCGGCTTGTTGAGACAGAGTTTGTTGAGTTTCAACTGCAATTGAAGCGTTATATGTTATTTCCATTTTCCGCGTTACTGTTTGGACTAGTTGTATTTGTTTGTGTTTGAATTACGTGAATAATAATTGAATAACGTGTGTGTACTTCTAATAAATTAAGTGATTCTCCGATACGACATTTTAGTTCCTATCCCGGACATGTAACAATATGTTTAAAAGTGCCAGCAAGATTATTCCGAAATCCGATACAACTCTCGGTTTGTCGTATATTTAGTGTTATTTTAATCGTGTGTTGATTAACTTTTCAACCGCTTCACAGGATATAAATTTCTTCAGGAACCTTAATAATTCTGTTTTCGTTGCATCGAATTATCTGTCTTTCATAGTGACAAGGTCGTAGTTCAAGAAAAAAGCACATTAATTACTAAAATATTTTTTTCGTGTAGCATATTTTTGGATTTATTTTAACAAGAAATACTCTAGGAATACCTATCTTCTCTTTATAGGTCTTTATTAAGTCTTTAGTATTATAGTACATTGATTCTCAAGCTTTTATACATTGAACCTCACCACTTGATTATCACTGCTTGAAGTTGCTGCTACTGCTTTTTGAAGTTTCACGCCGACATGGCGATGGGTTTGATGCATAATTTGAGACGCAACATTAACAATGGTTAAAGACGTTGAATATTGACAGTTAACGTATGTATTATATAAACACTAATTTGGCTATGCGTTAATGAGTTAATTTTTAATGCATCCAATCACCTAAATAAATAAATCTTTACCACTGATATAAATGAAGTCCCATTATGAGAGAATACATTTTTGAATATCAAATCAAAACAGACATAGTCTAACCTAAAACCTGGTAATAATAATGCGAAAAATTTACAAATTATAATACTAACCCATGTTCAGGATTTCTTCAGGTAAATAAAAATTAAGATAATTAGTATGCGAGCTATATATTAAATATAGAACTCGAATACCCTCTATTATAGTGGCAAGATACTTTATCTTAAAAAAATCAAATGTGCTCAGCTGTACAAAGTTTCGATTCAATTAGAAGCACATTGCGTAAACATATAAATAATAATAATCGGAAGTAATCAAGAAATAATAGCTTACCGGTGTCTACTTCGCTGGGCACTACTCGAGATGAGCCAACATAATATATTACTTTATCACCTATTATCCTTAAGAGGAGTTTATGGGTAAGATTTTCACTAATCAGTTACTTAAAATTTAACAAACGATGTATGATAAGTAAGATACATAATTGCTTATGAAAAAAAACCTCCTTTCTCGAGTCCAAGCCCATCACAGAGAATTTTTGATGCTGGGACTTATTTATTATTTACTCAGTGCACGCCGATAAATAAACTCACCAGCCGGTTTTTCTCCATTAAAAAAAATAAATATATTATTAATCATAGTCAAATATAGCGTATATCACTTAAGAATAATTTACCTTTTTATTTGTAAAGAAATTTTCAACATCGGTTCAGTAGTTCAAGAGATTACTTCCTACAAATAAACTTTACCTCTTCATATAAATAATCTAACATAAAAACATAAATTTGTATGCATGAGTATTTAATATCACAATAATTCGTAAAAAATACAAAATTGTATGAATAGTGGGCCGGTCACGTCTGCCGCAGAAAGTCTGATGGAGCAAACGAGTCCTGGAGTGGAGACCGCGTCTTGGTAAACGTAGTGTCGGACGCCCTCCAGCCTGATGGACCGACGACCTGTGTAAGGTCGCCGGTAGGTGCTGGCTGAGGAAATCGGTGGACAGGGATGAGTGGCGCCGTCTTGGGGAGGCCTACGTCCAGCAGTGGTCTGCGAATGGCTGACGACGTATGAATACTAAGATTAAATATTGTAACCTTACTACTTCCATTTGGAATAATGTAGTTATAGGCCCTTTCACACAGATGTAGCGATGGGTTAACGCGTTATTCGTTATGCGATATTATTATTAATTATTAATGATGTTAAATATTAACAGATAACGTATATATATATATATATATATATACTAATGTAGGTACTTATTGAGATTATTATTTTTAACGCTATATATAAGGTGCCTTTGGCCGAAGTCAAAAACTTTAGCAATATCCTAGATGAACCCCGAGTGTGAAACTAATTACACAATATCAAATGAATAATTACTTTAAAAGCATTTGAGGGTCCATAGACCACTTTGGGAATCATTAGCCAGACCCTCAGTCTAAATTACAGTGCAGGGTAACATTCTTTGACTATAAGGGGTATATAGACCTTTTAAAGTTTAATTTTGTATTTACTTAATTACTTGTCTGTGAAAGGGTTTTAGATGAGGGTCCCTAAAAGCGGTTTCAGTGAAAAACTCTAATTAGAATAGAATTATACTGCAAATAATTATTGAAATTATTTGAAGCATAATTTCAGCTATAGGTTCTTCGGAGACTGGTAGCTGCAGAGACATGAGGCAGGTAAGAGGACATTATTAACCGCCCAACTCGAAAATTTAATTGGGTTATTCAAAATTCGTCTCTAAGTTTTTAACCACTTCAAAGAACTCTTCTTTGAAGTATGTTACAGAATTACTACAGGAAAAGAACGTAAACTGTTGTTTAGTGACAAGTGAATCTGAATCAACTAATTGTTACGCAAATAAATAATTTATACTATTCCCAGGAAAAATCCCGGATCAAAAGTACCGCAGTGTTTGATAAAGAAGTTTAGTATAAGTCATAGCCAAATCAGCTGATTTATATACACACTAACCACTTTAAACCACACTTGGGAAAATTTCCGTGGGATTCCCAGGGCACAAAGTATTGCGATATTTAAAAATAATGTACCGCGTAAAAGAAATCGCTAATGTAACGCGTAAATCGTGTAATGCATTTCGCATCGCATTCTCCATCGTTTGTATAGTGTATTCCAGTTGGGGTTTTAAATAGTTTCAATGTACACACACGGCATGTTGAGAATCATATAATATTATATATTAGTATACGTGAAAGAAAAAATATATTATTTATTATAATTCTTTAAATCCTTTGAACCCAAATTAAATTATCTTTATTGAAAGGATAATAAGAATCCGAAAGGAAAAGGAGTAAGAAACAATAAATGACAAGAGTATTTTATTAAAATCCCAATGGGATACGAACTGATACTCTCAACGGGGAAGTGACAGGTACAATTCGCACTGCTTTAGAAGTAAAGCTTGGTACACACATGAGTGACGAAGCATATGTGGCGATTTAGGGTCACTGTTCATTAGAGCCACCCGACACTTTACAAGACAAATGAACAAGATGTTAAGGCCAAAGCCTTACCGCGAAAAAAAACGAAGATTGTGATTGACAGTGACGTCTTGTAATGAATGTCTTTGGCGTTTCCCGCCCTTCTCTGTTCCCGCGCCCGCGCTGATATTGACACTCCGCTGCCCGCTCCCGCAAATTTAAATTAATATAAAATAATAATATATAGTGCCATTTTCCGTACTCAAATCCAATCCAGTGTGTTTGTATGTGGTGTTAATTCATCTTGTAGGAAGAAAGAACACGGGCCGGCCCAGGAAGATTGCAGCACACAAGTAAATCATACAAATGCTTTTCCCAATCGAAAGAAAAACCAGTTACCTACAGTCCATTCCATTTTTCATACCACAAGCCATTACTCTTATATACACTATATAATACAAAGACTAACTATATATATATATATATATATATAGGTTTTAAAGAACGTTTCTCTTGCAAACCCTTGAGATTTGTAATGAACTCCCAGCAGAGGTTCTTCCTAAGCATTGCCATATGGGGATTTTAAGAAAAAGTGTCATTACCGACAGTTCGTTGATAGCATCATCCAGGGTCTTCTTCCTAGTTATTTGTAATGAGATTGGGGCCTCGAGGTGTTACCTCTTTACTTCTGCTGCAACTCAGTGGGCAAATACCCACCGGTAGTTGGGTTTGGAGCTGCTGGAGTCGTCTCCGCATGGCGATGGCTTCTCAGCAGCTCTCGTTGGCCAATCTGTGGCGTGCGGTGGCCTTCGCGGGCTTACCGTTGGCTACTTCCGTGGATTAGTTGGCCACTCATTGGCTTTCGGTGGACATCTCGGGCACTCGGTGACCATCTGTGACTTCAGGTGGGCCGTCAGTAGCTTTGTAAAAATTGCGACCTCACGCCATCGCCCTAATTAGGTGAGGTAAATTCCGTGAAGTGACATGTGGCCACCGTTGTCGGCGCGGTGGTTAATAGCCTTTGGCTTTGCAAATTTCCATAGGCGACAGTAAAGGCTGTCCATCAGCCGTATCGAAAGCCAATCTGCTGTATTCGGACCATATAGGTCTATACGTGAATCAGTTCGAGCAGCGACTTGTCCCCGAGTGGTTCACTCGTAGTCTGCGCGTGGACTACATGCGTTACCGGAACTTTCACTTACCGTTCGAAAAAGGTTTTTTTTTAACGTAGCTTATAAAATGTTTTGTGTATCCTCAAGCTAAGCAAATTACGCTCGTGTTATGGGTAATATACAACGAATAGACTCTGGTGCCGATTTAGACACCCAGAACAAAATAAACATCAACGCTGGAGAAAGACCAGCGCTGGTTTTAACAGAATAGACTTACGCAAAGATTGATGACCTTTTTATGACAAGATTATGTTAATTTAGTTTTTAAAGTTAGCAATTATACAGTATGTTACGAATTTGTCCTAAATATTTTTTTCTTACCAAATAATGGGAAATTCGTTCACGAAATTTATTATGGTGGGAATTGGACCGGGAATCTTCGAGTGTCAGTGCGTCGGCAAAGGCTCAACGCACTGAACCTCAGAGGCCAATTAGTTCAAGGCTAACCATTTCAGGCCTGTATTCTGTGAGGGCGTGATATCAAACCTGTCCAGCTGGTTTTAAAACGATTTAATAAAAGAGAAATAAGCAATTGATTTTTAAAAAAAAAGGATAAGGTACGCCGCACCAGGCACGCTACGAACGATGCGTCTTCGCAGCGGCAGGCACTTCTTCCTCGTAATCCTTTCTTCTTGTCTTGCGGTTCCTTCGACTTAGTGGACCAGCTGGAACGGTACAGCGTGCACCTTCCAACGTGCGGAGTGATGAAAGCGGGTGTATAAAGCGGTACAACACACAAGACGCGGCGAGGGTTGTGCGAGAGCAGCGGTGCGTTCGGCGATCGAACGCAGACTATGTCACATTGCATAGTGACAGATGCGGCGGAAGAAAAAAGAAACAAAAGAGGCGGCGACCAAATAGGTCGGCGTTAACATAAAGATTCATAAAAGTCCGGAAATATCGAACAACAAAACACCGCCTTAGTCTTTATCACATACTGGTAAAATAAAGCCAATTTATTTTTAATTTTTAAAACATTTTCGACGTATTTGCGCACAGTATTAAGTACTAACAAACACACCTGCTCCCTACGAATACAAAGTCATGAAAACGATTGTTAAACAGAATATTTTAATATTAAAACGACAAATAGGTACTAGAGAAAATACAAATATTCAAGCTTATATAGCTAGACGCAGTCATGACGACAGTAAAATTATGATACGATTATAGTTTCTCTGTGTATTGTGTAGTATATATGTATATATATATATATATATACATATATATATATATATATATATGTGTGTGTGTGTGTGTGTGTGTGTGTGTGTGCGTGTGTGTGTGTGTGTGTGTGCGTGTGTGTGAGTATATATGTATATATATATATATATATATATATATATATATATATATTATACATTGTTATACGTCAGAAGATCATTTTTGTACATTATATATAAACAGGATTTCTGCATTGAGTTATAGACAAAAATTCTTAAAATTGCATTTTTGGAATTCCGGGTGTGCATTACTCCCTGATTTTTTTTACATTTTCGTTTTGACATTACAAATAGACACTTAAATATTAATTATCTATATGGATTATTACTTTATACGTGTATATTGGTATTTTATAAATCCAGACGATTTGTATTAAATTGATAAATTAGTGTAAGTATGGAAATTCAAAATCAAGATCAATTCAAGATCACACCCCTTCACTTGTTTAGTAATTTGTTTAATGCTTTCTTTTTCTTAATCTATTACCTTATAATGTATTAGTAAAATAATGTCCTAGCTTCAAGTATTTATTGAATCACTATTACTGACATTATTCACATAAGTTTGTGTGCGAAAATAAATATAACTTCAACTTGGATGTGTCAGCACGCTTGGATCTCAATCTAGATGTAATAATTTACAAACTATATTATATAAATGAATTATTGATTGTTATCTGTTGTCCAAATAAATAAATAAATAAAATGTACAGTCCTATCTTTTTTCTGCTCCAGTTACAATGTCAGATGAGTTAAGAGTTTTTGTTCAGCTAGGTTGTCTAGAAGAGTTCGCTTTTAGCAATAAGGACGCCTGTTGTTTTGCCAAGAAGTATACAAAAACAAAATGTATAATTGTTTATTATGGCATGCAATAGTGTTATGTAATCTAATTTATTTTAATCATCTAAAGACACATTTTAATTAAAATTGTATACAAAAAAATAACTTGAAATAAAAAAAAGGTATAGAATGTGGAAATGATGTTCCTTGAACGCACAATGTGAGTAATGTAATGTTGTTTCTGAACGAGCCCATAGTGTAAAAGAGATGACATATGAATGAAGAGATTAGATGACGAATGGACGATCTAAGCACGACGCGAAATCGCTCTTTTAAGTTTCACTTTATTTAAAGACTTCGGTGTTAATGTTTGTAATATGTTCCTACGACGATAAATGCACGCGCATCGCTGACACTCGTAGTGTTGTTTCACTTGCCTACCAATATCCCCCCCCCCCCCACATATGTTATGCGTGTGTATAAACATATAGAAGGAAAAATTCTATACAGTGACACTTCTACATTTTACATACATACATACATACATACATAACTTCACGCCAGGTCCCTTGCGGGGTAGGCACGAACAACAGAGCGCCATACAGGCTTATTTTTACACACCTCACTTGCTTCTTTGACATTCATAGCTCTTGTCATGCACGATCGTCTGTTCTTAAGGCTCCTGACATCACCTTCTGCTAATACACGATCAATTTGATCATGGAAGGTGTGTCGTGGCCTTCCGCGACTTCTGCATCCATCCACTTTTGCATTGTATATCTGTTTAATCATTCTTTCATCAAACATTCTTTCCACATGCCCGAACCACCGGAGCATTCCTTTCCTTACCTTCACCCCGACACTCTCTTTCAGACCAACTCTCTTTCTTACTTCGGTATTACGAACGCGGTCCGCGAGCGTCACTCCGCAGATTTTGCGCAGTGCTCGCATCTCGACATACATTTACTCTACATTTTACACCCTATCTAATATTAAAAATTCGAATGTGAGTTTGTATATTACGTTTACATGAGTTATTATCTCCATCGATAGTCATGAAATTTTTCATACGTTTTTCAGGGGTATTAAAAAGGACGTATAATATACTTAATCCAGAAAAAGTGGTACTATTACCGAGGGATAGATAATAAAGCCAAATAGAAGAAGCTTCAGACGCATTTTTTAGAGTGCCGGCGCGGACTGATTCGACATAAGTAATAGACGGGAAATGGGAAAGATGCATACCACTCGATATAGTTATGTATGTTGTACTTACGTAACCGTATGGGTATGTGTGTCCCTACAAACGTGATGAAAGCTCTGCAAAAAGTAGTTAAATTATAACGAAAGTGCCTTAGAAAGGAAGCCTTGCTTTAGAGATATAAATGTGAATTAAATCCCAACAAAATGAAGAAGAAACTTCAAGGTCTTAAAAACTGCAACTAGATGTGGTATGATTACGCAAAATGTTTCTATAAAAATAAAGAGAAAAATTTATATTGTGTACCTGCCTTTAAAAACATACTCATAGACTCATGTTGACAGTATTTATCAATCTTCCGCCTGTGTATGTACTCCAGGGCTTATTCCTTTGATTCACGTGTTTTCTTTAGAGAAAATAAAGCCATTTTCTTTTCTTCGCTTGAAGGCAAAATAATTATTCAGGAGCGGCTCAGACACGAATGTACATATTTTTGTTTGTTTATTTGAAATTGTTTTACGAATAAGGCGATAATAGAAAAAAATATGCAAATCTTAAATATGACATTTTTATAAAAAAAAATTGTATACTTATATGTGAGTAAAGATCTACCTTTAGATATATTAAAACATTCTTTATCCATGCAGAATTTGAAAAGAATACTAATTTGTATATATATTATAGTTATATATTTATTATTAAAATGTAATTAGGTAATCGTACAATAATTATGTATACCACCATCGCCACTCCTAACACATCATTCTTAACTAGTCGTGTGCTTTTATTAACTTAGCTATTTAAATTGTCTGTAATTCTTTTATGGTTGCCATAATTGTTCACTGTCATTTGTTTGCGTTAATTTTTTATTTTTTCCTGGAGCAGGCAAGCAGGCGGACGGCCCACTTGATGGAAGGTGGTTACCGTCGCCTATGGACGTTTGCAACACTAGGGGCGTTGCCAACGCGTTGCCGGCCTCTTCTTAAACGACCCCATGTCATAGCGCAGAGGGAAAACTCGGCGGGAAGTTCTCTGCAGATCATTGTTGTACACGGTATAAACGTTCTAGAGAACCGTTGCGTAGTTGCGTGGGAGCTCCAGGAAATGGCGGTGAACATCCCGTCGATAGCGAGCGGTGCGGTTGTAAAAATTAGGTGTTGGCACCAGATCTAACAGTTCCTCGGAACACTCTCCGTTGTACAGGCGGTAGAATACGCAGAGGGAAGCAAAGTCTCTCCGAAGGCTAAGCGATTCTAAGCGGCCTGTTAGTATGGGATCGTCGAATATACGAACGGCGCGACGTTGGATGGAGTCAAGAGGGTCGGTCTGGTGAGCGGGTGCTCCAGCCTATAGGTGTGAGCAGTATTCCATATATTTTCTATGTATCGGTCTATTTATTGTCATTGGCTAATTAATCCGTTTTATTGTTGACATTTAATTGCAAATTCTTAAAAACTATGGCTTCTAAGAATTTGCAATTAAATTTTGTTTTGGATTAAAGTGTTGTGAATATTTATTGCAAGGCTTTTTTGCGAATATATAAGGTCAGCCCATTGAAATAGAGATAGTTGAGTTTCAACTGCGATCGAGGCGTTACTAAACGTAGAACAGGAATCTCACATCGAAAAATTGCGCGTTTTATGTTTGTTATTACGATTTTATGCTTTACGGTTTGCTGTATTTGATTGAGTTTATAAGAACTATGAATTACGTGTTTGTACAGTTGATAAAGTTTGTGATCTTTCGATACGACTTTTTAACCAACTTAAAAAAAAGAAGTTCTCAATTCGTGTGTATGTTTTTTTTTGTATGTCCGTTACTCGATTTCTCCGTCAATTGTAGACCGATATTCGATTTTTTTTCGTTTAATCGAAAGTTTATACTTACGAATTGGTCGCACTACCACGAAACAAAACAATACAAAAATAAATATTTACGACATCTAAAAGTCGGTGTCAAGTAAAAATATATTTTATGTTTACTTGACACCGGTTGACACCACCATATTTCAGTCCAAAGTGAACCTACGGTCAGTCATCGTCTTATTGACTCTATAATATGTGCTGCACAATGTAAAAACTCGTATCTGATTCTCTCGCAGGCTTAGTCCTATAGATTTATGCTTACCTATTTTTAATGTCGCTTTTTCGTTTCATCGTGTTTCAAATCACGACGATTCTAAAGAAATTTCACTTAAAATCTGATATAGTTTGTTGCATACATTGGTTCACCTTAACTGCCTTTTTATAAAAGTTTGCTTTGTTTAAAAATAAATAAAAAGGTTTCAATAGTAACAAAAACAGTAATTATAATTAAAGTCGGAACTTTGTCAAACAATAATTATTGTAGACCGCAAAAGCTTAAGTATGTTTTAGAGACATTCAACTTAAAGTGAAATTACTCTGAAAGGTGGTTGACTTGTTAAGTGGTTGAAAAAGTTTAAGTTGTAGTCCCTTAGAGTTGAGACTCTAATATCCTGTTGATATTTGTCCTATTTTTTTTTAGTTCGCTTAATTGGAATGTATTTAGGCAGTTTAATGTGATTAACTAATTTTATTTAAAGAAGATCGTTATGCAAGCGGCGCTAAATCAATTAAAAACATTACATACACTACCGTATTTGATACAGATACACACACATATATTCTTTTGCTTATTGTTAAAGCCAAGTTAACAGTGTAGCCTTGGCGAAATCTGTAAGTATAGAAGTATATCTATTGACAACAGAACCTTAATACTGTTCAAACTTTTAATTTAAATTAATTACGGTCGAATTTCGACCACTGGACGACCACTAGTAAAAAGAAATCTATCCGAAGTCAATTCGAACCTAAACAATAACAGTTTAACGGACACCGAAACCGGTTCTACCGACAATCGACGATAGTACGGCAATTTACCTAAAACCGACAAACCATGTTATCCAGGTGGACAAGAACCGGATATTAAATCAAAGGGTTTGCCCGGGTATAACATCCAATCTGTGACCGTGCTCCCGGTTGTAATCCTATAAACGACTTACCAGTGAAAAAAACTTACGTGTTCCGGGTAAAAGTTGGGTATTTTTTATATTTATTAAAAATTGTCTTTTTTTCTTTCTCTTTTTAATTTTTTTTAATACATTAAATCGTTACCAAAATAAAGTTTAACTGCCGCACCGCTTTCTATGAAATATTAAGGAAGAAATTCCAAAACTATGCCCAGAATGGAAGGAAACGTATAATAATCATAAAGGAGAAAAGAAAGAAAAAATATTTATTTAGGACTTAATACCATACATACAACATCAATCAAATGACATAGCAATATTGCCTAATATAACTCTAGCTTAACATAATGCTGGTTTTATTTGTCAAGACTAAACGAGACATGAAAGCGATTACAGTAATACTTCATAAAATTACTTTCTACATACCTACTACTTATTACATAAATAATAAATCTCGTCCGCATCGCCACCCAACCTGAGACGTGATAACGCTCGAACTTATACCTATTCTAATAAAAAAAGTAACAAAATACTATGGTTAAATATTATGGTTAAAAATGTAGAATTACAAAATTACGCTAATACACCTAATTACAAAGAAACCGTTGATTATCTATGCACTCGCATCTCAATAAAATATAGTACGGTTAACAAAGGTGTAATTTAATCTAACTTTCAATACAAATTATTAATGTTATAAATACATTAATTTACGATTGGACAAAATGCAACTATAGTGAAAAAGGAACAATCTGCCGCATGCGATTTGGACTCTTATATGATCTCTCTCTTGCATCGTTTCTCTATATGCTATACAATACTTACATTTTATGCCTATATTAAGGGCCGCTTGCATAACGATCGCCTTTAAATAACATTAGTTAATCATATTAAACTGCCAAAATACGTTTTATGCAAAACGTATTTACAGTTCTTTAAACATATTTAGCGGCAGATTTTGCGTTGTGCAAGACGCTAATTGTATTTAAGGGTGTTAAATACGTTTTGTGTTCCTTAAATAAATTTAAGCAACCTTATGCAAGCGGCCCTAAAAGTACACAAAGTAGACTGCATTTCCACCTGACATCAGGCACAATGTCAGTCAAACGCGAACCCATTCATTATAAAAAAAAAGTAATGAGACCCAATATTTATTGTAAGTGTAAACAATACATTGATTACTATTATATGATGTTGTAGAAAAATTTCTAAAAATAGGCATACAATATAACATTATACAATATATTAATATAACTTCATAGGCATAGTCAAACACACAATACACACACATATGCACACATTGTTCTTACATTAAGCGAGAGGATACTAGCCTCTATAATACAGTATAATAAAAAATACTGTCTGATGAATATAAAAGTTTCAAATAAATAAATAAAAAAAATATATATGATAAACTCCAGAGATGGAAGAACGGTATTTTTCTAATATTTTTGATTGTAACGCGTAAACTATAAACAAAAAATATTTTTACAATATACTAAAACATAATTCAACAGTTCATACAGTTAAATTTCTCTTATCAATATTCAATTAAATATTTTCTAGAAATTCCATGCTACAATTTTATAGTCACAAGGTACATATATTTTACAAGCTTCTGCTTACATTTGTGACTGTAACGCTTTTAGAATATCGAAACGATCAGCATATGCGTAAGAATACAATTCTTCGTTTGTTTTTACTGAATCATTTGGTTCAGCTAGTACTTCGGCAGAATTACGTGTAGGACTGAACAACTTAACAGGTTTTTTATTTGGACGGTTGACATTATCTGCGTTTCCATGACCTCTTGGGTTAGGACCTAGTCTTTGATTTTGCAGTGATGGAATACTGCTCTCATCAATATAACAATAAAGATTGTCTGAAGTATCACTTTGTCTGTGTTCACGTACTATCTTATTTGATTCCTTTGCGTAACTAACAGCAGTTGTTGTTGAAATCTGAAAAGATAAAGAATTTTAATTAGGGATGTCAAAATCGGCCCCATCGTTAAAGAGGTGTTCAGCGGCGCCACCTACCGGGTCCAACCGTGAATCTAAACCATTTCGGGATCCACTTGAACACACACAAAAATAATTTCACCTAAATCCTGGAACCCGATTGCAGCGCCATCTCCTCATCTCCTCTCTCATCTACCTGGTTCAAATTTGAATCTAAAACATCCCGCGACCCACTTAAACACGCACAAAAATAATTCACCTGAATCAGACTAATGAAAAGGAGTTTAAATACAGTCACTATTGCCGTAATCGGCCGGGAAAGATCACAACAAAAGAATGGTTAGACTGGTGTTGTGATTGCTGTTTTTTTTAATGATACCTTTTTAAATTGATGAATATCATATTTTAATACTTATTATTGAAAAAACAACATACATGGCATTAGTTAAGATAATATATATAAGTGTAAACATAAGGCACACACTGCACATGCGCTTTCTCACAACACCAGCATGTAACAGATACACTCTACATTAGTATAAGTTTAGTATTAAAGTTAGAAAAAAAATCATATAAGTTATTCTTAAGGTACACAACACAACGTAAAAATCACAAAATTAATGTTACACACAATAACAAAAATAAACAATAAGTGTGTATGAACTCAAAAAACTCTAACAGTAATTAAGTTGTAAAAAGGGTACGGAAATCGAGTCCGTAGATCTGTTACTAATAATAAAAAATTAAAAAATACTTATTATTATCCTATTCCGGACGAAGAAGACAATTTCAAAAAAGCAAAAATCATAAAAATTGGTCCAGCCGTTCTTGAGTTATTAATGGTGTAACTAACACGACTTTGTTTTATATGTATAGATTTAATTAAGATTGATCTACTTTATTATGCAACCGTAAATGCTTCTTATGTAACAAAAAATTTAAACATGAGTTAAGGCCGCTTGCATAAGGTTGCTTAAATTTATTTAAGAAACACAAAACATATTTAACACCCTTTAATACAATTAGCGTCTTGCACAACTCAAAATTTACCGCTAAATATGTTTAAAGAAGTGTCAATACGTTTTGTATAATACGTATTTAGGCAGTTTAATATGATTAACTAATTTTATTTAAAGGCGATCGTTGTGCAAGCGGCCCTTAGTGTTACTGAGTTTTAAAATGTGTTCTGTGAAGTAACAAAATTATCCTATAAGGGGAAACTGTATAGATATTTCATGATAGAATAAAGGTTATTTATCAAAAATTTTATATGTGTTACCTTTTTTTTCTTGTAGTTACAATATTTTACGACGAGAAAGACAGCTGCGAGAAGAAATGTTACAGCAACAAAAATGATTACGCCATTTTTCAAAATCGAATTCTCTGAAATTTAAGATATTTTGTTATTCACGTGACAAATCCTTAGAAAATTAGACGAATGTGCGATGTTTTATACATTTATTTCGAAGATATACAGGTGATGTTTTATAGTGGGGCTTCAGAGTCAAATTTTAAACAAGAAACTTAAAAAAAAACACTGAGGAATCTCCGAGCCGATTTTAATAAAAATAAAGTGGTATCATTAGATTTTTGAAAAATCATTCAACGTTGTCAAAAAACGAATCGGCTGATATTGAAAAAAAAAACTATTACTTACTACACCAAATCATAGTGTAGGTTGTGATGATCAACTTCTGTGAAGGAATGTCAGATGGCAAACCAAAGAAAATGGTTGATTATAAACAAAATGTTCTATTATTTTCGTTACATTAATTAAACATGAAATCGCGCCAGAAATTTAACCGCACCTTAATGTATTCAATATGAAAATGCGATTCAAGAAAAAAGAGACACAGAGGTTAACCATCTGTGTCTCTCTCTAAAGATGTGTAATCAGGCTCAGTGAAGAAGAACAGAATTATCATCTACAGTTTAGGCGGATTTCCTGAAATTACAATGAATCCATTGGCCCAAGAAACACTTGGAGGATAACCCTGTATTTTGTTATTATAGATGTGTTAAAAATATCAATTTACCTTTAACAAGTCTGACAAATAATATGTTCCATATTAATTATAAAAGAAGACTAAACAAGAGAGTGGTTTTTAAGACATATTAATTTAGTTTTCTCAAAAATAATCAATACAGCCATGCGGCGGCTTTCTTGTTTTTCTCTAGGTATGATGACAGTATAATGATTACCTGTTTGAGTTTTGTCATTTGTTCCATATAAATCATTAACATATTTTAAACAGCCTTCATGATCATCGTTTGATTTGGGTTTCACTGGAAATACAACAAAAATATGAAATCTTGAATATAACGATGTTACCCATTGTTATCTCTAGTTAAGGGCTGGTTCCAAAATTTGATTTCGGCAAAAAGTATTTTAAATTAATAGTTCTGTTACAAATGAAAATCAATTTTTTTAAGAAGTAATGTAATATTATTAAAATTTATACCTACATATTTATTAAGCCCAGAAAAAATAAAAAATATTCTATCCGTAATGGTATATTTTTAAAAAGTATATTGCTGAGAGGTTTCACAACATGATCCAAGACTGTATCTTGATACACTTTGGCTGAAGTTTGAAGCTTTAATTGTTAAGATTGATTTAGGGCATTTCCTGTATATCGACGATAAGCACCGAGATTTAGGTCTTGTTTTCTAATACGCGACTTCTCTCTTAATTTCCCGCGATAAGATTTTTTGCTTCCTAATGGGGTTTCGACGAATTCTGGCTTTCACAGCATTAACAGCCTTTGTAGCTCTAACAGCACGCGGCTGCCCCGATCTTTTCTGGTCTTCGACAGACGAAGTGTTGTTGTATCTGTTAATAGTACGATATACAAACATACGGCTGATACCAAGCTTTTGAAGTGTTTGGAATATGAGCGACGGCTCCATACCCACTTTGTGCAAGGCGATCACTGCAATCCTACTTTCTTTAACACCCCTTTCCATATTGTAATTTGATAATGAACACTAGACTTGTAAACAAGTGCCTTTTGGACCAACTTTTTTCAGCAGTCTCCGAAAATTATAAATGAGGTGTCATTCGATTCGGAATGGCATCTAGATGATTTTTGATAAAAATGAAGTTCCGCTTGCAAAAATTGTAAAGTTATTAAAAATTAACTAAAACCCCCCCCGGTTTAGTTTTTTGCAAATATCTCAAAAAGCAATAAAGATTTTTCAAATTTGAAAATAGGAGGAAATTTCCTAAAAAAAGTCTTGACTCCCGAAACTGTAAGATCAATATTTATAATTTTCCCAGAGGGATGAAAATACGGCCGAAAACGGGTACTCTGGCTTACGCAAGCCACACCCACATCGGCCCTTTAATGAATAAATATTATTTAAACATACTAAATATGAAAATAAAAAATTTAAAAAATTCAGGCACTAACTGAATAGATGAATGAACAATAAGCTGCTTGAATTTTTTTTTATAACAATTTTTCATTTAGTTATTCAATAGTTAATTAATATATTTTTTTTGCTTGAACATGAACATTGCAAGTGTGATAATTATTAAAGGATAAATTTAAGATTTTTTTCCTTTCTTGGAGCAATTCTTAGCTTAGGAGCCAGTGATCGGCTACCTGTATGTATTTGACCAGATCTGAGGTTTTGTACATTGAAGCACCTATACCTACCATGCATGGTACGGGGACTCACTAAGCTCTAAGTGGTGGACGCGACGAGCGCTGAGGTAAGACAGTATCGATTTTTGACGAATTTTAAATCCATTTGACCAGGGCTGTCGTTTTGATATTTGAAAATATAGGCTTATTATTATCGGAAAATAAGAATGGCAGACCATTATCGCGCGGATTTACCTATGGCAGACAATTTTGAATATACTAAAAAAATTTGAAAGTAATTGACCAGATCTGCCATTGATATATTTTGTTTATTATAGTCTTAAAAACGTATATTGATCGCGACGTCTGATATAAAAAATATTAACTTCTGAAAATACAGTGATAAAGTAAATCGCAAGTAAATTATATTGATGTAAAACAGTGAACGGAAAACATATACATCTGACTGGGTAGTAGCAAAGATTTTATTATTTATTGTTGTGTATACGCAAAGTAGACGTCTGCCGCGATTAATATACGTTTTTAAGACTATAATAAACAAAACATATCAATGGCAGATCTGGTCAATTACTTTCAAATTTTTTTTAATTTTCAAAATATAGTAATTTTTATGTTTTACTTTGCACCGACTTCAAGAGTTTTAGATAATATATATTGTGGCGAATGATGGTGGAACCATCTAGTTAGTTTTAGAAGTTTTGGAAATATCCAGAACGATCTAGAACGAAAAGACAAGGACGGATATATTTAAAAAGAGATAGACGATAAACGAAAGAAAGAGATAGATAGATGTTAGAAAGAGATAGACGACAAAAGAGAGAAAGAGATAGATAGATGTTAGAAAGGGATAGATGTATAAACGAAAGTTCCCGAAAAGAAGGTTCGGGAAAGAAACGACAGAGATAGATAGACGGGTTCTAGAAAATCCTTCCAGGTATATAAACAGCGTAAGGCGCGCCTACCGGGCAGTTTTAAAGTTGAGTTCAGTCCAAGACGGTGAAACGACAAGTGCTATACTAAAGAGTTATTAGAGAAGGTTAATAGAGGACAGAGACGAATTAAGTGGTGAATTTAGTGACAAGTTTGGTGGACAGATACGCGAAGGAAGTGTGTAGCGTAGTTCGAGAGAGGAACCAGAGGCGAGCTACACGCGATAATATTGGAGGTGGTTCGCGCAATATCGGCGACGGTATTGAGGGTGTGACAACTTCTCGTCGGGACCGTGCATCGTTGGTCGTGCGTATAGGGGCAACCCTGCAGAGAGGCACTACGTGCGGCTGTGTAAGTCAATAAAAGTTTTTAATTAAAAACTGGTGTTTTCTTCCAATCCATAAGTGCGTTCCCCCGCTCGTACGTAACAATATTAATAATAATAGCTTTAGAAATAAGTTATTTTATACATTTTAGTTTTTTAGTTTTTGAAGTCGGTTTTTTTAAACGAAGTTTTTATTTTTTATTTGTTACTTTTTAGTGTCTAGCTATGTATGGGTGGACCTACGAATGGTGCCGCGCTTCTTAAAAAATATAGGTCCCAAGAACCGGGAACAAAAAAATGTTCGTGAAATGAAAACTACTGGGCCGAACTATGTCAAATTTTTAGGCGACCACATGGCAGCTATTCCGCGTCGAACAAAAAAGGAATCACGTAAATCGAATCATAAATCTCAGAGTAATCGGTGTACATATGGAACGGAGTGAAAATTATTTCCATGAAAAATGTTCATAAAATGCAAAGTACAGGGCCAAACTATGTAAAATTTTTAGGGGACCAATTGGAAGCTATTCCGCGTCGAACAAAAAAAGAATCACGTAAATCGGATCATAAATAACGGAGTAATCGGCGAACATACATAAAAAAAGCAACAAAAAAAAAGATACCGACGAATTGAGAACCTCCTCCTTTTTTTCGAAGTCGGTTAAAAATGAATTAATTAAAATGTACCTAACCTAACCAAATCATAATTTGCACTAATTAAAATGTATGCTGGGACTCATAGATAGATAGATAGATAGAAGTGTAACTTCACTCACTGTAGAAACTCTACAGTGAGTGAGTTAACTCATTGTAGAAGTGAAACTTCAATGGACAGTGGAAAAACGAATCGTAACAAAAAATTTACTTGAATTTTTACGGGCAGATTGTTAATGTACTTGTCCAATTTGAAAACCTGACCATTTTAAAACTATTGTACACTTACTAGATAACTAAGTTTATTGGTTATTATTACAAGCTACCGGTTATTTTATGGTGATAAGCTAAGATGAAAATCCTTACCATCTTTACCTTTACTTACCAGTAATATTACTTTTTACAGATCCATTAGAAATGAGAAAAATCCTTACGATTATATAATCATAGAATGATAGTGGGTGTCTTTCATGAACATAAGTCTCAATACAGTCAAAGTATGTTCCATCGTGTTTAGCTTTTAATTTCTTTTCAAGGTGTACTTCTCTTTTATCAAAAAGTGTAAAATCTGGATATTCATCTGAAATAGTAGCCAGTAAGGTTTTCCCAATTTCAATTAATTTGTTTTACTGCACCATAAATGGGTACATACATAGATATTACAAAAATAAATGCATATTGCCATAATCAGCCTTTCGACATTCACATAAAATACAGTTATTATAAGAGCTAAAATAACTAATAGGTATGTATACAAAACCCTAATATAGTATTAACAATGCATGGAGCTTGGTTTGCTACTATTTTTAAATAGACATCTTATATTATTTACGCCAAAGATGAACACTGGTCCACTAGAATGTTTCATACGATAGACCAAAGAATTGAATTTTGCCCAGACGTGTATGTTGTACGACATTGTGTTAGGTTTATAATACTTTATATGTTGTATAGAGTGTGGCGCAAACAGGGTGAATTTTTCAAAATATTCAAATTTTGTTGTTTAGAATTGATATATGGAAACCCTATTTGTTTACTGCTGGAGTACAGCGGATTAGTTGATGGCCCACCACATGGAAAGCAGTTACCGTCGCCTATCGACATATACAATTACAGAGCTGCTCTCAGTGTGCTACTAACCTCGATAACATTTAATCTTTTCGAGGGTTATTAAGGGTTCGATTTTCCCCTGTTTTAAGGCTGCTTCGGTCGCCCCAGCTACAGCTCCTAGCTCCCTGTTGGGTCAAAAATTTTACGGAAAACCTTTCTTTCTAAGTAGTACAAACAAGTACTAAGTAACTGATTCTAAAACTTTGTGGCCAAGCTTCTGTCTCCACTTAATCGTAGAACGTGTCGGAGGGTATCGAAGCGTAAAGAAAGCCTATTGGACACCATCGGATGACATACGTCCGATAGACCGCCCTAAATATCCGCGGAAGGATGGAGTGGAAGTCGAGCTTTGTAAGCCTCAAGCTCATAATTGGCAAAAAATCACACAGGATAAAGAAAAATGATGTATTTTAGTTTCGGAGACCAAGAGACATTTTGGGTCGCTGAACCAACGGAATTAGATTCACCTGTTGCTTAAAAATTATTTTAAATCTTGAATCAAGTATTTATTAATATACTTGACATTGGCTAGATAAATCGTGCAATTATGTATAAATATTAGATATTACTTCACACTTATAACATATTTTGATAGAACTCCTTACTGTCAATCCATTTTACAGACTCAACTGTGTCCCGAGAACTTTTACACGTCAGTTCCAAAAGCTGGTTCTCATTATACACCAAACACCCGAAAGCATCATAATCTTTAATAGTGAAATTCGCTGTATGTGTAGATAGTGACATATTTCTCAACAATATGCTAGATATATCTGTAACAAAAGTATAAATAGTTAAGTTTAAAAAGTAATAGTACTAGTCTACACATGGATTATATCTGTTGCCACTAAAGGCAACAGATATAATCCATGTGTAGATACATAAGTTAAAGCACTCATCTTTGTAAAAATTCTTCACTTCATTTAACGTTAAATCTCTAAGACAACTGAACTGATTTTGACGGAACTTTTACTGCCAAATAGCTGATATTACCGATAGTAAATTAGGCTACTTATTATTAATTAAGAAAAAGAATAATTATAAGGCCCACGCGCAAGCTGCCGCTTTGGCTGCAGCGGGAGGCATATTAAGTTAAATTAAATTCCACGCGGACGAAGTCGCGGGTAACAGCTAGCAATATTATAAAAAAATGTGTGCGTGTACTAGTGTACACACGTAAGAAGTGAAACTTCTTTATGGCCTTATTTTTCGAAACATGATCTACTATATGCAACTTTACAGAAATTGGTTAAATAAAGTTAATTTATGTTTTTGCTGATCACTTTAATATATATTATATGTCGCAGAACGGCCTCGTTCTCACGACATCTTTAGTTATTGCAGGTTTACTGGGCGTCATCAGGATAAAATGCGAGCATAAAACACAATAGCCACGGTTTATACACTTTTAATTAAGATTTGATCAACATTATGACAGTATAGACAGAGCAGCGGGTTCAAGGCACCCGCTCATACTTCCAGCTTCAATACTTTCTTTAAAATACTCCATGGTCCAACTCGACCTGTTGCCACCAACCAAATGTGCCACAAAAACTCCTCAGTCTACCCAAGTAGATATTACTCAAAGTATAGAGGGCGCTGACCCCGCTCAAGACATGCTCTGCTCTCATTGGTCGTTTATTAAATTACAATATTCATTACTTTTATTAGGTTAGAACGATCTTTAAGTTATAGAAACATTTAACAAATTAATTAAATTACATTAAGAATTTTAGAAGTAATTAAAATGTAAACAAATGATGTGCGTTATACATCCAAATAATAATCCATCCAACTATAACTTCCCTCCGACATATATATATATATATATATATATATATATATATATATATATATATATATATATGTGTGTGTGTGTGTGTGTGTAGGATACTAAATAAATGATTTATAAATCATCAAACTCGTATATTAATTAAAACACAATAAAGTAAAGATGGATAAATGGATTGTGAGACGAGCATAGTAATATTACAACGTGTCACAATCCATCTACCAACAACTCGTTGCGTAGCAACGAAAACGAGACGAAAGGCAAGAAACATGTGACGTGACGCGTAACCGAAAAATGTGACGGTAAATTTTTTCCAACGCCGATAAAGAAGTTTCACTTAAAAAATTAAAACTGATGTCGCTTGTTGTCACTTGTTTTTAAGATAATTTATGTTTGTCTGTTTAGGACTCACGTGAAAACTTCTGGACCGATTTCGATTTGGTTTTCGCTGATCGACAGCAAATTCTTTATCTTATATTTATAAAATTATTTCCTGGGAATTCCGATTTTTTTTCTGAGAATCACGCGATTAGAAATGGTATAAAAGTTGGCAGTGTTACTTTTTTCACCACAGTTTGGTAGTACCAATACCATAACAATTTTTGGACCTAAACAATCCGGAACTTTTTAAATTTCCTAAGATTTCTTAACTTTGAAACCGCTTCATTTTACGACTTACATGCTGCATCAGTTTCTTTATTTATTAGGTATAAATATTTAGTAAAGGAGTTGTATTTGTATACGCATTTAGTAACATTATTTATCTCGGATTTTACAGGGGTATCCAGAATACATAAAGATCGATTGCCCTGCTGGAAATAGCTTTTCATTTCAAATATTTCAAAACAACTGTAATCTATTTTACCATTCCAACGTGGACGAAGAGACGGGCGAATACTAGTTAATAGTACATTACCTTTTGACGGTCTAAAGTGATGTTTAACAATCTGAGAAACATGCATGTTATGGTTTTTAAGAATCATGAGCCATTCGTTAGGTATGAATCTGGATATCCGATCAATCTGGAACGGTTTGAATAATTTTAAAGAGTACACTTTGAAAACTCGTCTTCAGGATCATGTTATTTAAATACATTTCATTAAAATTGGCTCTACTAGCAATCGCGGCTGTAAACGGTGATCTGTCACAGATGCTCAAAGCGGCGTTTAGTATCAATCATGTTGGATGCCGCGTTTGGCGTTGGACTGACGTTATACCGTTGGTAACTTAAGAACTATAGCGTCAGTTTTTTTAAGGGTTTTTCCGTGCACTCGTGTTGATTGGGCAAATTTATTTGATAGATTAGTTCATGTCAATAATGTCTTTACATTACAATGCTCAAGAAAGACCATGGACGCGGAGTACGACACATGGACACTATGCACAGCATATGTGGGCACATATGCTGTGTCAGGCGATTGAGACCGCTCTTGTGCGTTTTTATAATAAGCATTTCTAAGTCGCGTATACTCTACACCGCATCAGCTATTCAAATATACGTACAAGTGGATGACCACGTTTTAAAGCTCATCCATACGTACATGCATCATTGGTGGTTTGTTATATATGTTGAATTTTTAATATTTACATATACCTATTAATATTAAACATGCGAAACTTACACTGTTTGTCTGCCTGTCTGTCCGTCTGTCTGTTCCGTTTTCACGGAAAACTACTGGACTGATTTAGCTTTAACTCAGTATACATATATTTTCGATGCTGAGAATGAACAAAGAATACTTTTAATCCTGAAAAATGCGATAGTTTTTGGGATAAAAATATATTTGTCTCTTAGTTTGTTATGCTTTTACAAAAATATACTGGACCGATTTGGCTGAAATTCGGTATATATGTAATTTTTTTACCGAGGGTGGACAAGGGATACTTTTTATCTCGGATAACGAGATAGATTTATGTAAAAGTTATTCCAGAAAGTAGGATAGATTTTTTGTGATTAGGCATTTAGAATAATTTGGTGATTTTCGCCTTTTTGCTCATATTGGTCATTTCTTGGGCATTTTGGTCAATTTGGTGCAGACGGAACCCTAAACAAGCTATTAATAATTAATCGGCAGGCAAACGACACAAGCTAAGCAAGGTACACTTGTGTCATGGATAATATTTTATACAACTGGCAACCCTGCGGCCGATCCTAGACTCCCAATCCATAGTAAACGACAAAAAGTTCATTTAAAAAGTTTACCATGTTTGCCAAATCTTCAGGTTCATATTCCAGAATATGAACCTGAAGATTTGGCGTCCCAGAAACCTAGACCGGCAAAATCTGAACGTGGGTTCAGTGGTCAGTTGAGTGGTCAACCACAGAGGTCATGACATAAAGAAGTAAAAAAATTGAATGAAATGTAACAAAAAATACAAACCTGAATGTAGTATTCGTATTTACTGGGAAATCCAGACACAAATCTAGCGTTTTCTTGATTTATTATTATTATTCCTGACATGTAATATGAGTTAGGTATCCTGTAAACCGGGAAGCGTAACATTAATTAAAATTTTATCAATTTGAAATCTTACACGCCGACAAAAGTGAATGCACACCTGCCTACCATAAAGCACAATTTATTACTTTTCCGCATTTGGACTTCTTTTGTTTACTTTGTTTTTAAAATTAGTAATTAGAAAAACAGCCTATTGTGTATTGTAATCCTTTATGGTAGGCATTAACCAGGTGTGATTCGTGGAAATTATTGTTATGCGGTCGAGTACTGTGTCGAGACATGTTGTATTTTTATAGGATAAAATGAATGCCCGAATGGAGGGGTGAGGCAGTCAAGTCACGATTACGATATGAGCAAGACGTGTGTACATTCGATAAGCTATATAGTGACGGACTTTGCGCGTGTTATTGCATTGTGCAGTTTGTACTGGTTGCGTCCAGTTATATTTGTACCTGTGTTTTACATGTTTGTATAGTTCTAATAAATTCTATAGTAATTCCAACGGCATTTTATTTCGAGTTCTGCGTAATTCGTAACAGAAATAACAAACCATCTGATTGATATACGTATTTCAATGACTTGAAGATATTACAAAAATTCTGTGACAAACATGTTGCATTTGAATGTGTATGGTATTGTGAAGTATTGTTAGTCAAATCAGTTAAATTAAAATGTACTGTGAAGTACTACGTTATCATTTCTTTTTGCTGTTTTCTGAAATTGTAATAATTATTTGAAAAAGAATTATCTTTTTAGTTACCTCTATACACTCTCTGGCACAATAATTAACCGTCCATCACATTGAAGTGCTATTTTTTATCGCTTTCAAATTCTTACAAGCTCCCATACCATTGGTTAAGTGGGTGTTTTAACAATAAGTCAAATAATATTTCCTCTCTTTTAAAACAAGGTGTGACTAAGTTAATTTTTGCTGATTTAGTCATTTGAAATTTTTGCAAGTCGTTCTGTATTACTATTCATGTCCGGTCCCTATATCTTAGATACTAATACTGGAGTAGCCAGGGCTGTGATTGTTGCGCTGACATTAGATTTAGCCAGAGTCCAATCGGTCATATGCTTGATGATCCACGAATCGAACAAAATGCCATCCGGTGACACTAAGAGACTGGTATCTTCACTAGAAGACTGGGACAAGGTTTCAGAAGGTGTACTTAAGAAGGAAACAACCAAAATAGTTTTTGAAATTTCAAAGAAATCACTTTTCACAGCTTCCGAGGGTCAATACTGCTTGTTTGATGGACAGAATGTCAATATAGCATTAGAACCATTACAATAAGGTTATAAGAGAGAAATTTAATGGCGTATTACTCTGCTTGTGTTTTGGACTTGAGCACAGTTCTTCGGAAAGCAAGACTACACTTTTCCCGAAAACACACTTTATGGACTTTGAATCATTAGAAAACAGTGCTCAATTTTTCACAGTCCGAAAGTGCTCTGGAATGTGCCGATGGATGGTAAACATATGCCGTGATGAAATATTTACGAACTCAAATCTGTTGAAACAGAAGGCTTTCAAAGGGGCTTAATAATGGTGCAGGGCAGCAAGACTTGTACGGAATTAACTATACTAGATAGAGTGAGACTCATTTCTAGTCCATAAAGAAATAAATAAAAATATCTACTTTATTTTATTAAGAAATAGCGAGGTAATTATATTGTTTACATATTATTATTATACACATAGCATACTTTGAGAGTTTGTACGCCGCATTTTAGCAAACAAGGTTTGCACTCAGTATATAGTTGTGCCGGAATTATATCTGACAGACGCCGATTTTCAGAGCAAACCTTCCCTTGACTTGAGACCAATGCGACCCAATTCTCTTTCTTGTAGGACGTCCTATAGAGACATATAATCCATGACAATGCTTTAATGCTACCTCACACAGCGGAACTCTTAACGAGTCTGGGAAGATGTCTGGCTCATTTGAAAATATTTTAAAATATTAAACTTGATAATATATATAAATTTAGCCTTCCTAAAATGACGTAAGTTCCCACTTTTTTTAAGTGTCTGTGTAAAGTTATGGCCCACAGGAAGTGTCTGGCAACTGTATATCGTTGTCTATAACAATATCCTATATGACACGTAAAAACTAGCCTTGCTACTTTAACGTAAGTTAGGATAGTTTTTCCACCTTTGATACCTGCTACCCGAAAAACGGCCCCGCTTTTAGCTTATCGAGTATCCTATTCTTTTCTAAGTTAATGTTAAACCACCGATCCTAAAATTTTCATCTTTCCTAAAATCACATAGGTCTGGAGTGACTGGGATCTTCAACTATTAGTAGTAGTAGGTGATTATTTTATTTATTTATTTATTACATATGAAAAATATTTTTTAAGGCTGTATACGCAAAAGGCAACTCACATTTATTACTCATATTTAAAGTCAGTGCAATACTAACTAACTAAAAGCTACTAAAAATTAGCAAGTGAAAAAAAAACTTCGTTTAAAAAAACCGACTTCAAAAACTAGAAAGTATAAAATAACTTATGTCTAAAGCTGTTTTTAATTATAATATCTTATTTTTATTACATATTATCTAAAACATCTCGAAGTCGGTGCAAAGTAAAACATAAAAATTACGTACTATATTTTGAAAATTACTAAGTTTTTTTTCTCTCGGTTACACGGTTTTTTTAAACGAAGTTTTTTTTATTATTTTAACTTTTAGGCCTACGAAAGGTGCCGCGCGCCTTAAAAAATATAGGTCCCAAGAAACGGGAACAAAAAAATTTCGTAAAATGAACACTACTGGGTCAAACTATTTTAAATTTTTAGGGGACCAAATGGCAACAACTCCGCGTCGAACTAAAAAAGAATCACGTAAATCGGATCAAAAATCTCGGAGTAATTGGTACATACATAAAAAAGAACATACCGACCAAGTTGAGAACCTCCTCTTTTTGGAAGTTGGTTAAAAATGATAAAACATACGTGATTCAAGTACTGTTCTATATAAAATAAATTAAATTTTACGTTTGAACTTCGAAGTATATACGATTTTATTTAATTATGTTAGAGACAGTTTGGAGTCTTGTTTATGGTTTTTAAAGAGCCTTCAAATGTACTCTAACTCAGTATGAATATTGAAAATGAAATATAGACTGTATAATGGGGGGTCTATTCACTATAACGCGATGTTTACCAGTCATCTCAAGACAAGGATATATACATAATACATTTTTAATACTTGATTTTCGATATGTACAAATACTCACCCCAAGGTAAAATTTTCATTACCAGTAAAATTTGTATTATAAAAACTTAAAATAACTGGTTGTTCTTCTATAACAATAAACCTCTTACCAAACTGTATACTTTCAATAGCATTAAGTGGTGAAAGTGACCAGCTTTCTCCTTGGTTCTGCAACTCATAAGCTATTTCAGGGATCGTCTCTGAAATTGTAACACGAATGAAATTACTGTAATTCTAAGGTAGTGAAAAATAGCACAAAACTATTAAAACATGTTACTGTTATCATGTTCACTGTTGTCATGAAATGTTCACTTTGAAAGTGACATTTCACCAACTGCTGACGCAAATAAAGAACGCGGTATATTATGTATGTAGTAGTACACATTCCTCTCCAAATTTCAATATCCATTTAAAGCTAACAGTTTTTGAGTTTTTGGTCGTCCAATAATCACGTCTTGTTTCTAGCATCTTCATAATCTAATAAATAAATACACGTGATATTTCACAACAACCATTGATTATTTATTCCTTATCGATATCTGTTGTTTTATATTTAAATCACATCACAACAAATGTCACTGACTAGGGTCATACATCAGACAAAGCTGTATGGACTCAGTTCCTTTGCCTGACATTGTAGCGAATAAAACACAAATGCTCTAGTTAAAAACCATAAATAACGTAGAATTATTGTTCACATTCTTCATTTTTAATTATTCAGTATTATCTCTATAACTCTAGTAAAGGAGGTTTAGTCAATGTCAAACATTAATGGCCAAATTAGCACTGTGAAGTTGGCACCTCGACTTGCGAATTTTTAAACCAACAATATCTCATTCGTTTGTCCATCGTTAGTCCATGTTTGCCCAGGAAAAAATTTCGTTTGCCCACCCTTGGTTCAAAAGTTATTGAACAAAAACTTTTTTTGCAAATTGAAATTCCGGTTCTTCTCATATTTTCGCAAGGTTTAATATTTCTTACACTTGAATGGATTTTAGCGTTGGCTGATCCAATGAACTCGATTGTCCAGGCAAAAGTTTCGTTTGTCCACCCTCTGATCGAACGTTATTGAACAAAAACTTTGTTCCGGAAAAAGTAATTTTGGTTCTTTCCATATTTTCGCGAGGTTTAATGTTTATGACCCATGAATGGTCTTTATCGTTAGCTGACCTAATAAATTCGATTATCCAGGCAAAATTTTCGTTTGTCCACCCTCAGATCAAAAGTTATTGAACAAAAACTTTGTTATTTAAAAAGTAATTTTGGTTCTTTCCATATTTTCGCGAGGTGTAATGTTTATTACACACCAATGGACTTTATGGTTAGCAGATCCAATGAACTCGATTGTCCAGACAAAGCTTTCGTTTGTCCACCCTCAGATTAAAAGTTATTGAACAAAAACTTTGTTCTTTAAAAAGTAATTTTGGTTCTGTCCATATTTTCGCGAGGTTTAATGTTTATGACCCATGAATGGTCTTTATCGTTAGCTGACCTAATGAATTCGATTATCCAGGCAAATTTTTCGTTTGTCCACCCTCAGATCAAAAGTTATTGAACAAAAACTTTGTTCTTTAAAAAGTAATTTTGGTTCTTTCCATATTTTCGCGAGGTGTAATGTTTATTACACACCAATGGACTTTATGGTTAGCAGATCCAATGAACTTGATTGTCCAGACAAAACTTTCGTTTGTCCACCCTCAGATCAAAAGTTATTGAACAAAAACTTTGTTCTTTAAAAAGTAATTTTGGTTCTTTCCATATTTTCGCGAAGTTTAATGTTTATGACCCATGAATGGTCTTTATCGTTAGCTGACCTAATGAATTCGATTATCCAGGCAAAAGTTTCGTTTGTCCACCCTCAGATCAAAAGTTATTGAACAAAAACTTTGTTCTGGAAAAAGTAATTTTTGTTCTTTACATATTTTCGCGAGGTTTAATGTTTTTTTTCCTGGGCAAACGTGGACTAACGATGGACAAACGAATGAGATATTGTTGGTTTAAAAATTCGCAACTCGAGGTGCCAACTTCACAGAGCTGGCCAAATTCTATTTTCAGCCAAGTTCTCGTAGAACATGACAATCACACATGGGTTTCTATTGAAATAAGCTACCTAAACGCATTGTAATTATGCCTGTAGCTAACCATGCCGACTGCTCCTAGGAAAAGCTTTTGAATTTGAATTTAAGAGTTGAAGATTTAGGTTTGTATGTATTTTTAATGCCGTATCATAAAAAAAATTAGGGACTACCCTTAACATTTAGGGGGATGACAAATAGATGTTGTTCGATTCTCAGACCTACCCAATATGCACACAAAATTTCATGAGAATCGGTCAAACCGTTTAAGAGGAGTATAGTAACTAACATTGTGACACGAGAATTTTATATATAAGATATAGGTATATATTGGCATATCGGAAATAAATAATTTTAGATTTAACACTTGTCTATCTGTCGGTTATATTATATTTTGTTTATCTAAGACTTCGTATTTTCGTCTTGTTCTAAAAATACTTAGTGATAGACATATTTTTATGGCAAAAATTGAATGTAATAAAGATGACAAGGGTATTTTTAATCTTTAATATTATAAAATGCTAAACATGTTCTGTCTGTACAGTGAAGCTATAAAAAAACATCTGAATATACTATATAAACAATAGAGAACACGATGCAATTTTTTAGAATTTTTGTCTCTTTTTTCGGGATTCACTTATAAACTACTTTGCCGGTTTCGATGCGGTATCCGCTGATCGACTAATTCTTTTACTTAAATTCTGCGCTTTTTTTATACTGGGAACTGGTAATCCCGCTGGAATTATTCTGGGAAAATTATTTAAAATGATCAAATTAATAAAAAAATTATTTTTACTGAGCAAAAGCCAATTTAATGTAATTAGTGGTCGGCCATGCTCCAAATTCGACCATAATAATTAATGTCAAAGACTAGACTTCTATAATCACAGATTTTGCCAAGGCTACACTGATAATTTGACTTGTACAATAAATAAAAGAGTATATATGCGTGTGTGTGTCAAATATATGGTAGTGTGTGTATTTTTTATTGATTTAATGTACTTATTTTTATGCATAATTAAAAAAAAATATCATTCGTCGCTTCTTCTCCATATAAACTATAAGTGTTTTTTTTTTTTTATTGCAGGAGATCAGCAGACAGGCTGACGGCCCACTTGATGGACAGCGGTTACCATCGCCTATGGACATTTGCAACACCAAAGGTGCTACGAATGCGCTGCTGCTCCCTTTAGGGAACCTGGAACCTGGTCACTAATGCCGGAACACAACACAAGGTTGTTATGGCGGCATACTCTAGACCAGGGGTGGTCGCCATCCAGTCGGGCAAATGCCCTACCACCTGGCAAATGTACGAAATTTTATATCCCAGTAAGTAATAATAAATTGACAAACTAACGCACACATTGTTCATGCATGGGCATAACGACATACAAGGTAATATAGAACGAACTCTGGGGCCGAGGCCAAAAACCCAGATCGAGATAAATAATGATAAATTTGTTACAAATCCCAAGAGTTTCTTAACTACAAACCCTAAGAAAAGAAGATAGAATTATAATTCTGAGTATATACCTGAACCTGAGGATCCCACCACGATAGTACAGTGAACGGCCAAATGTATAAGAACGCTTCTGTAGGCCATTGTGCTGCGATTACTTAGGCTCTGGATGGACTGCAGCAATTAGGTAAGTTGATAGACAACTAACACAAATTAATTAACATCTTACAAGACGCCAAAGCCTCTTTGATTTTATATAAGCTATGACGTCATATCTTTTAGGAGTAACGTAGTATATTAAAATATTTCTTTCATTTCTCATATTCTGAAAGTACGCTCAGAGTTGCCTTATGACAGGAATGAAAACAGCACTTTTCATCCCTGGGAAACGATTCTCCCTGCTGTCAAAAAATTCATAAAACTATGTGAACCATAGATAATACATGCGACTCATCTCCCAATTTTGTTACAGCCATTGTTAAATCGGTGCATAAATTGTAATTTTAAAAAATCAACAAGTTTGTAATATCGTTTTATAGTCTTAATTACTTTTCACTAAATTATTATTTAATTGAGATAATGTTAAGCTAAATATTTACTATCAACAATAACCAAAAAATACTGGCTCGTAGACAGAATGCCACAGAAAAATACTTGACATTTCATATGTGACGTACATTCATCAGATTTAGATATGGGTATAATAAGGCCTGATTTTATTAGACAAGTATCTAGTTGTTTTTTTTAATTTATCAGTATTTATTTACTTTCCTCATATTCGAAATGAGTGTTAACCTCCGGGTGGAAGGCCTGTTTATGCACTTGAATTATCATCTCGTCCCTATATCACTTTCACCTCTCGTGTAAAAATCTACTATTATAGTGATCTTTTAAAATTAAAATAGTACACAGGTATTTTAAGCCCAGATATTTCATACTAAATGTTGTTTTAGAATTTATTGAATATGAAGGCTTTCGACGCAAACTATGGATGGATATTTTTAACTTATTAGTATTAGTGAAGTGAAACTTCTTTATTGGCGTTGGAAAAAAAAATTACCGTCACATTTTTCGGTTACGCGTCACGTCACATTTTTCGGTTATGCGTCACATTATTTTGCAGGATGGCCGAGTGTAGGATGGTGATTGCGTAACAACGAGTTGCTGATAGATGTATTGTGAGACGTTTTTCGAAAAAGGTCATAAAGAAGTTTCACTTCTTACGTGTGTACACTAGTACACGCACAATATTTTTATTTGTTTAATTAATGAGTGCAGTACTTTAAATAACCTGGGTGGGAACCCAGATTCCACCAAAAACTTGTATACTGTATATACACCACATTTAAATGGGCAGCGTGAGTATGTAAATGCAACATCATATGTTGAAAACATGATACTCGCACTGCTTACTTCCCTTGCAGCTGCCCTGCTTGCTACCGTGGCAGTGGGCATAGTAAAAAGAAGAGTTTGGAATTAAAATAATCGAGTTGCTTGCGACTGCAACGTGAGAGTAAAACGGCGTTTGAACAATATTGATTTATTTTACACCTACTTTTCATAATTACTCGGATCTAGCACAACGTATTTTACAGTTGCAATTAATTCCTTTCATAATTAACATAAAATATATTTGATCAAATTCTTACCAAGATCAATTAAATTGAAATCCTTTATTGCGATTTCTATGTTTCTAAATCAAACATTTGCACCACTAATATTCTGTAAACACGAAGGTAATAAAATGGAGAAAAAATCTGTAAGTTATCCACGTTAACCAAAACACTTAACTTGTACACTTTTTCTTATTTAAATATACACATTTCTTTGTGCGTGAGTGGTGCTATGTGACATAATACGCAGTGTGAATAATTCAGCACCAATTTTAAAACAAAGTAATAGATGCTTAGTTAATCATAAACAGGACAATCAATGAGTTTATCCTTAATTTAAATTGATTTTAAAGGAATTATTGAAACCAAAACTATATATTATAATATCATTTTCCTGTTCTCTGTCGAGGAAAGTGTGGAAATATTTCTAATGAGTCGTCAATGTTAGTACAGTAGCCAGATTGTCTCATTATTCCATGCCAAAACACCGAACCTTGCACTGCACTGCGCTGCTTTCTGAACCCTTTCTCTAGATCAGGGTGAATGAATGAATGAATTAATTAATTAAAGAAAACACTTTATTGTTCACCAAAAACTAAAACTACGTTTTTAAAACTAAGTACAGTATACATGTTGAACAAAGGGCTGCCTTATCGCTTAAAGCGATCTCTTCCAGGCAAATAAACTAAGGAAATAAGGTCGGTGCATAGTGTAAGAGAAAGAACATCAGAATATTTAGCTAGGCCACGTCCACCCTCTGTACCGGGTTACTAAATCAGTGGGATAAGTAACTTACTGAACAAGGGTTTATTAGGTTTATTACATACATAATAGTATGTATGTCGTGCATTGTATACTGGTACATCTTCAACTGAGGCCATTCAACGGAGGGCTTGTGAAAACTCAAAAGGCCACATATAACTTTACAGTTCATATTTCTCACAACACATGATTACTACTTAAAAACTATCAATATATAATATTGAAATAAACTACAGAATACAACTTCCACTTTCAGTTCCCGCCAAAAGAAATACACACAATTTGTGAGTATTCGAGCCGCAACCAACTCGATTTCCGATTACAATGTTTATGAAAAAAGTGGCCAGTATTTTTACAAAACAAACAAGTTTTTAATGATATGATATTCTACTTATAGTCTTGAGGGAGTATGGGTAGAATACAATACAAATAAGTTAAGTTTTCTTACATTGTATTCAATAGAATGTAATTTTATAATTGTGTTAGTAGTGATTATTTTTTTAATTTTTTTATTTAATTTTGACATGAAAAAGAAACTGACCGTAACGTAATAAAATTTCATTTAACACTGTTAAAATTTAGTTTAACTAATATTTTTTGTTGGAAATAAATACAACTAGGGTATGATTGTACTGATACCAAGGACCAAATACGATACCATAAGTATAACATTTCAAGGAACACATCTGTACATCTGTACAATGATCTGCCTTTAGATATAAGAACATTTGGTAATTATACGTGTGGTGGTAAGTGGTACTTGTGTTATCGCATTAATCAAGCAAAAAGAAACGCATCTTACGAGGAGCGTTTGGAATATTTCGGAGTTGATTCCCTGGAGACGAGGCGCAACATTTTCGACCCGATGTTTGTATATAAATTAATTATAAAACAGATTGTCCTCAACTACTATATAGAGTCAACTTCAGAGAGCCTGCTAACTATTCCTGCTCACGCATCACTATCTTTACTCCACATTTGAGCAAGACAGTCTTAGGCATTACTTCACCCATTCTACGAATTATTAAAGTATACAATAAATATAGCTCCACTTTAGATATATTTGCCAATTCACTACCTAAGTTTCGCCGAATGTTGCACAATATGCTTTCATCTAATACTTTATATCATTACTGATTTTTTTTAATAATCCTCATTTAAACTATAAGTGTGTGCTTGTGGTTGTGTTTTTATAGAAACTAATGGTCGCCCGTGGTTGAAATTCGACCATAATAAATAATGTCAAAGAGTATATATGCGTGTATGTGTCAAATACATGGTAGTGTGTGTAATGTTTTTTTTTTCAATTCAATTTATTTAATGCGAAAATGGGTATACAAAAGGTGTTAAATTTTACATAGTACAGCTCTCCAAATTCCGCCTTTCGGCATGCATATATAAGTATCCTGCTTACAAATTTTCTTATAACATATTTATTTAATTATTTACCTAATAAAATGTCAACCAATAAATTATAAAAATTGTGTATTACATTATAATGATGTCAATTAAGATTCATACAATTTATATTATAGTTTTGTCATTTAAATATTCATTGATACTGTAATATGCCTTATCGGTTAACATCTTCTTTACACGTTTTCTAAAAATGGCGTTTGATTGTATTAATTGAAATTCTTCTGGGAGGTGATTATACAGTTTTGGTGCTATACAAAATATACTTTTATTGAAAAAACGCGGTTTTGTTGGGAGGGCAGTATAATTTATTCCTATGACGCATGCTCTTGCACGTTTCAAATAAATTAATTTCAATTTTCAATTTTTTATTGATTTAATTTTTTTTTAAGTCGTGGTAGCGTAATGGCTAACGCACGCGTCCAAAACTCTAAGGGCGCGGGTTCGATCCTGACCGGAACGCATGCACCACTTATTCAGTTTTCTGATCTAATGTGCATATTGTTACAAATACCACGTGCTAATAACGGTGAAGGAAAACATTGTGATGCAACCTGCACATCGAGATAACCGATGTGTCAAACCTGCCAAGCCGCCTTGGACAAGCGTGGCGAGTGTAGTGTCCATTCCCCCCTATAATTGGATGCCCGAGTCCAGCAGTGTAACATTTGTGGGCTGATATTTTTATCTAATATATAAAATTCTCGTGTCACAGTTTTCGTTGCCATACTCCTCCGAAACGGCTTGACCGATTTTGATGAAATTTTTTGTGCTTATCCGGTATCTATGAGAATCGGCCAACATCTATTTTTCATCACCCTAAATGTTAGGGGTAGTCCACCCCTAAATTTTTTTATTTATTTTTTAGACAAAATTTTTAATTTCTATTTTTTTATGATACAACATACAAAAATACATACAACCCTAAATTTTCAACCCTCTACGATCAACCCCTATTTTTTACCGGGCAGGACGACGTCTGCCGGGACAGCTAGTAATATATATTATTACGAGCTACAGGACTTGAATTAAAATGCCGTTGGAATTACTATAGAATTTATTAGAACTGTACAAACACGTACGAAACAGGCACAATTATAGAATAGAATAGAATAATTTATTCAGTAAAAAAACATGTAAAAAGTAACAATATAAAAGACAATATAGGTTGGTTAAAAGCTAATGTATGAGCGCTTCAACACCTAAAACTAGGTAAAAACCTGTTTTATATTAGGTGTTGATACTCTTCCAATGCTCAATTATTATTATATTTAACATTAACACAATGTATATGTGTGTGTGTGTTCATATAATTATTACTTAAATCACCATTTTGAGTAAATTCTCAGTTTCCTTGTAATCTTGAGTTTGCAGCCAACTATAAACTTTAAATTTAAATTTATGATTATTTAACGAATCAAAAGATAGTATTTTATTTATTTTATTACATAAATATTTGCCTAAGTAACAAGGAAATCTATTTATAAAACGGTTTTGAAATTGAACGGTTTAAAAATAATAAATTTGTTTCGTTTGTCTATTATATCATTTATTATATATATTATTTGACTTATTTTGCTTTAATAATAATGACTGAATAATTAGTTGATTCACTGTGAGTAATTTATTTTCATGGAATAGGTTTTTAGTTGAGTACAAAAACGATTTGAAGTGACTAACTTTTAGTCACGCCCTGTGAGTGCGTTCCAGTATAAGCAGATGGGACTTCGCTGCGCCCCCTCAGGAATTTATACAATACGTTAACAAGGACTGACATAGAGCGAGATACAAAATCCTTAAGACTTTTGAATCAGCAACATGTCTTATATTTCTGAAGATTGCCTAATGGCATTAGCCTACGAACGCGATTTGAGACTGCTGTTATGTGGGAGTCATAACGTAGAAAAGGATCAATAACTATTCCTAAGTACTTTACTTTTGGTTGACTTATAAAACATGGACAAATGCAATTAATATCAATAATATCATTGACTTTACACAATACGGAGTGTGCATAAATATTGAGTGACTCTGTATATGGTTGAGTTCTTCTTGTAATTGAAAAAGTGACGTAGTTAGTTTTAGCTGTATGTATGATGTATGATTAAAGAATGACTAAACAGATATACAATGCAAAAGTGGATGGTTGCAGAAGTCGCGGAAGGCCACGACACACCTTCCATGATCAAGTTGATCGTGTATTAGCAGAAGGTGATGTCAGGATTAAGAACAGACGAGTGTGCATGACAAGAGCTATGAATGTCAAAGAAGCAAGTGAGGTGTGTAAGAATAAGCCTGTATGGCGCACTGTTGTTCGTGCCTACCCCGCAAGGGACCTGGCGTGAAGTTTATTTCGAAGCCAAATACACGTATGACGCAGCGTTCCAGGATTCACCCCAGAAAACAAGTGCAGTATCGTCAGCAAACGTAAAAACTTTACCATTTTCTATTTGAATATCTATCACAAAGTTGATTTATATAGACCAAAAAGAGGGTCAGCCCTAGGATGCTGCCTATTATGACTGGATACAACCAGTAACACGGCACGATTCAATAATACGCGCCAAGTCCGTCACTGAATTGTACACACGTCTTGCTAATATCGTAATCGTCGCTTGACTGCCCCACCCCTGTGCACGGGCATTGTTTTATACTAACTATACAGTATAAAAAATCGACCACGGGCACTGGGGTTTCTGGGAAGTTTGGGGTTGTCTGGAAGAGATCGCTTTTTAGCGATAAGACCGCCCTTTGTATAACTAGATATAATTTTAGTCTTAAGTTCATGTTTGTACTGTTGTACAATAAAGAGCTATCTATCTATCTATATATAATGTAAAATATAACGAAAACCTCAAACGGCTCAAATATTCAACCCTAGGAACAGTTTATATATATGAGCCGTCTGGGGTGGAGACTTTGGAGACTAGTTAGTGTAGTTTAGTGGAGACCTGCTTACCGCTGCCGTATGCGTGAGAGAAAGGGAAGCCAGACAGACTGGCACCGTAACGCGTTACGTAACGAAGCGGTTTACCCTCCCATAAGAAGGTATGACTTCAAAATTGCAATTCGTTTCTTTTACAACATGACCCCGTCGTACGTTGTCGCCACATTGTCTGGAATAAGGCAGCCTCGGATTTTACTTCGACACCCCTTAGGCGGGTGTGGATTTATCCCTATCCCAGTTTACGGCCATGTCAAGCCACCGCCCGTTATACTGCATATTGGTAACACATTTTGTTAAACAAATACCCAACGAAGCACCCTTACATTTCGCATTTATACGAGTGCTAGTGATGGGAACGCTTTCAAATTTTAAATATTAAACAAGAATATTTTAGTATTCTCATTTATAATATCATGTATCATCTGTTCGTTACGGCTTCATCTCTGTTTGTGTTAAAGATTTAGGTTGTGGCCGAATAAGTCACTTATTTTTTTTAATTTATTAAAAAAAACCCACAGCGCATATTAATCATACAAACAAACAAAATAGGTAGGTACTTATCATAACTGGTTTTTCCAAGTTAAATTGTGAGCAATCGAGCGAACTAAAGTGAAAAATGCAATAAAAATATACATAAGTTAATAAGTGAAATAAATACTTACACACATACATAATAACTACAATAAAAACATATGGATACAGGGATATCTAAATAAAATACATTGACTGATACATGTAAATATATATATACTCGTATATATATATATATATATATATAGTCTATAATATAGAGTAACATTTAAAAAAATAAAAAAATATTGACATTAATTAAACATATTACATAAATATATTGTTATTTTTCATATTATCTGGTATCTGTTTGTTCTAATAATTGATTTTCAGATTAAACTTCTGAAAACAGGCTTAGAGTAACGAAACAAGTCGATATCACTAAATTTAGTGTTGTCTTATTGAAAGTATTAAAACATACGCCATTAACGCGTACCCACATTAGTTTTTATATTACGGTCAAATTAATAAATTGGTGATTCTATAGGTTTATCAGAATAACATAACTCCGGCCTCCAATTATAGCGAAACAGCAAGTATATTCCAGCCACACTTGCCCAAGGCGGTTTGACAGGTTTGACACATACGTTATCTCGATGTCCAGGTTGCATCACGATGTTTTCCTTCACCGTTGTTAGCACTTGGTAAGTGTAACAATAAGCACATTAAATTGAAAAATTGCCTAGGAAGTGCATGCGTTCCGGCTAGGATTCGAACCTGCGCCCTTGGAGTTTGGAACGCGTTCGTTAGCCAGTACACTACCGCGACATTTAATAATCAATAACCAGTAATTATGCATAACCACCATTAATTCTGGGAAATATTATTAATAAAGTATTGGCAAAATTTTATTCATTTACCATATTTACCAAAAGTGGTGAATATGCATAATTACCGGTTATTAAATACAATCAATCAATCAAAAATAGTCGTGGTAGTGTTGGCAACACCAACATAAAATTTTATTTTATTTTATTACTTCCAACATTGTTATTGCATTTATTTTGTTCTTCCGATGGGATTGTAGCCGAAGGCAGACGCCTTCGTATATAAATGATTATATTACAAGTTTTCACCCCATAACAGTGTTTTCACTTCCACCACTACATCGACCTGGGTATCCTAGGCCCACCACATCAGCGTGGCAACAAATATTTATTATATATGTGCGAGGAGCTGCGCACAGTAGCATAATGACTAGCGCACGCGTCCCAATCTCAGAGGACGCGGGTTCGATCCTGGCCGGAAGCATGCACCACTTAGTCAGTTTTCTGATCTAATGCGCATATTGTTACAATTACCACGTGCTACCAACGGTGAAGGAAAACATCGTGGTGGAAACTGCACATTGAGATAACCGAGGTGTCAAACCTGCCATGCCCGCTTGGTCAAGCGGGGCGCGTATGTTGTCAGTTCCCCCTATAATAGGAGGCCCGAGCCCAGCAGTGGGACAGTTATGGGCTGATGTCTTATCATATGTTACATACCGACAAAGGTAAACGCACAGCACAAGTATACATATTTGTGGCTTTCGGGGTTGAGACTTTGGGGCCTTGGGGACGTGAGGCTTATCAACTTTATCGAGACCTTTCAAGGCGATTGAAAGAAGTCTCGCGTGACCATAGGGCTGGCCTATAATTATATAGGGCAATAGATTAGCGTTGCCATACAACGTGGGAATGCGGCCAGCATTTTGAGAACGCTCCCCACCGACAGCGATCTGGACTACATATTTTACTTGTAAATCTGTATACATATTATAAACGCGAAAGTTTGTAAGAATGTATGGAGGTATGTTTGTTACTCTTTCACGCAAAAACTACTGAATGGATTTTGATGAAACTTTACATTAATATAGCTTATACATGAGAATAACATAGGCTATTATTTTATAAAGGTAAAGTGCCAGTTATCCAAAATATAACGATTTTCCATTAGCACGCAGGTAAAACCGAGGGCGCAGCTAGTATGTTTATCATAGTATCTAATTTCTAAGTATGTTTTGTAGTGTAATTTATTTATAATTTTGTTTATTTTTAAGTATTTAGTTTAATTTATAATTTACTTTTATTGGAACGAAGTTCCTTATCGCGCGTTGCGAAAGGGGGCTAGACGGAAAAAATTAAGACCAAAAGTTGTAACGACACTTTTTGCTATAGTTGTAAGCCGTGCAGCGTGCGCGTGTTTCTCTGTCCGTCTCTCTCTCTCTCTCTCTCTCTCATAGAAAGCAAGCCAGTTATTTTCGTTTCATCTTTCTATTTCACATTGAACAGTGTAGTGTCGCGACGATTATTTTTGTTGAGTGTATACAGGTTTTTTGTACATAATAAAAAATAAAAAATAATAACAATAAAAATCCTGACAGTGTTTCTGCACAAGTTCCGGATATTACTGATGGAGTTAGGTAAGTAAGGAACTTCGTTCCATTCGGGTGTCTCTTGTTTTTCATTACTTTATACCGATTTATATGACTGAATTTCTTACAATTTATTTCAAATAACTGAAATGTGAATATATTAACAAGAAATTTTAATATCACTCTCATGTTTTTACAATCTGGGCCAAAGAGTCTGTGTAAGCTTATTCGTCTCCTTTGAAACCCTTCCATTATTCCCTTTAAACGTATAGTACCTTTATCTACGCAGAAGTACACATTTCAGTACAATAAATGTTTAGCACACACTCTATAAATAAAATGGATCACAACAAATTGAGTATAGTTACTAGATCTATCACACTCGATATTTCGGGGAACCCCCAGTGGGTTTGTAAACAAAACTTTTATCCTGATTTCGTCTGAATTTCTCTAGGGAGTAAGGTCAAAAATCAAGATATTTATTATCTTGTATTGTGTCTATGGAAAACTTTTATTTATCTTTAGTTAGAGATGTTCTTGTAACTTTGCTCGCGTAATTATCGATTTTATCAAAATTAATGAATCTAGAGCCCACGAGGGCCAGATCTTCGTCATCTTATAAAAAGTTGAAAGTTTTTCTGTGGATGTCCCCTATGTAAGAACAACCAGCGATTTTAGAGTTTGGCTTGTGGTTATTTGGGCAGGTAACAGGTAGTAAAGGTATAAAAAATAGTACCTTACTTTGGTAAAGTATAAAGCTCAATTTTTTTATATTTTGATCGGGATAACTTTAGAAACCTCGTCATCCATTACCGGACACTTATGACAGTTGCTACCCCCTGCCAGACACCCCTAAACTTTCATATATTATAATTACACTTTCGTTATAGTATAAAAGCTATATTGGTTCAACTTTACAATAATGGACACTGAATTTTAAGTAGTGGAGGCTGGAAGGGGGAAGGGGGGGAAGAGTACTTCTCCCTCCTGCAACCCCCATGTCTAGGAGACATGTAGTTTTGGAGATATGATTTTTTTTGTAAACATAACTTTACTAATTTTTTTCATAATGGTGTACTTATTTCTTGAGTCTAAATACGAGAAATGCAGAAGAAAAGTTAGTGGTCAATGTAAAAAACATTTAATACAGTCTAAAAACGCGGACTAAAGCCCACAAGCCTAGCGAGCAAAGCAAGTGTGCCATGACAGCGGTCAACAAATGTCACAACCGATTTGTAACCACCATTTAAATAGTTATCAATAAATAAATGGTGACCAGTCGGTTCTGGCACTCGCCGGCCGCTACCGCGGCACGCTCGCTTCGCTCGCTCGGCTCGTGCGCTTTGGTCTAAACACTAACCCAACCCAACCAACTCACCATTTAAGTCACTGGTCGCGAGAGACACTGTCGTTGCACCAGTTCGTAGTCGCTCATTATTAAAAAATAAAACGGCGGCAAAATATTCATAGTGCCACCTAATGCATCGATGTTTGTAATAAAAATAAATCGATTACAAATACTTCTCATTCCAACTCGTAATTATAATCAAGAACAATAATTTTCATATTTCAAAATGGATATTATTGGAATATCGAATGATATTCGAATAAAAAAACGATATTATTGACATACTGATTTGGTAACATTTATTTATCGTCGTAAAGTGAAAAAAAGTGACAATACTGTGATTTATTATTATGTACTTTAAAATTATAATAACTAATTCAAAACTTGTTTACTAAACTAAAAAAACGGTTTTAGTGTTTATATATCATGTGTAAGTGTATTCCTAAAGACAAATCAAAGTTTTTTTCAACAAAAGTGACATAACCTTGTTTATCAAACATATTTTTGTTTTTCCCATTATTCATTCAAAACTTGTTGGTGGACCCTAAAAACTTGTTTCCTAGCCCAAATAAGAGGTCTAGTGTCTATATATAAGGCGTATGTATACCCCTAAACTTGATTTTCGTAAAATTCAGTGTCCATTATTGTAAAGTTGAGCCGCTATATTTTATATATTTTACTTGGGGACCTTTAAAAAAAGTTACCCCAATAGCCGGACAGTTTTAATGGTTTTTACATCTTACCAGACACATTGAAAGTCCGCTGTAGGTGCGTGCGCGAGTGTTTCGGTGCGATCTTTTAAGATATCCAGTAGAAATAATAATTTTAATACGTTCACAGCCATGTTATATAAAGTCAAAAATGTTATTTAAATATTATAAAATACAAAAAAAGTATTATAACATGTAAAAAAATATCTAATCGTTTTTATTAATTTCATGTTCAATTTTAAATATTGTGAAGAATAGATCGTATAGGCCGAAAGAAGGTTATATAGCGGTACGAAAAATATACCATTCGTTGGGATATGTAATTATGCAATCCTCCTAAACTAAGCAACGGATTTTTATGAGGTTTTCATCATCTTAATATATATAAATGAATGTTTGTCTGTATGTCCTTTATAGAATCGTAAACTATACATTTGATCATGTGATGATCTTTAGCAAAGTTGTTGTGCATGAGTCAGAGAAGGTTTCTGAGTTGGTTCACAATTGGACCCGGTAGGTGGCGCTGCTGTCGGCATATTGATTGAAGCTTTCCCGGACAGGACGACGTCTGCCGGGACAGCTAGTTAATTATATAATGTTTAAATGAAAGTTTATATATGTAAAAAAGCTAATTAAAATTTTATACAAGTAAAATAGAATTACTTGCTAGGATGTGATGCGGGATGTGTGCTACGCGGGAAACTCTAATATAATGTAATATTAAAATTATGTAAGAGCGGGATGTTCAATCTGATGCAAGTAAAATGGCGATCCCATAGATTATACGTTGTATACCTGTGTTTGTTAAGAATAAATATGTTCATTCTTATTGTGTGGTGAAATATAAAATGTGCGAAAACAGAATTTTTATACCGATATGTTACCAGCTTTACAACACTATTAAACTCCCATTACTTGGAAAGTATTATGTCGAAAATAAATGCTATTTTATGCACACAGGACGTGATTGAATCTGTCTTGTGTGGGGTTATCGATACTAGACTTGGGTAGCTCATGAATGAAAGATAACGATGAGCTAGTTCTCTTTACAAAATTTAATTAATTCGCTCAATTAACAAAGAAATAGTTCTACACTTCAAATGGCTCATCGGCTCAATCAGCTCAACCGGCTCAATTGCCGACACCGAGCAAAATGTCATCAATACGTGCAGTTTGAAAAAGTCTTTGTGATTATAAAAATAACGTTAGAATACTTGAGCACATGCATTTATTAATATATCGGTTTTTTATAGGATTCATTTCGGAGAATGTGCAGTTGAACTGTTCGACCTGATTCCCTACACCATTCCATCTTCAGATCACAAGGCGCTTTGGTCTACGCCTTTGTTGCACAATGGCAACGCCACCAGTGCATACTAAATGTTTCACCTCATATACTTAATTGTGTTGTGGTGGGAATTGTCACTGCAGCACGATTTTATACTTCTACGGCCTTACTTATAATCGTTTCTTAAATTTAAAGAAACTACTTAGCAACTAATTAATGAAAATCTCACCCATAAACACCTCTTTAGTCGAATATTTTGGGTACAACCTACGTTAATCATTCAAATTTCGTTTATCTGTGCTCCTCATAGGTACACAACAGGTATACACGTTTATAAGTGAAAAAAGAGATATTCATTGATTAGGGACTGATTCTGATTCTCTTACTTATGAGATGCCTAATCGTTTCTTAACGAGATTATTATAAGTAAGGCCGTTGTAGAGCAACGAACCGTTATAATATTATGTAAACATCTGTTTCTTATTATTATATATATAACATATTACCTCCTGAAAATGTCCAGAACAAAAAAATACCTCATGTTTTATTCGAATCGTTCAGATTCCATTAACTTTTAATAAAGCCTTAGCCCGTACAGTTTGTTTCTCAAAAATCGAATAAAACATTCAACTCATGAATCTACCAACTTGAACTTTAACTGATGGCACTTAAATCACAATTTATTGTACGCAATCCCATTCTACAATTGTTTATTGGCCCTTTAAGGGGTTATCGGGGGCCGTTAGAAGGGATCTGACCTGATTGGAACGTAGTACCGATCAATCAAGCCGGTATTGGATGCTTCTATTAAGTGAACCCTTTTTTAGATTTTTGTTAATCTTAATTTTAACAGTTCTACATTATAAGTATATTGTGAAGGAATTTATAGTGACGTGGGCTCGCCGAATGTTCGCCTGTACCGACAACGGACATCACACGTATGTTCATGGAATTACACTCCCTCCATGCTTGGCCTGCAGACCATCAAGGCCTCTAGTGACCGAACCCCGTGTCTTCTTCGTCGTGAAACTTTCGTTTCATCATCTCGTTTCATTTTTTTTGTTGCAGGAGCTAAGCAGACAGGCAGACGGCCCACTTGATGGAAAGCGGTTACCATCTGCAACACCAACAAAGGTGCTACAAATGCGCTGCTGCTCTCTTAAGGGAGACTAAACCTGGTCACTAATGCCGGAACACAACTCAAGGTTGTTATGGCGACATACTTTAGACCAGGGGTGGTAGCCAACCGGTCGGGCAAATGCCCTAGCACCTGGCTGTGGGTTGTGTTGTCGCCTCTTACGACAAGCCGCCCGGCCGTAGGAAATCGGATTCTTTCTCCGTTCCTGGACGGATAAAAGGTACTTTAAGTATTTAAGGTACTTTCTACTTACACTATTCTTTTTACATTGCCTAAACACATCTACGATATTATCACGTTGAGTAATTAGCGGTTTCTTTTCGCTTTTTATAAAACCTGTGGGCTCAGGTGAATGAGATTGCTTGAGTCTATTAAATTTATAATATTACTTATAGCTATCTTATTTTTATCTTACTACTATATACCTCGCGGCTTATACAAGGGTACCCACAGGGGGGCTATGTGACGAAGCCTTAGGTGAGTAGCAACACTTCGGACCTACCTCCGGGGGCCAAGGCAAGGCCTCAACCTCCATGCTTAACTTAGCCAGCCGGCACGGAGTGGGGATCGCTAGAGCTAAGACTCAAGCTCCAAGGGTAGAAGTGATAAATGGCATCACGTCAGAAGTAGCTTCGGTGAACCTGCAGCCTACCTCTCTACACTCCGTAGCCACTCACATCCATTTTTCTCCTGTCTTCTATGGCATTTTTTGCGGCCCGTAGAAGGGAGAGGAGTGGCGAGTCACCGTCTGCCCATTTTGCCATGTTCCCCGCAGGCGCCATAGTCCACATATTCCCAGACACCTAATACCACTAGCAGTTCACCCCAATAGCCCGGTACATTTTATTCTCATTTCTCACAATAGTCCTACACTGGCAGGGCCTTGTCCTTGGGTGCATTATTATATGATGTAGACAGAGACAGTCGCCGGCCAGTATCACGCCACATTTAGATAAAATATGTCAAGGGGCCTCTACGTGTTAGCCTCCCCATGGCCCCAAGCAAGCCCTCGAAAAGTTCGGGGCATTTTTATGGCCCGGGGTATAAAGACATACAATAAATACAATAATAATTTAGAACAAAAAAATCCATTTTATTTTAGTACAAATAAATAATCTTACAGTTTTCCCAAACTTTATGAGCTCAAATTTTCGTATTACAATTAAGAACTTCTTAAATAAGTAAATCTACTTTAGAGAAAATAATTGGAATCGGCCAAAGTAATTCTCCTAATTAAGACAACCGGAGAATAGGGTATTATTCTGTCCTATTGGAAAAAGGTTCGATGGCTTCCAAGAATACGGATTGTTGATTGATTTGCGTAGATTGAATTAAAATTTCTATTAGACGCAAGCCAACAAAAGAGACGTAATTCTTATTTTTGTTTATTTATTTTTTAACCGACTTCGAAAAAAGGAGGAGGTTCTCAATTCGTCGGGATCTTTTTTTTGTGTTTTTTTTTTGTTGCTTTTTTTTATGTATGTTCGCCGATTACTCCGTGATTTATGATCCGATTTACGTGATTATTTTTTGTTCGACGCGGAATAGCTTCCAATTGGTCCCCTAAAAATTTTACATAGTTTGGCCCAGTAGTTTTCATTTTATGAACATTTTTCATGGAAATAATTTTCACTCCGTTCCATATGTTCGCCGATTACTCCGTGATTTATGATCCGATTTACGTGATTCTTTTTTTGTTCGACGCGGAATAGCTGCCATTTGGTCCCCTAAAAATTTGACATCGTTTGGCTCAGTAGTTTTCATTTTACGAAAAATTTTTTGTTCCCGGTTCTTGGGACCTATATTTTTTAAGAAGCGCGGCACCATTCGTACGTCCACCCATACATAGTTAGACACTAAAAAGTAACAAATAAAATTTAAAAACTTCGTTTAAAAAAACCGACTTCATAACCTAAAAAACTAAAATGTATAAAATAACGTATTTCTAAAGCTATTATTATTATTATTATCTAAAACATCTTGAAGTCGGTGCAAAGTAAAACATAAAAATTACTATAGTTTGAAAATTACTAAACACCGACTTTAAGATGTTTTAGATAATATATATTAATAATAATAGCTTTAGAAATACGTTATTTTATACATTTTAGTTTTTTAGTTTTTGAAGTCGGTTTTTTTAAACGAAGTTTTTAATTATCATAAAGTAATTATATTTTACAAGCATTTTCTTTGTCAAATCGCAAAATAGGTTGTCGGAGCCTTACGAGAACACTGCGAGAAAGCGAAAAAAGCGCGAGAAACGTGAATGTCGAAGGGGTCCTCATATTTTCGCGACGTTATTGCGTGGTTGCCGCAAAAATGTGGATGGCTCATTACAAATATAATAATAGAAATAGGTGGAGACATGTGACATAACATACTGTGACGAATGAGGGTAGAACGATATAGCTACGTAAGATAGTTTCAAGACATTCCGAAAAAATATAAGATTCTGGAAATAAAAGACAAGAACAGGTACGGCTTAGAAGATGAGCAAAATGCATGTATTAGGTTAATGTAATGTTTGGTACATTACATTGTTTATAACCTTCTTAAAATTGTAATGTGTTATATAAAAACATGGAACAATAACAATGTAAGTGTTTGTATAAACATCTGATACTCAAGCTTAATTACATTATTTTCACCTTTGTCATTAATCCAAAAGTCTGAATCCGTAAATGCTAAAGTTTAAAAAAAATGACGGTCAGTTGTTTGTTCACGACTATAAAAGCGGAAGGTTCGGCCGGCATGGCTCATTCTCGACGCAGACTTCGAACAGTACAGAGCTCCGAAGTTGTTCACCATACCTGCTAAGAAATTAAGTAAATTATTGATCTTATTATATACCTATACCAATTATGTACTAATAAATTAGGAACTATTTAAAAATTTAAAATATTTTATTAGCTATTATATGCATGAGGCAAAGGCCTCTGTGGCTGAGTGGGATAAGCTTTTGCTTGCTAGCTGACTGGAACGCAAAGTCTCAGGCTTCGATTCCTGGCATGATAAATTTCATAAACGATCTTTGTTATTTACTATGGTCTGGCTGTCTGAGTCATAGAGTGGTCCGCTGTATATTACCGATAACACAAGTGTAACTTGCTTAATTTATGAATATACAATGTGTATGTGTTTCTGCCGATTTATTAATTACTTATCGTTATTTAAATATAGGAAACTAGTATAGTTTTTCTCAGTTTGGATTCCTGTCTCCCTCTGCTCTATTTTATGAAATCTGTGTATCTTATAAGTAAGGATTATTCATAAGGTTTCATTTTGTTAAATAAAACTATTATTTTTAAGAGAAACAGTAAAGATTATCATAAATATTAAACCCTAAGTTACAACTGAGTACGAAGCCGAGTTCAGTGGGAGATAGAGAAGCAACAAAAGCGAGTTAAAAGAGGAGTTCAGTGAATGATAGTGACCAACAGGAGTGAGATAACAGCAAGAAGGGGCTGTTGACGTATTCTTGGTGACCTTGAAACGAGCTACGAAAAGCATGTTCGGGAGTAAGCACAAAAATAACGAATAGAGCATGTATAAGTAACCGGCCACTTGGGAGTAAAAAACATTATTTGTTTTCTACTTTTTTCTAAAACAAAAATGACTATAACATTTGCTTATGTCGTCTGTATCGTGTGCTGAATTTATGATTGCTCTATGAATTATATATACATCTATTTGCCCTTTAACATGTAGGACACCTGAGAGTAAGTCATCTCAGATATCTGACACACACGTCTACCTTTTATTGATATTGATGCTATAATATCCGAATCCGTGGAATAACTTTTTATTATGATTTGCTACAAATATTTTTTATATCTTTTCTATCTGATGAAGAAATAATTCATTTTAAGGTTCTGTACCCAAGTGTCATATAAGTAGGCATTATAAATTCGTCATGTCATGTATATAACTTGTCACAATCATATTTTATCAAGACGATAAGTAACTATAGGTTTTTAGACGGGAGTTGTAGTTAGTTTTATCAAGCTAGAAGCAAGCTACTAGAGCATTGAAAACATACAATTTAGCTGAGACCTTTGCTTGAAGATTATTCTAAATATTCATAATCATGGATGCTAGAAACTGATTACATACACAATTCTTGCGAAGTCATTTTTATAAAACCAATCCTTTTACTTATGTGAGTATATTAAATGTGTATATGAATTTTAAATACTGTTACTAGCTACAGGACTCGAATTAAAATAAATGCAGTTGGAATTACTATAGACTTTATTAGAACTGTACAAACACGTATAAAACAGGCAAAAAATAAAAATGGATGCAACCAGTTCACACTGCACGATTCAGTGCAATTCAACACGCGCAAAGTCCGTGACTATGTCGCTAATCGAAAGTACTACACGTCTTAATCGTATCGTAGTCGTCGACTGACTTCTCCATCCCTCCGTTCGGGCATTGTTTTATAATGCCCGAACCTATACAGAAAAAAAAAATCGACCGCGTGCCAGTGGACCGCTCGGCACTCGGTAAACACCAGTGAATTTCCGAGAAATAGTAATTTGCACATCTGTCAAGCTTCGGTGCAATGCAATAAAAACAAGGCAATTAGCTCGACACTTAATGACAGTCATAAAACTAGTACGATAACAATAGATGTTTTTAAAGTTTAAACACGAAGTAAATAAATAATAAATAAAATAATTCGTTTCAGAACATGCAGATGTGCGGTCTTTGTCGGTATGTAACAATACATATAGCAAAAGACTGTTTCGTTTAGAAAAAAATACGTTGCTAAAGATTTTGTATACCTATAGGTATATAATTTTGGATTTTGAAGGATTATGTGATAGTCGTCGTTATTTTTATTCATCCGGTCAATGGACAACTAGACACTTCATATAAGGATTAGTCGTCCGGTTAGCGGACGATTATTAGCTAACTATCCGTTTAGTGGACGACTTGACACTTCGTATAAGGATTAGTCGTCCGATTAGCAGACGATTACCTATTCATCCGGTTAGTGGACGATTAGACCCTTCGTATAAGAATGAGTCGTCCGGTTAGCGGATGATTATTCTTCACCTGTAAGTGGACGACCGACCAATTCGTATAAAACATGTAACTGTTTTTGCCTGTTTTCATTTCTTAAACAGCTCGTAAACTGCTTCAATGCAAAAGCCAGTGATTTTGCCAATATTAAAGTTGTATGAAGAGGCAAGCGGAAAAAGAAAAACATGTACTTATATATAAACCAAATAATTTGTTCAGTAGTTGGTATTGTTACGTGCGAGCGGGGTTACGCACTTATGGATTGGAAGAAAACACCAGTTTTTAATTTAAAAGCTTTTATTGACTTACACAGCCGCACGTAGTACCTCTTTGTAGGGTTGCCCCTATACGCACGACCAACGATGCACAGTCCCGACGATAAGTTGTCACACCCTCAATACCATCGCCGATATTGCGCGGACCACCTCCAATATTATCGCGGGTAGCTCGCTTCTGGCTCCTCCTTCGAACTACGCTAAACACCTCCTTCGCGTATCTGTCCACCAAACTTGTCACTAAATTTACCACTTAATCCGTCTCTGTACTCTATTAACCTTCTCTGATAACCCTTTAGTATCGCACTTGTCGTTTCACCGTCTTGAACTGAACTCAACTTTAAACTCAACTGTCAACTCTAAAACTGCTCGGTAGGCGCGCCTTACGCTGTTTATATACCCGGAAGAATTTTCTAGAACCCCTCTATCTATCTCTGTCTCTTCCTTCCCGAACCTTCTGTTCGGGAACTTTCATTTATACATCAATCCCTTTCTAACATCTATCTGTCTCTTTCTTTCGGTCATCGTCTATCCCTTTTTAACATCTATCTGTCTCTTTCTTTCGTTTATATTCTATCTCTTTCTAACATCTATCCGTCCTTGTCTTTTCTTTCCAAAAATGTCTAGTATTTTCTAAAAGTTCTAGAACTGATTTACGCTGTTGGGCAGTTCTACCCTTGGTCGCCACAGTACTTTTTTTGTGTACCTGAAAATAATTGGATTATATATTTATACATTTGTTTTATGGCATGGCAAATTTTGTAAAACGCACTTTCCGTTATTTATTGTGGTATCCGTTACGTATATATATAATCAGTAAAAAAATCAATTTGGAATTGGGTTTTATTAATCTGGCCATTTTAAATCATTTCCACTAAAATGCCTGCGGGATTCTCAGGATAAAAAGCAGGACAGATTTTAAGTTTGAGAATTAGCTGTTGATCAGCGAAAATCGCATCGAAATCAACCCATTAGTTTTTACGTGAATCCCGAAGAAACAAACTGACGATTAATTATTATTACATTATAGAATTAGACAAGAAATAAAAAATAAATTGCATAATGTTCTCCACCATTTACATAGTCAATTCCACTAGTTTTCGTAAGTTTCTCTACATTATTAATGTTGCTTTAATATATAGCGTCGGTACGTTCAGAATTTTATAATATGATATAGATTGTCGAAATGTTTTTCTTTAAATCTGCTGTCAATGTCATAATTAAAATAATGGAGTACCCAGTTGATGTAATATTGGAGGAGATAAACTATTTTTTGTTACTTTTCTATCCATTATGTCTCAGAAAGATGTCTATTTATTTTCGCGTCATTAATCTTTATGTCTGCGTTGTTTTTGATGGATTTTTTATAGTTTCAAGGCAACCTTGACATTGAAAGTATGATCATTATATGAACCCAGTTCGAAGTTTTATACTTATTGATCAATCATAGATCATTAATTATTTTTCAACATGAATATTTATGTGTGCGCACATGTTTAATATTGATTTATTATCACTTACTGCTAAAACTAAATTATTGATGTAAAATTTCAATGCAAAGTTGTTGTATGTAAATGAAGTATTGCATCGGTGAATAGTGTAATTGGTAGATGGTAGGGTATTTGCCCATCTGGATGGCTACTACCCCTGGGCTAGAGTATGCCGCCATAACAACTGTTGTGTTCAGGCATTAGTCAGGTCAGATTCCAGTCTCCCTTTAGAGAGGGGTAGAAAATAGGTAGCGCCTAGTCACATGTTCATAGGCTACGGTAACCGTTTTTTACCCCTTGGGCCGTCTGCCTGTCTGCTGAACTTATATAATAAAAATATTTTAAAGGTAAGTCAATTGTGTGTTATTTTTTCGCCCTCTATTTTATATGTGTAGCCGCAGACGTCCGATCACCAGGGCGGCTTTTCGTAAATGACCGTTAAGCTCCCGTCCCGTGTTTCGTCACGTCAGCACGTGTAATCGCTCGAGCGCGCTTATTATTATTAAATCTGATATTTCGTTTAGCAGCTAAATGTGTGGTGTATTATAAAATATTAATCGACATTTTTACAAAATAAATATGCAATCCTGAACTGCAATTCAAAACAAACAACAGTATTTTATTTTTACCTACAGACTATATGTAAATAATTTTGAAAATTTATTGTAACTATAATGTGTAAGTGAATATGTGTTTCGTGTTCATTAATTATTTATATTTGTAATTATTGTAAATTTGTTTTATGTACTTATTGTATTAACGCTATGGGACATGTGTTCCTGAAATAAAAATATGAGTGTACCTAAAAAGGTAAACATCTACCCAAATCTTGAATTCTTAAACAATCTGATATCATAGTCTAGTTGTCCGTTCTACACCTGGGATAATGTGTCACGCAGATAAACGTGATGACGTCAAGGGTCAAGGGTAGTAGTAGGGTAGTTATTTTAGAAGCGACATTTTTAATACTGTTGGACATTGACAAATATTTCATGTATAGGATTACACTTATATACACTTAAACATTAAAGGCGTTATTTTTTATTGATAACAAAAGGAGCACACCTACGATAATGTTATAGTTATTCACTGTGCGACAAATGAGTTTTATTTATAAAATTAAAAATTACGCCGTTAACGAATAGCCATATTAGTTTGTATGCATGCTTTATCATTACCTGTCAATATTTGACGTTATTTATCACAACATCCAACTATCCATCCACATTTTTGTTTATCTGCCGATTTGTCTGCTAACCCATCGGCACGTCTTTGTAAAAAATACCTTTTCAACACACTTGCTCATAAAGTGGCTGGTCACTGCAATTAGGCACAGAATGACACCCATAATCAAACTGTGACAAAAAAAAATTATAACTCACTAGTGAGTTATAGATTTTTTTTTAATATTATTGGTTGAGTTGCTTTGTTCTTAAAAAAGTTTTTATTCAAAAAAAATCGTGTTCTATAGAACAAATAAATTAATGTTCCTATTGCTTGCTCATTTCATGCAACTTCTTATTTAAATAGATAATTTTAACTCGTACGTGTCTAATAAATAAAACTTTCACTCATATATAACTTTTTTTTTCTCTGTAATAAAAGAGAACTTTAAATTCCCCATTTTGTACGTGGCAGAATAGGCGCAAACCCTATGCGCGGAAAATAATAAAAAAAACCTCATCTCTTTACTCTGTGGCCGATTGCAATGCGCGCGCATAGGAAAACTGATTATTTTTTCCCGCCATAGCGAAACATTTTTCACAGCTCGTTTTCACTGTTGAAAATATAGTTATTTATTAATTAAAATGTCTACAAGTACTACTTACGAAGAAAATGATTTATGTTGTACACCGCCCGATATAAGATGAGAAGCCCTTAACGTTATGGAAAGTTTACTACCTGAAAACTCCAAGGAAAAATATCTATTTTATCTACTAAATAAAATGAGTTTTTGTTGTTATTTTATTCACAAGTGTGTTGAAAAACGTCGTATGATACACGTGTGTATTGATGATTACCGTCCTCGGCTCTCTTAAGACCCTCGCCTACGGCTCGAGTCTCAATGGCGCCTCGGCGGTAATCACCAATGTTACACACTAGTACCATAATGTACTATAAGAAGTCTTGTTTGGTTAGTCATTAATGCAAACGCAGGTGGAGCAGGGGCAAGAGGGAAAGTCTCAGCCTCTAGTTATCTTCAGATCGTTATAATTAATGAAATAAATGTTCTAGAGAACTGTTGAGTAATTGAGCGTGGTTGCTCAAAGAAAAGGGGGTGAAAATCCTGCCAATATTGAGCTGTACGGTTGTGGAAATAAGACGTTGGCGCCAGATTAAACAATTCCTCGGAACATTCCCTATTGCACAGACATTAAAACACGCAGAGAGCCGAAAAGACATGCATTTTTTACAAGCTTTTATTTAACTTGCAATTGATGTATGTATCTAAGTTCGGGTAGAATCTTGCAAGTTAAATTTGACTAACTTCCCGGTTTCTGATTAAGCTGAAATTGAAATTTGCACACATATGTATATCGCGTAACGATGTAATAATATGGTACCATGAAGCTGATCTGATGATGGAGTCGGGATGTGGCCATAGGAACTCCTGTACTAAACAAGATAAATCCGTCCTGTTTGGGTTCGTTTTACTTGTCTTGGCTAGCACTCTGCTGCTACATGATATCCAGGATATCAAAAGCTTGTATTTAAAAACCTTTTTAAAAAAGCTTATTATTATTGAAGTAGAGCAAACGGCGTAACGACCCAATTGTTGTGGAAACTGGTAAAAAAAAATGAAAATAAAATAAAGCATGTTGCAGTTTACTTGATATTTTTAACAGACTTTTTTTTGTTGCTTTTTTTATGTATGGTCGCCGATTACTCCGTGATTTATGATCCGATTTACGTGATTTTTTTTTGTTCGACGCGGAATAGCTGCCATGTGGTCCCCTTAAAATTTGACATAGTTTGGCCCAGTAATTTTCATTTTACGAACATTTTTTTGTTCCCGGTTCTTGGGACCTATATTTTTTAAGAAGCGCGGCACCATTCGTAGGTCCACCCATACATAGCTAGACACTAAAAAGTAACAAATAAAAATTAAAAACTTAGTTTAAAAAAACCGACTTCAAAAACTAAAAAACTAAAATGTATAAAATAACTTATTTCTAAAGCTATTATTATTAATATATATTATCTAAAACATCTTGAAGTCGGTGCAAAGTAAAACATAAAAATTACTATATTTTGAAAATTACTAAGCACCGACTTTAAGATGTTTTACATAATATATATTAATAATAATAGCTTTAGAAATAAGTTATTTTATACATTTTAGTTTTTGAAGTCGGTTTTTTTAAACGAAGTTTTTAATTTTAACTATATTATTTTCAACTTGAAAACAACGGGTAAATAAATAAGGTAAACAAAAGATGCTATTGTAATAATTTTTGAGGTTATACTGATTGCGGTGCTGAGTAAAGAGCGAAACGAGAGTAGGGAGTGGTAAGAGAGTCGTGAGCGAAGGGTGCCGGATTATTGGTAGTAGCGGACTACTGAAGTGCCGGATGAGTGAGACTACTGTAGACATGCCAGATGGTATGGTATTTGCCCGACTGGATGACCCCATCCCTGTTCTAAAGTATGCTAATGTATTCCGGTATTAGTGGTCAGGTTCTTGTCTCCCTTAAGAGAGCAACAGCGTATTTTTAACCACCTTGCAAATGTCCATAGGCGATGGTAGCCGCTTTCCATCAAGGAGGCCGTTTGTATGCTGAACTCCTGCAATAAAAAAAAGGAGTTTATGTCAAATTTTACCTGATGGCAGTACAAATATACGGTTACTAAGATTTAGTAACCGGCCTTTAATATAGTGATAACATTATGAAGTGGTTTAGTTCTTTCAATTAATATGTTGCGGTAGAATTGAATTATAATAAAAACTTGAGTTTGAATAACATATTCAGATATAATTATCTTATATACTCGTATAAAATTCTCGTGTCACAATGTTCGTTGCCATACTCCTCCGAAACGGCTTGACCGATTCTCACGAAATTTTGTGTGCATTGGGTAGGTCTGAGAATGGGACAACATCTATTTTTCATCCCCCTAAATGTTAAGGGTAATCTAACCCTATATATATTTTTTTAAATTGTAGATAAAAAAGAAATATTTTTATTTTTTAATGATACAACATTAAAAAATACATACAACTCTAAATTTTCAACCCTCTACGATCAACCCCTATTTTTTAATAGCGATAGTAGTATTTTTATAATTTTCTACTGGGATGATTTAGATTTTTATTTGAACCAGGTAGATGGCGCTGCAATCGGGTACCAGAATTTAGGTGTTCTTTTTGTTGTTGTATGTGTTGAAGTTTGTCCCGGAATGGTTTAAATAAACGATTGGACCCAGTAGGTGGCGCCGCGATACTCCTAAAAGCTGGGCTGATTTTGATGAAATTTTTTGTTTGTTCAAGTGGATTTGAGAATAGTTTAGATTAACATTTGGTCCCGGTAGATGACGCTGGAATCGGGTTCTAGATTTTTATTTTTTAAAGGCAGGACAACATCTGCCGGGTACAGCTAGTACATACATAAAAACTAGACACATTATTTAAACAATTCAACAGAACCTTCTGCTTTATTTTATGACATCATCCGAAAACAGAAGTTATATGAAATAAATTCAACTGGGGTCAAAATATGCATGAAATTGAATGGTTTACCGAGTTATGTTGAATTATTCATAGATTTTTATATTATCATGTTCAACAAGATTGTTTAGAGGTTTATTCAACTTCTTTATCATAAACTAGCTTTTACGAGCTCAGGATCACCGCGAGCTTTTGCCTGTAATGCAATGTGACAGATCCTTACACTTTTTTTAATCCCCCTCCTCTGGCATGGTATAAGGCAGAGGTTATTATGTTCTTTTTTATTTACTAACCTTTTTTTTGGATATGAATATGGGCGTCTATAAGCCGCGTGCGTGTTTGGTGATGACTACATACTATTATTGTATTCTTACTATTACTCTATATATTTGTAGGAATGTTTGATGTGTAACGGAACGCAAGTGTAGATTGAATGAGATGAATGAATGATAAAGGTTTGATTGATTTTTAGAATGAACAGAGCAGTCGGTAGTCGGAAGCGAAAGAGGGTTCGTGTAAGACGAAGTTGTTTTTTAAGGTGTATTTTAAAAAAGATCTGTTTTATTCGAAGCGAGCCAATTTTCATCAACCACGCACCCTCACATATATATAGCTATGTAAAGTATATACTTTATACATATAATAAATTTGTAGAGGTCGAATTTCTCTGCAATGAAAAAAATGCTAAAAACCGAGTCAGGGGGATATAGGAAGTGAAATAGAACTAATTTAGATTTTTTCACATTTGTTGTTTCTCTGTTTATCTGATTGTCTGTCTGTTTGTACGGGCTAATCTCCGAAACGACTGGACCGATTTAAATGAAATTTTGTATGGTGGTAGCTTATATCCCTGGTCAACATATAGGATACTTTCGAGTACGAAAAATTAAAGAGTTCCTGTGGGATAGTTAAAAAACCGCACCACGCGAACGAAGTCGCGGGCATCAGCTAGTAAAATAATAAATTTATTGCAACTACTATTTATGTAACCTTTTTAGTCAACCCTACTGACCATCGACGCGTGACATCATGAGGCTATCGGAAAACCTTCTGCGCACGGGTAGATCCTAACATCACATTAGTGAAGGAGGATATCCGAGCATTACATTGCGCAACCTGTAATGATACAATCTGTAATATTTTGATACAACTTGTTACATGAATGACCGCTTCGTCTGAAATCGTGGGATCAACTAAGTGCTCAAAATCTAAGAATAAATGTTTCGTTACAGGTGAATGCTCGTTAGTCAGGGCGGCAATATTGTAACGTGACACGAGATCGAATCATTAATATTAGCATTACAAGCGAATGCTCGCGGTGAGGGATACTTGCCACCTAATAAAGTTTTCTAAATTTTTGGTTTGAGTTTCATAGTCATTACGCGAAAAATGGATTGCTTCTGACGTTCTGTTTATCCGTCCGCCTGTCATATTGTATATCAAAGTGTTTTTTATTCAATACTATTGGATCTCTTCCTATTTAAAAATTAGCAGAAGCTTGTTGTGTATGTCACTGCTTAATGGTGTAGTGAAATTGCGAGAAAATTAAAAATGGAAATGGCCTCCATACGTTTACTAAGAGATAATTGTTTTCAGTGTACGAGTCCGTTCAGTGCAAATATTTTAATGTCTATATTCGGCTCCAAATTCGTGCCTAACTACCTCCTCTTCACTTTTAGCTTAGTTGTATACATACATACATACATACACATATATATATATATTCAAATTCAAATTCAAATTCAAATGTTTTTATTCAAAATAAGTTCCACTGGAGAACACTTTTTGAAGGTCATACATATAGGTTAAAATTTAATTTTACTTCCTAGTCTATGTACACCGCTTCGCAACGTGTTATTGCTGTTAAGGAGAAGAAGCGGCAAGAAACTCCCCAGCAACACGTCTAGCTAAAAAAATTTTTTCTTTATATTTGTTGTTCTATTTTTTATATTTAAGTACTTTTTTTTTAAAAGATTTTATACAGAATTATGTTACAGAATAACTTTTGAAGAATTAATGGAGTTGTAGCAAACAGTGCATATTCAATAAGACAAAAGCGCAATAAAAGGATAGAAAATAATTATAGTTATAAATATAAAGACGTAACGTATTTTTTTTTTGCAACATATCTCCATATATTCCTTACAAGTACGGCAAGATAAAAACGTTATACTCGTACAAAACACAGTATAAGAGGTTGGAGCGAGCTGTTATGTAAATGAAGTATATATTGTCAAGCCTGTTTCCATTGGGTTAGGCAGAGACGATAGAACTCCACTTGCTACGATCAGGACAAGCACTTTTCGCTTAATCTACTTTCATGTTTCTCTTCGTAGATAGTTTATTTGAAGTATAAGAATCTAAAATAGTTTTAACGTATTCATGTATTCAAGTGCCATGCTCTATGTATGTGACATCTCCATTCCTTTTTATAAAGTGACTGCTCCTTGCATTCACTCTATAGAAAGGAATGGAGTAATTCAATTTGTAAATCTGCTGGTTTTGATTCACAGCGCATTCTTAATATGCCTACCATGCCGGTATGAAATAAAATTTAATCAAGGAAGAAATTTGAGCCGCTTCCACAAACCGCATTTAAGATTCTAACCTAAATAAATCAGTCATTGTCGTCAACGTAGAAATTCTTGCGGTATCATTTCCATGGCTCGACATATCAACGTTGGGAAAGCCCCATCGTAAATTTTTATACCCTCATAAATTGAGTCACTCCATCGGCGAGAATTTCTCTTGGGTTCTTTACTTGATTTCTGGATTTTACTTACAAAAGATTTTTCTTTTGTATATTTTTTTTTAAATCCATTATCCAATAACATACAATTTGACGGCGTCTATGGTTGAGCGGGCTAAGTTTTTGCCAGCCTACGTCACTGAAACGCAGAGGCTCCGGGTTCGATTCCCTGATATAGTAAATTTCGGTCTGGGTGTCTGGGATCGGCCACAGAGCAGTCCGTTGTATATTACCCATAAGAAAAGCGTAACTTTCTTAATTTGGGCAAATACAATATGTGTGTTTGTCTGCCGATTATTTATGTATTATTATTATTTATTTATATTATTATATATAAGATAAATATATAGATATATAAGAGACGGAACCCCCACAAATTTGTTCTCGAGGGTCACACACGGCTAATTAGGAAGCACTACTAATATGTGGTCAAATACAGATAATTGAAACGAACGTTGAACTGATGCTTTCTCCTTCTAACTACATAGAATTTGTATAAGAATAAAAGAGACGACATAATTCTCTTGGTTTTGCTGCGGCAATTCTAGTCCGGGGTCTTGGCAACCACCTGACTCCACAGACAACTATTTTTTGTATTTTTATTGTTTGGCTATGTAATAAAGATTTTATTATTATTATTATATTTTATTATTATTAATTTTGATGGCAGCTGGCAACTTAGGACAAAAATAATATTAACTTTGTACCCTCAAAGGGGGTTTCAGTCGGATTTTCCGGAAGAGATCGCTGTAAGCGATCAGGAGTCTAATTTTTCTATTTCAATATCGTGGCGTTGCGAAGGTATTCCATTGCGGTTGTGGCAAAAATTCGTATTCTACTAAATTCCCAATATTTTATAGAAAAAAGGGGTATTCGCGTTAGCAGAAATAAATGTTGAAAAGCTGCTACAATTTTGAATGTATATTTCGTGAGTTTTACTTATAAACATAAAGGGGTTAACTGAATACCGAAATCAGATTAATCTAAGATTGAGACGATAGTGTCGGCAAATTTTGACGAGATAGTACTAGCAGAATTGGGCCCCAGGCCACTTATCGTTTTGCCATGACTGTATTGTATTCGTGTATGTTTGTAGTTGTTTATTTCGAGGAGCAAAAAACTCTCGTTTATCTAGTTTTATATAAATTAAAGAATCTGCTGTATTCGGAACACTTGTATAATGAAACATGGTATGCATTGTCAGATTTCTTTCCTGCGTTTGTTATTATGGCTATAATATTGTAAATATACTCGTTGGTTATGTGTGTGGAGTATTTTATAAGTTCTTAAATATAGGGTTGTAACCATCATACCCTTTCAGGAAGGACGTAGTAATTTTTATTAACGGTTGTGCCAAGAGTTTTTTGACATGTATTTTGCGTTCAGCTTCTGAGACTGGAATTATAATATATCTGCTTTTTACCATAATTATATTATCAGTCTATGAATGTCCCACTGCTGGGCTTGGGCCTCCCATTATAGGGATATTATATATAACAATAATTATGCTATATATCATCACGGTAAAACCAATAGGAACGGAGCACCACTACACCAATGAAGAATGTTTTAAAATCGGGAGGTTTCTTTTAACATCCTTTTTTTACTATTCCACGCGGACGAGGTTGCGGGCAGAAGCTAATTTTGAATAAAAACTTTAGAATTTGAACTCGAATTATAAAATCAATATGTCTGTACGAGTGTTTTAGTAGAAGTACAGCTCCAACGGCACAAATCAAACAACACTTCCAAATCTATTTCCTGGTGTACAAATATTTTGCTTGTTTCGTACACAACAGTCTAATACGCAAATAAGTATCGAATCGACACTCGTTTGATGTCGACACCTGATGTCTGTGGGGCGTAAAATGTACGTACCTACTGCTTCGCAATTGAATTTTGCTTGTATAATACACGACGCCCCAACTGCGAGTTCTCATAACGATTCGGTCCTCAGAATGACCTCGCTAATCTGGTAGAAATAAGCTTTTTTAAAAAGGTCTTTAAATAAAAGCTTTTAAGATACTAGATCATGTAGCAGCAGAGTGCTAGCCAAGACAAGTAAAACGAGCCCAAATACTACGGGTCTATCTTGTTTAGTACAGGAGTTCCTTTGGACACCTTCCGGCTCCATCATCAGATCAACTCCATAGTACCATACTATTGCATTGTCACGCTATATGCATGTGCGTTCAAAATTTCAGCTCAATCGGAAACCGGGAAGTTAGTCAAATTTAACTTGCAAGATTCCACCCGAACTTACATACATACATCCATTGCAAGTTAAATAAAATCTTGTAATTATAATAAAATCAAATAATTTATTTGCTTAAAGACATGGTTAGTAAAAACATCAGATAGCAGTATGTTATTGTATGTTTTACATGTTTTTGCCCTGTCAGGTATGCAAATGGTAATTAAAAGTTGAAAATCAACTCATTAGCATACAGTAATACAGTAATTATAGATAATATTAGTATCAGAAACTTGGGTCTGGCATTTGATAAACTACACCCATTTGGTACCATCGCGAGATATATTGTTTGTTACGTATTTAGTGTGTTACAGTTTCTCTTTTTAATGTATTGTTACATGACGACAAAGGGAATGCACACCTGGTTTATTACCTTTCCCCGCATGTGGAGTTCTTTTGTTTTGTTTGTGTTTAAAATTTGCAATCAGACAATAGCCTATTGTTATTGTACTTGTTTACCCGTCGCAGGTGTTCAGATTACGGTTTCTCGGAAACTTCAGTCCACGCGGTCCTTTGTTGTATTGTACAGTTTAGTATAATACGATGCCCGAAGGGGGGAGGGGAGGTGGAGGCAGTCAAGCTAGGATTACTATACAAGCAAGACGTATATTCGATGAGCGATATAGAAACGGACTTTGCGCGCGTTATTGAATGTATTGTTTACTGGTTGTGTCCAATTATATTTGCACCTGTGATATACGTGTTTTTATAGTTCTAATAAATTCTATAGTAATTCTAACGGCATTTTAATTCGAGTCCCGCACTCGTAACAGTATAATGTCTCGCATTTATTTCTTTGTTCTTCCTTTCTTCTATAAGAGAGAACTATAGTTTGAAACCCACCAAAAGAATATAAATATGTAATGAACCACTATGTGAGGAGATGCTCCATTTAGTGTGCGAAGGGGCCCCTTTGAAGGGTACCTTCGTATTCAAACTTTTAGAAAAACCAAATTATAACCGTCATCGTCAGTCAACTGTTGACCACCGCTGGACGTAGGCGTCCCTTGGATTGTGCCACCTATCCCTCCGCTGCTCTTATCCAGCCTCCACCAGCAACCTAGCGCAGTTCGTAGGCCCATCGGACTAAAAGGCGTCCTACACGTTTGCCGAGATGCGGTCTCCACTACAGGACTCATCTGCTCCAACGGCCATCGGTCCGTCGACAAATGTATCATGTTGCATTCTACCAAATTTTTCAACTGTACTTACAAAGCCAGATCTTATAACTACCCAGGAAACCTAAATAAAATGTCATATGGTTATTAAGAAACATTGTAGGAAGCCAAAAATGATTGTTGGTACCTACAAATCCACCCCACTTTCCCCTAAATTATTACACTACCCTTATATCGTGAATAATTTATATTTTATGATGGTCCCAAGCAATTAGTAGGGGCCTGTATTGTTTTCCGCTCCGCATTGTGGAAATATCTGCAAATGAGAAACAATTTGATGATCAATTGGCTCTATTAGTTACGTCTTCTATTAGGTCCTCATCTATTTATCAAGAAAATCAGGTTTTATTTATAGAATAAATAGACAATAGAATAATATATTTTGGTACTTACAATACATTACAACCTTGTACGCTGTAGGAAGCTAACACGTATATTTTTTCAACTCAGCAATTTATGCCGTGTCCAACGATTTATTTTACTTTGACATTTGAACGCCCATTAAGTTGCGCATTTTTAAGAGTAAATTTCATATGTTTCACTGCACAAAGTTGCTCACTAAGGCGTCGAAAACATAGGTCTTGCGAACAGGAAACGACATATAGTTTACCCATGCAGAGAAAGAATACAGATTCCTGCGGCCAGGTTTAATGAAAAATAAATATGTACTAATTTTCCCAAAACAATTTTTTTTTTCGGGTAAAAAAACCAAATACTATATTTTTTTTCAATAAAAGTAGCAACTCTAGCATGAATACCGCTTATCAAGGTCGCGTACTTTCCGATGCATATCTAGACATCTCCATCCATATCAAGGTATGAAATAAACCAAATATCAAGATAAGGTGTATTAATCAAGAACCCTACATATATACTTTTATCTGACTATAAGTCATAATGTTTACGAGTCAAAATATAACTCATTTATATAATCTAATAGTTAAATAGCAGCAACATGTATTAACACCTGCACTAAATCTATATTAACCGCTCTATGAATTAAAAAACATGGAGAAACCGACACGCAAACAATATATCCCCAAAATCAAACAATTTTTGTTTGTGTCATGGATAACACAAGGGACCACTCTGGGACCGATCCCAGATATTCAGAACATAACACAATAACAGAAATTACGAAATTTACCACGCCTAGAATTGAACCTGGAACCTCATCCACAGTAAGCTCGGCCAGCTAAGTCTTTGTCCACTCAACCTTACAGGTAGTCTAACTTTCGTAAAATAGCACCAATTCATTTTGCTTATAAAACAATGCTACAATTGTATGGTTTTATTAAACGAATAAATAAATCGACAAAATGCGAAACAATAAATAACAGTTGTAAATTTCATGACATTGCCCATGTTATACAAAAGCCCGCTCGTATAAGTGAAGTTTACTTTGCTAAATTCCTTTCACATGCACGCTTTGAAGGAAACATACGGAAAGATATTGTTAACGAGTACGCTGCGACTTTTCATCTTTTGGGTTTTATAAAATAACAAATTAAAGTTTTAACAGAAATATAACATGATTTTCATTTTTTTTGTCCATTAGAACGATAGATTGTTACGGTAGATGATGTACTAGCGACTTATTTAATTATCCCAAGTCAGTTTAGGTTAAAATTATTGATTTTTAGACTAAATATTACTACAAAATTGTAAAGTGGGTTCTACATTACACCTTCTTCCAAATTGCATTTCCAACATAACAGGATTAAATCCACAACGCTATACGTTTTATGGTTTTTGAAGTTGGCTACGCAGTCGTAGATAAACCTAAAATAAAATAATTAAATTAGATACCTACTGTTTATTAATTTTTAAGTAGTAAAATAATTACTTTATTATAATTGTGTTTCAAATTTAAAATTATTTGCAAATTAAAATCCAAATTAAATTAATAATTTACAAAAGAATTATTTAGTCTTGAGGAATTGTAGATAGAATACAATATAACTAAGTCAAGATTTCTTTATAGTATTAATTTATACTGTCTTAGTTTAATAAATATTGTTACGAATTCAGCGGGACTCGAATAATAATGCCGTTAGAATTATTATAGTTTATTAGAACTATACAAACACGTATAACACAGGTACAAATATAGCCGAAAACAACAAATCCAAACGTAATGCAGAAGGTCATAATTCAATAAAACGTGCCAAGTCCATCACTATGGTTCCCGATTGTACACTCGTCTCGCCTTGATCGTAGTTCTCACTCGACTCCCCCTCCTTCAATCAGCTCATCGTTTTATACTGCACAAATGCAATGTACCCTATCATTGTCGACTTAATCCGCCACACCTGGCCAATGACTCGGCCGCAAACGGCCATATAAGAGTACAATAAAACAATGGGCTTTTCTCTAGAAACGTATGCCAATCAATAAGTAAACAAAAGAAGACGATCATAAAAGAATTACAATATTATCTATGTTATTAGTTCAAATGCCAATGATTAATAAATGTGCTTCTACAAATCTATAGGTAGAACCTGTCTTTGTCGGCGCCTAGGTTGTAACAATATATATTACTTTCTTAATAAAAATCACAAACTCAAAGGTCTGCGCGTGATGCCATCAAATATTCTACTGTGTGACACTATAAGCCGCTATATTTGCACAAACCGCCTTCACTGAGTACACGAAGCTGCGGTTCTGAGATGAATTTCTATTCTTAAATTTCCACTTTATGGAACGTATGGCGTGCCACATGCGAATTCCCTGGGTCTATTGAAGTGGCATAATGTTGTATTTAGAATTCTGCTTACGACATATGTATGACGGAACGTAAAATATCCTATGGTGGATTATTACATTGAAGATGAAGCGTAGTTTTGTTGAAACTAGATTGAATGTCAAATATCATTCCACTGATGTTTTTTAGGCTATAATATTGTTACAACCTAGGCCCCGACAAAGACAAAATCCACGTACAGATCTGTAGAAGCACATTTTATTACCTGTTTTAGATTTTTTCTTTGTTACTTTTTAGTGTCTAGCTATGTATGGGTGGACTTACGAATGGTGCCGCGCTTCTTAAAAAATATAGGTCCCAAGAAATGAGAACAAAAAAATGATCGTAAAATGAAAACTACTGGGCCAAACTATGTCAAATTTTTAGGGGACCACATGGCAGCTATTCCAAGTCGAACAAAAAAAGAATCACGTAAATCGAATCCTAAATCTCAGAGTAATCGGCGAACATACATAAAAAAGCAACAAAAAAAAAAGATCCCGACGAATTGAGAACCTCCTCCTTTTTTCGAAGTCGGTTAAAAAGTAACAAATAATAATAAAAAAACTTCGTTTAAAAATACCGACTTCAAAAACTAAAAAGTATAAAATAACTAATTTCGAAAGCTATTATTAATTAAAATATCTTATTTTTAATATATTATATGTAAGATGTTTTAGATAATATATATTAAAAATAAGATATTTTAATTTATAATAGCTTTAGAAATGAGTTATTTTATACTTTTTAGTTTTTGAAGTCGGTTTTTAAACGAAGATTTTTCTTATGAATATGCATTACGTTTGGATTTGTTGTGTTCGGTTAAATTTTTACCTGTGTTATACGTGTTTGTATAGTTCTAATAAACCATATAATAATTCTAACGGCATTTTAATTCGAATCCCGTTAACTCGTAACAATATTATTGAGCCGATGAAATTATTATAGCTAGGAACATTCACGGTCAGCCGAAATGAGAATATTGAGAATGATGTATGGTATAGGTAGTCACGCAACGAAAATTCACATTCGCATGCGCAAATATTCGTTTTTGACATTCATATTTGGAAAACACGTGGCGCATTTTTGGCGAATGTATATAACAAACAAATAGGATATTATATATGAAATAATATTTGTAAGGTAGTGATGTAACGAGTATTCGCGAATGCGAATATTCGCTTGGTTTTTGGAATCATATTCGCAAATCAGGTTGTGCATTTCTGGCGAATATATTTGATAAAATAATTGGCAATTATATTGATAATACATTATTATTTCATATACAATACATCCCACGGCTATCGGGCAAGGAGAAAAAGCATGTAATGCTCTATTATCCATATTTCTTGTAAACCTTTGATTTTAATTATATATGCATACCAGCTGTGCCCGCGACCATGCCGCCACGTGGAATTTGTTTTCAAAAACCCCCCGATTTTGAAACATTATTCATTGGTGCTCAGTTCTTATTGGTCTTAGCGTAATGATATATAGCCTATAGCCTTCCTCGATAAATGTACTATCCAACACTGAAAGAATTTTTGAAATCAGACTCGCGGTTCCTGAGATTAACGTGTTCGAACAAACAAACTCTTCAGCTTTATAATATTAGTATAGATTAGTATAAGATAAAATTTGTCACGGGGCCGCCATGTGTTTGCCTTCCCATAGCCATTTTTATAGCCCATGATCTAGAGACATACAAAATAATATAACTTGTATAATAACTGTATGACAATTTGCAATAAGGCAATAAGTCCACTTTACACGTTGTTGATATGGAATTAACTATGCAGATGTAGGTTAAAGGGAGGTTAACCAAAGAGAGAGAAAGAGAGAGAGAGAGAGGTACATTATATCAATTGCATTGGCATATCTCTTAGCAGCCCTCTACTGTTGTCAAATCATGCTAGTCATATATCATCATACTTAAAAAGAGGAGGTTCTCAATTCAATATTTGTTTTGTATGTTTGTTAGGCGATTTCTCCGTCAATTTTCAATTTTATTTATTCGAAAGAGTATACTTTGACGAGATCCTTACCAAGTCAGGATCTCGTGAGTAGATTGCAGGAAAATCGAGAACAACTCTCGAATATTATAGGCACGAACAAAATGTTTTATATGTTTTAAACATTTACATTTTGCTTTTTAATAACTTTTGAAATGGATTTTGTTTTTGTTAATAAAAATACCATGTTCTATTCGTTTTTTAATATTCTAATATTAAGACTTTAAGATATCGAGGCTCAGTTGCTAGTTTTTCAGGCAGAAAATAATCATGTCAAGGCAGTTAGTTCCACCATATTCTTCTTGTTGTCGATTATTCTACGATACTTTTTTTTTTTTTTTTTTTTTTAGACCCGGGTGTCTCTACCATGGGGTAAGGCAGAGTCAATCTTTTCTTTATTTATTTTATTTTGCTATTTAAAGGTTTCAATTTTTTTCCTATCTCTTAGCTACTATATCTATTGCATGCATAACACTAACACAAGGTTGTGGGTATATGGGTGTGGGTTTGATAGGTGCTAGGTATATATGTGATGCATTTGGGATTTTTTATTCAAAAATGTACTTTGGTACAGGTAAGGATTGGTTAGGGTTGGGATTGGTTGGGTAGGATTGGTTTCGTGTTTTTTGCTTTATTTATTCTTATTTTCTACTTACATTTGTTTCTTAATACTATTTACATGTTTTTTACATTTATAGTTAACATTTTTGATTTCCAAAGGTATTCTAAGTTATTTGACAATATTTTTATTAGTTTTAGTTTACAATTTTTTTTTGTTCCAAATTATACATGTTTAGTTACAAGTTGTATGTTTTATTTTATTACAGTAGCTATAAACCTATTTACTTCTATTTGTGTATTCGTTTCTATTTCTATTTTATTTATTCTATATGACGTGCCACAAGCTAATTCTAAGGTAGTTTCAGAAGTTAATACTATTGCTTACATTATATATATACTATTTTGGTTCTTGTTATCAACGCTGTCAGTGAATATACTTAAGTATATATCTGCAGTGTTTGTTTCTATACACTTTTATGTTACTATTTTATATTGCTGGCTCATATATATGTACATTTTATCTGTATTCTAATGTTATTTTACTTTATTACAGGTGTGCTAACTACCTTCGGGCAGCTGCAACTGGTAAGTGTTTCTAGTGTTATACTTGTGTGTATTTGTGTGTCGTATACGTGTTTCTCGTGTGTGTGTTTGTACGTGTGTGTGTCTGTATGTCAAACTGTCTTTTAGTGGTTGAGTATTGTGCTTGGTGTTGTGTTACATGAAATTTTCTACGATACTTACATATTGCTGACACAGAAGTGATTATGCAAGACCAGTAGTAGGTTTTAGTGACATGGAGCTATTAAACAGCGGAAAATGATAAAGGATCAAGTTAAAAACAGTTATCTTTTTCCCCCTACACAGCGAAAATTTTATTTGAAGTGATGTAGCGCAGAATACAACCTTTAGATGTACATTAACAGTAAGAAAGGGGACAGTAGGTAAGTAAGAGATATTTTACTATAGGCTAATATATAAATTCATAACTGTCAAGTTGAAAGAAACGTTGGTTGACCACAAGACATGATATTTTAAGAGAATTGCACACTGTTCTCACTATTTTCAAGAAAAACACCGTCGGTGAATAATATACGCTGTTAGATAATCATCGCTGCGAATTTATTATCATCGAAAGAAGATGACTAGAGGCGCAAATACACACTGCTTTTGAATTTACCTTGACTTCTCTCTACAAAAATCGCTGTCGCTTATTAACTCAGACCACACGCCAACCACATACAATTGTCTTGGCTTCATAACTGTTTACCCACTTTCAAAGCATTGTGTACAGTGTATTTATTTAATAGTTCCTTCTCAATCGTTATATTAGATACATATTAATGTGGTGCAATGGAAAACAATTGAGTAAACATTAAGCGCAGAATCAGTAGATCTTTGAAACTTTGTAATCTAGGTTTTAGTTAACGAATTTTAGGATTTTGTAGCTATTTAGACAATAATGGATTGTGTGTGGGAAAAGATTACGGCCTGTAATAGCGGCGACAAAACGACCATCAGTCAGGTGGTAGATCATTTGTTCGGCTGGATGTATACCATCTGTGGTCTAGAATATGCCGCCATAACAACCTTCAGTTGTGTTCCGGTATTAAAGGTCAGGATCCACTCCATAGGGAACCATAACCACGTTCCATCAGCTTGTGTGCTGTATTCCAGCAATAAATGAAACGGAACTCCTTTGATATAATCTTATCTGTCTGTCTGTCCTTTATGAGAATTAATTTAAAGAAGATCAAATCATTTTTGAGGTAGTATAGATTTTTTCGATTGAATGTCAGTGTCTCTATCATACAAAGACAGATGAATAGACAACGATGATATTTTCATGAGCTTTCCAATTCTACCGAAATGGCAACCGAAACACAAATAGTATTTTTAGACATAATATTCCCCAATTTATATTATTAGGTTCTCCATTAAGGAACGGACAAAGAATTTGTAAAAATATTTCCAAAAAACCCAATCAAGAAGCTCAAATATCAAAAATACAAAGAAAATTGACGAGTTTTTACACGCTTTATATTAGCTTCACTTGTATGTCAGTATGTCAGTATGTAACTTGAGCTCGATTTTGTCCTACTTTGAACGATCAGATTTAATTCATACTTTGCACACCTGTCAAAGGTCGATGACAATGCAATAATATAGTATCATGGAGCTGATCTGATGATGGAGTGGGAAGGTGGCCATAGGAACTCCTGTACTAAACAAGATAGACCCTTCGTGTTTGGGCCCGTATGTTTATATCGCGTGACAGTGCAATAATATGGTACCATGGAGCTGATCTGATGATGGAGACGGAAGGTGGCCATAGGAACTTCTGTACTAAACAAGATAGACCCTTCGTGTTTGGGCCCGTATGTTTATATCGCGTGACAATGCAATAATATGGTACCATGGAGCTGATCTGATGATGGAGTCGGAAGGTGGCCATAGGAACTCCTGTACTAAACAAGATAGACCCTTCGTGTTTGGGCCAGTATGTTTATATCGCGTGAAAATGCAATAATATGGTACCATGGAGCTGATCTGATGATGGAGTCGGAAGGTGGCCATAGGAACTCCTGTACTAAACAAGATAGACCCGTCGTGTTTGGGCTCGTTTTACTTGTCTTGGCTAGCACTCTGCTGCTACATGATATGCAGGATCTCAAAAGCTTGTATTTAAAAACATTTAAACAAAAATCAACTAAAAAATGAAAAATAAATAATAGTTTAAAAAAACTAAAAAAAACACGCTTTTATAAAAAATCCAACTAAAAAAACAAAAAATAAAATTTAATATAATATAAAAAAGCGTGGGGTGTATTCAAAGCGCTTTTTAAGATATTATATTATTAATTGAATACACCCCACGCTTTTTTATATTATATTAAATTTTATTTTTTGTTTTTTTAGTTGGATTTTTTATAAAAGCGTGTTTTTTTTAGTTTTTTTAAACTATTATTTATTAAATAATGAACCTCATTTTAAGCAGTGCTATACTGTGTTAACTTTTGTGAGAACACAATAAAAAATCTCTTTATAATTGACGTGACCCTGTAGTGGATGCACTTACCACGTTTACTCGTAGCTAATTTTATATTATATTTGCGTAAAATATACTATGATCCTGGTTACCATACGCTCGGGTTTCCAATTTAATTATTTGCTCATACATTTATGGTATTCCATTTTATTTATATTGGAAACTTTCATAATAAATAAAACTAGTATTGTTTAACCTAGTTTTCATTCGTAAACAGAAGTCGGTCGAGTTCAAGGTCAATCTCTTGGCATTTGACTTTGACGTTTGACAAGTGCTACTAATAAAGAACATAGCAACAAGTTTCTTTAATCTACGGTATGTTTTCCATTCATGTTTTTAATCATAATTTCTAATCATAAAACAAATTACATATAAATATCTATTTCAATTTTCTTATTTATTTAATTAAATTTAATTTATCAACTACATTAATGATCTACTCTGTTATTCAATGCCTATATGCCTATGTTAGCCAGGACGTAAGGATATGCCCAACCAATGAGAGATGTGTATAAAAGTAGCTCTCATTGGTGGGAATTCAAAAATGTAAGGAGACACCGTTTTTGAATTGAGTTAAGAAGAGACCATTTTTGTACGACAAAAAGATACTTAGAAAAGTGAATATAAAAAGCCAGTTTAAGATTGAAGTTATATTTATTCAAGAACCTTACATCACAACAGTAATATCATAGCACACACTTCATTGGTGACCACCGACTTTAAGAACAAGGCAAACAAATACAATGGATGGTAAAGTTGCAACTACGCGCGCCCCAGGAACGTCCGCGGAAACAGATGAAACAGTGTGCAGGATTGGGGTAAGATTGCCACCTTTTTGGCCAGAAGAGCCAGCTTTATGGTTCGCCCAAGTGGAGGCACAATTCGTGTTATCCGGTATAACGGTGGATGCTACCAAATTTTACCATGTTATATCTCAGCTTGAGCACAGGTATGCAGCAGAAATTAAGGATATTATTACATCCCCTCCAGCAGAGAACAAGTTTGGGAAATTAAAAACTGAACTTGTTAAGCGTCTCTCCGCCTCACAAGGGAAGAGAGTGCAACAACTCCTTATGCATGAGGAATTGGGCGACCGGAAACCGTCCCAGTTTCTTCGCCACTTACAAGCGTTGGCAGGACAGAGTCTACCCGAGTCATTCATGGCCACACTATGGTCAAGCCGCCTCCCGGTAAACATTCAGACTGCAATAGCATCACAACCAAACTTACCACTCGAATCTGTTGCAGATTTAGCAGACAGGGTCCACGAAATAGCCCCACCCTCACCTATGGTGGCTAGCACTAGTTCCAGCAGCGAAATAAGCGAGCTCACCCGGCAAATGGCAGAGCTGTCGCGACAGGTATCTTCCCTCCAGAATCAGGTACGCTCAAGGTCTCGATCTCGCTCATCTGAGAGATATCAGCGAAAGCCGACTGCACGTAGACGGTCGTCAGATTGGTTCAATAAGAATTATTGCTATTTCCACAATCGTTTTGGGAGTAAAGCTCGCAGATGCCAATCTCCCTGTACTTACTCGGGAAACGCCTACGGCAGCCGGAATTAGCGGCTAACGACTGCCTTACAAGCCCTCGCCGCCTCTTTGTGACAGACCACAACACTAAATTGCAATTTCTTGTGGATACAGGCTCTGACGTTTGCGTGTTTCCTCGATCTGCCATCAAGCAGCAACGCAGCAAGACAGACTACCAGCTCTTCGCAGCCAACGGCAGTACAATACACACATACGGTTGGATGGAGCTGAAGCTAAACCTGGGCCTGCGACGCGCTTATACATGGAAGTTCGTCGTTGCCGATGTCAGTAAGCCAATAATAGGGGCAGATTTCTTAAGTTTTTATAATTTATTAATAGATCTTAAGAATTATCGACTTATTGATGGCCTTACTCAGCTTTCCACAACAGCGACATCTGCCGCGAAGACTTCGGCTATTGCTTCTATAAAGGCAGTAGGTGGAGGTTCAGTATACCATGAGCTACTGCGTGAGTACCCAGACATAACTAGACCTGCAGGTACAAAAAGACATAGTAACCATAACACGGTACACCACATCCGCACTACTCCAGGTCCACCTATATCTGGTCGCCCACGCCGTCTACCACCAGATAGGCTCCAAATTGCCAAAAAGGAGTTTGAAGCAATGCTGGCAGACGGTACAGCACGCCCATCAGAAAGCCCTTGGGCATCTCCTCTCCATCTTGCTCCAAAGAAGGATAATGGTTGGCGTCCTTGTGGTGATTACCGGGCACTGAATGCCAGGACTATACCCGACCGTTACCCAATCCGACATATACAGGATTTTGCCCATCAACTGGCCGGCAGTAGGATATATAGTAAGGTAGACTTAGTTAAGGCATACAACCAAATCCCTGTACACCCAGACGACATACAGAAGACAGCGATTACAACCCCATTCGGGTTATTCGAATTCCCATACATGACTTTTGGGCTCAGGAATGCTGCACAAACCTTTCAAAGGTTCATGGACGAAGTGCTCAGAGGCCTGCCATTTTGCTACGGCTACCTCGACGACATCCTTTGTTTTTCACAATCGGAAGACCAGCATGTTGACCACTTAAATAAATTGTTCCAGAGGCTGTCTGAATATGGCATACTAATCAATTCAGCTAAGTGCGAGTTTGGCCAGGCGAAAATTAACTTCTTGGGGCATGAAGTCTCGGCAGAAGGTGTACGTCCCCTACAGGAGAAGGTGCATGCAATTAAAGAGTACCCACCACCCAAAACTGTCAAGGGCATGCGTCGGTTCTTAGGTATGTTCAATTTCTACCGCCGTTTCATACCTAACGCAGCCAAAATACAGGAACCTCTAAATGCTGCACTGTCAGGTCCGAAACGTAAAGGGTCTAAAGACCTGCTAATGACATCCGAGATGATAGCAGCCTTCAACCTCTGTAAAACTAGCTTATCGAGGGCAGCTCTGCTAGCACATCCGAACCCAGAAGCTGAATTAGCCATTCACACCGATGCTTCAGACTCAGCGATGGGGGCAGTACTTCAACAGAAGACTTCAGGCAACACCTGGAGGCCATTAGCCTTCTTTTCCCGCCGCTTGTCCGCAGCGCAAAGGAAATACAGCCCATATGACCGTGAATTACTCTCCATCTACAAAGCTATCCGCTACTTCAGGCACATGGTCGAAGGTAAACACTTCACAATATTCACAGACCATAAACCCTTATCATATGCTTTCCAACAAAATAAAGATAAGTGTTCGCCCAGACAATTTAGATATTTGGACTTCATCGGCCAGTTTACAACAGATGTCCGTTATGTACGTGGAAAAGACAACATAGTGGCTGATTGTCTGTCACGAGTGGAACTATTAACAGAGAATATTGATTTTAATGCACTTGCACATTCTCAGAATGAAGATTCTGAACTGCAAGAGCTCCTTGGCTCTTCCAGCCTCAAATTAAGAAGAGTGAAAGTGGAAGGCACACAGAACACACTATTTTGTGATGTATCCATGCAAAACCCTCGGCCTTATATTACAGCACCATTTAGAAGACATGTGTTTAACACACTGCACAACTTGAGCCACCCAGGGTCGAGGGCAACTGTCAAGTTAATCACTCAGCGCTTTGTATGGCATGGGATAAAGAAAGACTGTAGAAACTGGACTAGAGAATGTATTGAATGTCAGAAAAATAAAATTTCCAGGCACACTGTTTCACCAATACCCTCTTTCCCGGTACCGACTGAACGCTTCGCACATGTCCACATGGACATAGTAGGACCATTACCTGTTTCATCTGATTACAGATACTGCCTTACAGTCATCGACAGGTTTACACGTTGGCCTGAGGCATATCCTTTATCAGATATCTCAGCTGAGACATGTGCCCGCAGCTTCATAGCAGGCTGGGTATCTCGCTTTGGTTGTCCGCAGCGCATCACTACAGACAGAGGCAAACAGTTTGAGAGTAGCCTCTTCCACTCCTTGGCTGCTATGCTCGGCAGTCAGCACCGTCCGACGACTGCATATCACCCCACTTGCAACGGTATAGTTGAACGCCTACACCGTCAGCTAAAAGCGGCTATCAGGTGTCATACCGACACCAACTGGAGTGAAGCCCTTCCTCTAGTGCTCCTGGGCATACGCAGCGCTTGGAAGGAGGACATAAAGTCTTCGGCAGCAGAGCTTGTATATGGAGAACCGCTTCGTCTACCCGGTGAATTTTTCAACCCATCTGCCTGTCACTCAATGGATTACTCCAACTTCACCATACGCCTACGGCGACATATGGCGAGACTGGCTCCAACACCAACCAGTCGTCATGGGGAGAAGACATTTTATATCCCAAACACCTTGGCTACATGCAATTTTGTATTCCTCCGCCATGACGGTGTGAGACACCCACTCGATCCACCATATACTGGGCCATATAAAGTCTTGGAGCGCAGCAAGAAGATCTTCAAAATCCAGGTCAAAGGCAAAGAGACCACAGTCTCCATTGACAGAGTGAAGCCAGCCTATATGACCAAAGATGACATCAGCACGCCGTCGAATGACACACAGGATGCTAGCACAACCTTGCCCGATTCTTGGACGCAACCGAGCGTAGAAAAACGAACCAAATCTGGAAGAAGAGTAAAGTTTACGGATCACTATCGACCTTAGCTTGCAGCATCAGTCTCAGGGGGGGAATAGTGTAGTGGATGCACTTACCACGTTTACTCGTAGCTAATTTTATATTATATTTGCGTAAAATATACTATGATCCTGGTTACCATACGCTCGGGTTTCCAATTTAATTATTTGCTCATACATTTATGGTATTCCATTTTATTTATATTGGAAACTTTCATAATAAATAAAACTAGTATTGTTTAACCTAGTTTTCATTCGTAAACAGAAGTCGGTCGAGTTCAAGGTCAATCTCTTGGCATTTGACTTTGACGTTTGACAAGTGCTACTAATAAAGAACATAGCAACAAGTTTCTTTAATCTACGGTATGTTTTCCATTCATGTTTTTAATCATAATTTCTAATCATAAAACAAATTACATATAAATATCTATTTCAATTTTCTTATTTATTTAATTAAATTTAATTTATCAACTACATTAATGATCTACTCTGTTATTCAATGCCTATATGCCTATGTTAGCCAGGACGTAAGGATATGCCCAACCAATGAGAGATGTGTATAAAAGTAGCTCTCATTGGTGGGAATTCAAAAATGTAAGGAGACACCGTTTTTGAATTGAGTTAAGAAGAGACCATTTTTGTACGACAAAAAGATACTTAGAAAAGTGAAAATAAAAAGCCAGTTTAAGATTGAAGTTATATTTATTCAAGAACCTTACATCACAACAGTAATATCATAGCACACACTTCAACCCCAATAAAATGGTTTATTACCTTGTGTAATTTTTTAAGACTCGGGTTTTAATCTCTTTGCTTTATTGCGAATTGTTGACGAGGCAGGGCCATACAGGAATCATTATTATGGTTACAGCTATAGGATAGATCCAGATCCAGGTATAGGATAGGTCCATCTGTGTGATACCACGATCTCACAGTATGTTGGCGTTACAGTTGGTAGCCTAGAGGTAATTGTGTCATACGATGAATAAGAGATCTGACTTCCCTCTATGCTATCTGCCTTGTCTCATCCTCTTTATCTCATTCTCTTTTATTCCATACCATAGCCCATACCCTCTACCCAATCCTAAGTAGCTAGCAACGCGTTAGCTTTGCCCCTGTTGTTGAAAACGTCTAAGTGACACTAACCACTTAAAAAAAAAAGAATTAATTTTAATGCAATATATAACCTTCATATTAAGAATGCTGTGGCTTATGTGGTCTTCTAGCCGGACTTCAATCTGCGAGTGATCTCACGTCAGTTAGGGTTGTAGCATCAGCTAATGCTGGGTCGTTACCTAGGGTTGTTGCATCAGCCAGGGCTGTATACCGCTTCGGGGGGCCTTTAGCTATCAAGGGAGCAAAGGATTCATCACCCCCGTCGACGAAGTGAATGTGTTCTGTTTCCCGGGGCACATTCAGGCACTTTTTGCGCTGGATCGGCTGGGCGTAACTCCGTTCTAAGTCTCAGCCTTTCCTACACAAAAGCGCGGGGCACATGGGAGGAGGGTGGTTTTAGTGGGTATTGGTTGCTGCCCGTGCAGCTTCTCTGAGTCACCACACATGCTGGTCAATACTGCGGGCGGGTTACGACGAGAAATCGAGTAACCCCCTCGAATGCGACACCGGTCTAATCCCTTGTAAAGGACCCAGTATCGTTCGTAAACAGAATTTCCCCCGCCTTAAAAAAAACAGCCAGGGCTGTGGCGTTAGCAAGCTCTGTGGCATCAGCGAGGGGTGTGGCGTCGGCCACGACGTGTTTCCGTGACGCTGGCATACGACGGCTAGAGAAACTGCGAGGTGTGTATCACCACCTCACAATCATGTCCCTGAGCAATTGGATGCCTGCAAACGGGTTCACCTTGAAAAGAAGCCTAGTGGCTAATGAACTAGCATTTCAAATGATATCGGTTCAAAACCTAGTCGGCAGACATCCATCAATTGGACACTTGGCAGTTATCTGACCTAATGTACATACTGTTACAATCCGTGCAGAAATGGAGAGATAATTCTAATGACTGCGGCCGGGTAGTCTGTCCTAAGAAATGTCGAAACAACTCACAGCCAGGCGACAGGGGATTGCCCCATCTAGATGCCTGCCACCCCAGGAGCTGTCTAAAGTATGCCGCTGTAACAAACTTCAGTTGTTTTCTATGTTTAGTGTTAAATTTTTAGACTCCCTTTGAAGGTAGCAGAACATTTGTTGCACCTTTGGTGTTGCAACTGCTTATAGGTGATGGTATCCACTTACTACCAGGTGACTGTCAGCCTGCCTGTTGTACGTCCGCTATAAATAAACAAAAAGACGTTTCGATGGTTAAGGAAAATATCGTGATGAAACCGTCAGATAAATGATGTGTGAGACCTGCCAATCCGCCTTGGATAAGCGTCATTGTTCCTCTCTTGAATTGTACTATAAAATCCTGAGCTCTATCGGTGGAACGTTTATAGATAGGTATTCAAAAAAAATATCTGCTGAATGAATATAATGGTATGGTATTTTTTTTATAGCTAGAGTACAGCAGACAGGTAGACGGCCCACCTGATGGAAAGTGGTTACGGTCGCCTATGGACGTTTGCAATACCAGAGAATAAATGTCACCAACGGGCTGCCGGCCGGCTGATGGCGTGCGGTGCAGTGGTAAAAGGAAAACGAAGGCACCATTCTGTACAAGTCTTTGATGTACACTCTCCATTGTACAGTCGGTAGAAGACGCATAGAGACGCGAAGTCTCTCCAAAGGCCAAGCGTATCTAAATTTAAACGGGTATTCATTGAGCAGGTATAGTTTTTGAATTGTATTAAATGTATGTACATGATACTTGTTTCCGTGTAATAATGCAACCCTTTATGAGATTTATTTGATTGTTTTGTTTTCGGTGAGTTGTTTGGATAAAAAAAGCTTGCTTCTATAAACAGTCCTCGAAGCGTCGTAATTACGTCGTCAGAAAGTAACTGTCTACCCCTGATAATGCTTCGGTATGATGATCCAACGCTGGCAGCTTTCTGTACACCCTTACTTTTAAAATATAAGCAACGTTTCTACGACAAGGCTTAGTATAGAACGGAGAAAGAATACAATTTGCTGCGACCGGGCGGCCTGTCGTAAGAAGCGACAAAACAACCCACAGCCAGGTGGTAGGGTATTTACCCGCCTAGATGACTACCATCCCTAGTCTAGAGTATAACATAAGCTGTGTTCCAGCATTAATGGCCAGGTTCCAGTCCCCCCTTCAAAGAGCGACAGCACGTTAATAGCACTTTGGTGTTCCATAGGCGATGGTAACCGCTTTCCATAAGGTGGGCCGTCGAGCTGTATACTCATGAAATAAAAAAATATAATTAATAAAAAAATGAGACGCTCAAAATATACAATGAAATTTTATTTCCAATTAACTATTAATATTTTTTTAATAATAATAACCGTTATACAATATTCTTTATCACGTTGGTAAAAGTACAATGTATTTCTCGAGAACTAGGCCTTGGGCCTTCATCACATACACTACAGCTGCGAACAGCAAAGCGTTTGAAAATAAACGAGACTGTTCCGTTATTAAAATAACCGTTATAAATAACGTTGTTACTGCAGCTGGCTGTTGTAGGATATTTGCGTTGGCATGCAGTTCCGCGAGGCTTTCTTCTGGAACAAAGGTTATGTGTTAATAAATTGATACCTAAATAAAGCTTCTATAAAATGAGTTATTTTTGTTGACATAAATTCTATGAAATTATCACTGTATGTTAAGTCCTTTTTTATTTCATTTTTTTATTTAGGGCAACGAACGATTACACCGCTAAAAGATTAAATAAAAATATAAACTGTTGGCAAATATTACTTGTGGTGCAACCAGCGATGTTGCCCACAAATATATATAAAAAAGGAATAAATCCGTCTATCTGTCAGTCAGTTATTTTATACAGAGAATTACAATTTGATTTTATATGATTTGGTCATCAATAGACGTGAAATTCACTACAGTACTTGCCTAATATCTGTTAGTGATGAGCAACAGGTACATCCATTGGCAACTCTAAAATATTATTTTTGTACAGTGAAGGGCTTAGAAAAAATATGTCAGCTTTTGTATAGTATTCATTGTAACGTTTCATTATCCTGTTAATTGGGTCACGTTCACCTGCGTTAGTTCTAGATATCTTAGTCGCAAACATTTCACGCGTACCTACGGTTCTTCCGAATCACGTGAAACCTTTGCGGAACCCAATTACTTATTTGGTTCGATAATCTAATACAATCAATTTTATCATGACAAATGTTATATAAAAGCATAGCATCTAGGAGATTTTTCCTCGTCTCGAGTTTATGCATAGAGTACTTGCTAAGTCTTTTAGAAATAAAAAATATTTCTTTAATATAATACTAAATACGTAAGAATTGTTATGTCTCCTGATTACCACATGGTGCAGTTCAGGAAATGCCAGACACAAGTCTATATATATATATATATATATATATATATATATATATATCTCTCTCTCTCTCTTCTTTCACCAAATCCCAATTACTTGGAGTCGGCACAATATGTCTTTTCCTTCCACACTCTTCTACTCTGACATACATCTTCTGTCGCACCACATATCATCATATCATCTTTCACACGATCCATCCATCTTTTTGTTGGTCTACCTCTACATTTGTACCCATTTATCTTGTAGTTTAACATTATTTTTGTCACGTGGCTTTCATCCCTCCTCATTATATGGCCAGGGATGAAAGTCTCTCTATATATATTTATACACTAATATATATATTCATATGCTAAGATATACTCGCGACTTCGTCCACACTTGACTTAAATTCGGAAAAGAAGCTAAGTTTTAAGCACCCGAACAACTACAAACCGCTCCCGGGAATGTTCCCGCCGGATAAACATATCACACATTTCGACGGGTGCAAAGTAAAAAGAGATATCTGCAAAATAGCTACTTTACAGGAGAGCGAAAAGATGGTCGTATTAACTTTGAAAGAACATACGTAGCTGGCTTTTTTTACGTACGAAAATTTCTTGAAATAATGTGATATATGCAAAACAAATAATGTCATATTGTAAAGAATTGTTTTATTAAAACGATTGTACAATAAACTAAAAATCATCATTTTGTAGATAACTTTATTTACTTTGCACCCGTCGATTTTATTACATACAAATTGCTGTCGATCAGAAAAAAAAATCACATCGGAATTGTTCTAAAATCACTTCGGAAATCTTAAAAAAACACGTTTTAATATATAATATACATAACATGTATACTTTGTATAATTAAAATCACAATCAAATACTTTAATTGATTTGGAATATAAATGAATATTTCGAAAAATCGCAACAATAGCCATTATAGGTATTAGTTTTCAAACAATCGTCAGAGAACAATAACTCTCACTTGCCATTAGTGTTATTGATTGAGAAATGACCGAAACGCGAAATAGAATTGATGCCTGTTATAAATAGGGGTATTAAATCACATAGAGTGATGTATTTTTTATCTATCAGCCCACTAATGCCCGCTTCGAATTTGTCACTTCTTGGAAAAGATCTTATATAATCTATACTAATATTATACCTATACTTACTAAAAAAAAAACTTAACAACTCTACGGACTCGAGTTCCGTACCCTTTTTTACAATGTTACAAAGACCGCACAACTGGCATGTTGTAAAAACGAATTATTTTATTACTTCGTGTTTAAAATTTAAAAACATCTACTGTTATCGTACTTATTTTATGGCTGTAATTAGTGTCGAATGACTTAATCCTTGTTTTTATTGCATTTCGCCGAAGCTTGCCAGATGTGTGTGACACAAAGGGTGTCGGTATTATACAGTTAGTATAAAACAATGCCCGAACGGAGGGGTGGGGCAGTCAATCAATTACTACGAAACGATTAAGACGTGCAGTTTCGATTAGCGACATAGTGACGGACTTTGCGCGCGTTCAATTGCATTGCTTGCATCCAGTTGTATTTTGTACAGTTCTAATAAACTCTATAATAATTCCAACGGCATTTATTTAAATACGAGTCCTGTAGCTCGTAACAATAACTTAATTTATAGATTTGATTTTTAGAGTTTATACACGATTGTTGGTTATTTTGGTTCTTGTGTGTGACATTAATTTAGTGATTTTTGTATTGTGGCGTACCTTACGAATAACTTATTATATTAATTTATACTATCTGTATCTGTTACATGCTGGTGTTGTGAGGAAGTTTATGTGTAGTGTGTGCCTTATGTATGTATACTTATGCCTTACTATTATAAATAGGTAAAGTTTGTGAGTTTGTGGGGGGTAATCTCCGAAACTACTAAACCGATTTAAAAAATTCTTTCACTGTTGGCAAGCTATACTATTCCCTTCTAAATCCTTTTCTAGATCCTTACTAAAACTCCTATAGTGTAACCCAAGGTGTAAAAAAAACATAAAATCGCGTGCGCTGCGATAACTATCGATGATAGAATAATTTAGTGTACTACGACTTTGCAGAACACATCATTATTTGTAAAAAGTGTCGCAACAGCATATGTCTAACTATTATAGTTATGCCAAAATAAGTGTTCTTTTATTTTAAAAACTTAAGTAAAATGCCGCCACTAGAAAATGCTCTTTATTTATATCTTGGTATTCATCCTGAATAAAATCATTCATATTCAAAACTGCTTCAATAATTTTATATGACTTTTTGAATTATTCAATTCCGACATTCCATTCGAAGGTATCACGAGTCATGTCTGTACTGATCTTATTACTATATAACATTATGATATGAACAATTAACTTTATCAGTACAGTAATAACAGTTTGACCTCCAAAACTTTCTGTTCTGTTCAAATTGCATTATTTGTATTGTATGAGGTATAGTAACATCGTCAGTTGGTCAATAAATATTGAGGAATACACACGTCGCCGTTTTCATTGAAATTAAACCGAATTACAGTCCGCAGTAAATTGAACGCTATCGAACCCAACACTTTCAAAGAGGAAATTGTATCAAGTTGGCAACAGACTTGCTTCATTTCTTTTCAAGACATCTAAAACTAGTTCTCTATATATTAATATATAATTGTAATATCAATCTGTTTCCGTACTAATATGAACTTTTTTATTATTTAAACAATAATTTTTAACCCAAATATATAGGTAAAATCAGTCCAGAAATTTTTCACAGATGGACTTTTAAAAATTTTAAAATCCTATATTACAAAACGGCAATGTGGGTTAGACGTTTTGTTTTTAAAAAAGTATATAATTTGGATTATCTCTCTTTTCTTTCACCATATTCCAATTACTTGGGGTTGGTACAATATATCTTTTCCTTCCACACTCCTCTACAGTGACATACATCTTCTGTCGCACCACATATCATCATATCATCCTTCACACAATCCATCCATCTTTTTTTTGGTATACCTCTACATTTGGATATAATTGGATCGTATTAGTAAAAAATTAAACGTCCCGATGAGTTTGTTAGAAATATTTACTAGTCTAGTCTAAAAATACACAAATGCTTAATAAAACTACATTTTAACGGTTTTAAGCGCGGTAATTTATTAAGTTTTGGTTTGTCCGACGTTTCGGCCGCTTTTCAGTGGCCGTGGTCACGGACGACAAAGGTGACTTTTGTCCAACAAGTATTGTTAAAGTTTTATTTGTGTTTCCTTTTTTTTCGTTCGCCGCATCTGCCACTATATACTGTGAGATAGTCTACGTTCGACCGCGCCGCTCCTTCCGCGTAAACCTCGCCGCGTTTTGTGTGCCGCTATTCAAACCCGCTTTCATCAACCCGCATGCTGGAAGTACACGCTGTATCGTTCCAGCTGGTCCACTTATCGAAGGAACCGCAAGACGAGAAGGAAGGATCACGGGGAAGAAGTGCCTGCCGCTGCGAAGAGGCATCGTTCGTAGCGAGTCTGGTGCGGCGACCTTATCCTATAAGTCCTTTCCTTCCTTTTGTCCCCGCTCCCGCCCGCGCCAACACAGAATTTGTTTATAAAGGCACAATACCTCAATGACATCAAACTGTCGCTCTGTGTATATATAGTCTGTGGAGTGTTGTTATATATAGGTCGGCGGGAGTTTTTGGCGGGAACTGAAAGGAGATGTTGTGCTGTGCCGTTTTATTTTCTAAAAATGTCTAAAATTACTCTAAAATGAACAATAGTTGTAGGATATTGATAGTTTTTGAGTAGTAATTATATATTTTGTGAGAAATGTGAACTGTATAGTCAAATGTCGCCTTTTGGGTTGTCACAAGAACTCCGTTGAGTGGCACTAGCTGATTACAGCTCAGCTGTGCTACACATAGGCTTAAGAAAATGAAGAAACTATATTGTAAAAAGATCTGGCTTAAACGCCTAGCTGCCAATCCATAAAGCTAATTAAATAATAATATAGGTCGGCGCCTCATTATGAAAATTAAAAGCGACTCCAGCACAACTCAAATCACTTTGGGCCGTTATAAATTTGACATAATAATTATTTCATTATCTTATGTCTTTGTTCCTTTGCAAATTAGTTTTGGCAACAACAAATCTCGGCTTAATGGCTTTGGTAGCTTTTCACTTAATATTTGCATCGGATTCTTGATTGTATTCATGTTTAATGAAATGGAGATGCTTTAGTGACGTCAAAAGCTCTAATAAAACAACTGGTTCTGTGGAAAGTTAAGTAGTTGGTTTTAAATACTAATAACAACAGACTGAGAGATTGCCTTTTGAATTTGTGACGCGTATGTTAATCATTAATCTACCACGGCACGGCTTTTAAACACAAAATGGCTTAAACTATGACCATTGTTAATCTACGCTATCAAAGCCGCGAGCAACAGCTAGTTAATGTATAAAATCAGACTACTGTATTTCGGATTGTACATTAAATTTCCTGGGACAGGAATACTATAGATATATTAAAAATGACTTAAAAAGTCTTGCGTGACCAAAGGGCTGACCTATATTTAGGGCAACGGATAAGCGTTGCCATTCAACGTGGGAATGTGGCCAGCATTTTGGGAACGCTCCCCACAGACAGCGATCTGGACTACATCTTTGACTTGTAAATATGTTTATAATAGTATTTAATTTCTAAGTTTTTGTTTGTACACTACATTTATTTATAATTTAGTTTATTTTTAAGTATTTAGTTATCTTCTATAGATAAAAACATGTTTATTGTTTGCTACACACACAAAAATAAAAATGCTATAATCAAAGAAAGAAATACTATAAAATAATTAACTATTACATTGCTTTTATATAGAGATGTGCCGATTATGACATTGGCCGACTAACCGACTAGCCAATTAGTCGGTTGTAAAGAGGCCGACTAATCGGCCAAGCCGATCACGGTTTCGGGGATTTCCGTGACGCTCCGTTTATAGCTGAGTCGCGCGCAAGTCGCAATTACCGCATGGGTTTCTTGATTTTTACTTTTACACAGGTCAGGGCGGTGTTTTTATGTAAAAATATAAAAAAATATTTTTGTACAAAATTACTGTTCATAGCTAGCTAAATAATTAAATTTTTAATTAAGCTATTATTAAATTTGAATAGCTCAATTAAAATTTAATCATGTCAAAAAGAAAGTCTCGTGTATGAATTACTATGTATTAATGTTATGTCGGCGCTCTTTACCAAATAGTCACCGACTATGGTAGCGGCCGACTAGTCGGCTTTACCGACTAGTCGGCACTTCTCTACTTTTATATGATTTAAAAAAACTAATCTTCGTTTAAAAAAACCGACTTCAAAAACGAAAAAACTAAAATGTATAAAATAACTTATTTCTAAAGTATATTATTATTAATATATATTATCTAAAACATCTTAAAGTCGGTGCTTAGTAATTTTCAAAATATATTAATGTTTATGTTTTACTCTGCACCGACTTCAAGATGTTTTAGATAATATATTAATAATAATAGCTTTAGAAATACGTTATTTTATACATTTTAGTTTTTTAGTTTTTGAAGTCGGTTTTTTTAAACGAAGTTTTAGTTTTTATTTGTTACTTTTTAGTGTCTATCTATGTATGGGTGGACCTACGAAAGGTGCCGCGCTTCTTAAAAAATATAGGTCCCAAGAAACGGGAACAAAAAAATGTTCGTAAGATAAAAACTTCTGGGCCAAACTATGTGAAATTTTTAGGGGACCACATGGCAGCTATTCCGCGTCGAACATAAAAAGAATCACGTAAATCGAATCATAAATCTCAGAGTAATCGGTGTACATATGGAACGAAAAGGATATTCTTTTCATAAAAAATGTAAACTACTGGGCCAAACTATGTAAATTTTTTAGGGGACCAATTGGAAGCTATTCCGCGTTGAACAAAAAAGAATCACGTAAATCGGATAATAAATCACGGAGTAATCGGCGAACATACATAAAAAAAAAAGATCCCGACGAATTGAGAACCTCCTCCTTTTTTTGAAGTCGGTTAAAAAATTGCTACTATTGAGTATTTGTGTTTTTAGCTCGCTTTTGTCGGTGCCGTAGGAGTAGGGAATCGCTTTCTCAGAAGTCGCGGTACCGAAACCGTATTGAAAGGTAATCGAGTATTTATATTTTTTATGAACGTTCCCGGAGTCGTTGAGTATCCCTGTGGGAGCGGCTAAAGAATATAAGAAGTATCTTACGAACCATTAAGTACGTGGACAGCAACTGTATGAGACCTTGCGCCTCGCACTGCACAAGTATAGTTCCCAGCGTCGCTGCTATTCACACGAGCCAGTCGAAGAAGGCTGTCAGCACCACCTGGCACTTGCTCCGTTTTCACGCTAGAAAAACAAAGCATTAAGAAGATAATATTACGGCGCATTTTTAGAGCAAGAATACAACTTCCTGCGGCCGGGCGGCCTGTCGTAAGAGGCGACAAAACGACCCACAGCCAGGTGGTAGGGCATTTGCCCGACTGGATGGCTGCCCCCCATGGTCTAAATTATGTCACCATAACAACCTTGAGTTGTGTTCCGGCATTAGTGACCAGGTTTCCAGTGTCCCTTAAGAGAGCAGCAGCGCATTTGTACCTTTGGTGTTGCAAATCTCCATAGGCGATGGTAACCGCTTTCCATCGTGTGGGCCGTCTGCCTGTCTGCTGAACTCCTGCAATAAAAAAAAGAAAATACTTTTATCCCGATAGATGACGTCGTTTTCGTGAGTTAGACTAATATAGTATCAACAATGTGGCGCTGCGATTGAATTTTTGGTGCCGCCTTTACATTCATTGACAAAGTCGTCGTCATGGCAACGCGATCGAAGTTTCACTAGCACTGGAATTAATTTAGAAAGTTATTATTTAATTTGATGAATCAGCTACGCCGCTGTTTTTCATGTTATAATATCTGGCGGCGCGCAGTGAATGAATAATTGAATTAAAACACTTCATTGTTCACTAAAAATTACAACTACGTCCCTAAGAAAAAGTTTTTTTAAAGGTTTTTAAATACAAGCTTTTGAGATCCTGGATGTCAAGACAAGTGAAGACAAGTAAAACGAGCCCAGACACGACGGGTCTATCTTGTTTAGTACAGGAGTTCCTATGGCCACCTTCCGACTCCATTATTAGATCAGCTCCAGGGTACAATATTATTGCATTGTCACGCGATATACATATGCGTGCGAAATTTCAGCTCAATCGAAAATCGGAAAGTTGGTCAAATTTAACTTGCAAGATTCCACCCGAACATTAAATACATACAAACATCCATTGCAAGTTAAATAAAAGCTTGTAAAAGGGCGGCCTTATCGCTTAAAGCGATCTCTTCCAGGCAACCCCCAAAACTAAGGAAATATTAAACATAACAGTGGCGGTGATAATAAAATAAATAATATGAATCATTTAAAACAAATAAATAATAAACTTTATATACTATACCAACAAAACACATTAAAAATAAGTAGCACTATCCAAGCTGAGAGGATCAAAAATAATTAGTAACCATGACTCTAAAAGGCAATACTGACAAGAATATATTACATTATTGTTTGGAAATTTTAGATAATATTTTATATAAAATATTATACTTAGGGCGGCTTGCACGACACTCCTTAATTTTATTTAAGAAACACTAAACGCATTTACCGCCCTTAAACACGATAAGCGTCTTGCACAACGCTAAATTTACTGGTAAATACGTTTACAGAACTGTCAAAGTTAATAATCCAAAAATGGCTATTTAACTCCTTAAATGCGTTTAAACATTGTCACTCGTGTGTCTTTATGAAATTGTCACTTATAAAAAGTCAATTACAGATTGTCAATCGTATATTATTTGCTTTAATTATTTATCTCAATTCTAAATACCCATTATTAGTCCAAACTAACATGGTAGCAGAGTAATAAAGTTGAGGAATTGGACCCAGTAAAGATATTTTATCTAGGAAAGAATAAATACAATATTCTAGCATTGTACTCGACCTGACGTTCACAATGAATAAGGCGATCGCAGAGGCTTCAAGGTAAAAATAATGCACCTAGATGGAAAAAATTATAAGCCTTGGCGGTATCGTATTGAGACAGCGTGCAGGGCAATACCCAGCGCTGAAGAAATTTTGCAAGGAAAACTTCAAAAGCCCGATGAGCCTGCAACATCTGATAGTGCAGATGCTAAAGCCAAATATGAAATTAATATACAACAATGTCTAAAAATTGACTGTGCCGTTTCAACTCTGATGACGACAAACATGACGGATGAGATTCTAAAACAAGTTATGCGATATAAAAGCGCTTAAGAAGTGTGGGATGAGCTAGAACGCCTATATAATGGAGACAGCGAAGACAAACTTATGATCTTTGTCTACAATTCTTTGATTATAAAAAAGACCCTGAACGTGAGATGGGAAAGCATATATCTTCTGCATTAAAGAACATTTCAACAAATCTTTTCATAAATTAATATTTATTATTCTTTATGAAATTGTAAGTTATTAAAAAGTCAATTACAGATTGTCACTCGTATTTTATTTGCTTTATTTATCTCAATGCTAATTAACCATAAATTCGAAAATAAAACCGCACAGCAAAAGATCATTCTTCAGGTTGCCGCCAAAAATTCCGAACCAAAGGAACAAAATTTCAAATGTCAATTTGAGATTGGCCAACTAAAATCCTTTTTACGCAGGAAATAACTAACATAAAAGCTAAATTTCGTGTGTTTGTTCGATAAAGTATATCGCCACGTGAAACGAAACACATCTGGCTGTTTTACCCATGGCATAAATACATTTTACTAAATGACATGGGAGAGTTCGTCATGCAAGACAACATAAATGCATTTACTATTAAACGCGTTTAGAGAGTTAAATAAAATTAACTAATTTTATTTAAAGACGATCGTTGTGCAAGCGGGCCTAAAAGTTTTACATGTAATAAAATAATTCGAACACAGTATAAATCTACCGCGTCTGCCGACATGAAAATAAAATGTAGTGAACCCCGTCTATATACAACTGAGAGATTTTGAATTATAATCTGTACACAATTACCACATATTAGAGATAAATATTAATACATAAAATTAAATTATAAAGATGTAAAATTATAGAGAACTACTTACTCTATACAAAACAGACGCTAATTACCGAATAAATAAAATTATAACATTATTCAAGCAAAGAAATGGCCGATTGTATCGCTTAGAAATAAGTGCGTAGATAGCAAAATTAATTATTGACGGCCTCTGTGGTTAAGCGGGCTAAGCCTTTGCCGGCCTACCTCACTACAACGCAGAGCCTTCGGGTTCGATTCCTCGTATAGTAAATTTCGGAAACGTATTTTCTCCGTTATTTACTATGGTCTGGGTGTCTGGGATCGGCCCAAGAGTAGTCCGTTGTATATTACCCATAACACAAGCGTAACTTGCTTAATTTGGGGATATACATTAAGAGGGTTTGTCTGCCGATTATTATTATTATATTAACTTTAGAAAAGAAACGTGACAAGAATAACTATGCCACTAAATAACTGTAACATAAAGCACTTAACGTATAAATATAACATGAAACGTGTTGTTTCCTTCATTATTTATTTTCAAAGAAAATACAAAGTATTCTTTCTCAACAAATTTTCGTTACAAGTTTATTATTCAGATTCGTAGCACTGGAGTTTTAATTTATTCAGAGTATTTGACCAACGAATGTAGAAACACCGAACAACTTTGTTTTTACACCAAGTTACTACTTGTATTAAAGATGTTGCGACAAGGCTTGTTTGTTTTATGAATTATAGAATTATTAACAGGTCATTGTTGTTTAGTATTACCATGGAAGAAGAATACTATATTTTTCCATGGTATTACTGAAGACTTGTATGTAGGTCATTTGTGAAGTGATTTTTTTAAACCTTCTGACTATTTGTTGTCAGAGTATTGTAGATTTTTATATATCTTTTCTTAATTTTTTTCTTTCATTCTTTTATATATGTCGGAGAAGCATCGTTCTCGGTGACATCTTCTTTAGTGGTTGCAGGATTAGTGGGCATCATCATGTAAAATGCGGGCACAAAACACAATAGTCACGGTTTATACACTTTTAATTAGATTTAAACAATATTTCGTCACATTGAAGACCAAGCAGCGGGTTCAGGGCACCGACCTAACATTAACCTTTCCATTTAGATTCTCAACGATACAACTCGATCCGTTACTATCGCCCAAATGTTTCACAGAACTCGCCCGTCTGCCTAAAATACAGATGGAGCCTCAACCCCGCTCGAGGCACATGCTCTGCTCTGATTGATCGCTTATTAAATTACAATATTCATAACTTTTATTAGGTTAGGACGATTTTTAAGTTATAGAAAGATTTAACAAATCAAATTAAATTAAGAATTTTAAAAGTAATTAAAATGTAAACAAATAATATTGTGCGTTATACATCCATACAACAATCAATCCGACTCATAGCTTCCTCCAACATATATGTTTCCTGTTTTTCATTTTATTTCTTCCTCTTTTATGCTGTTACCAGGTGTTACCGTTGCCCATGACAACTTTGAGTTGTGTTCCGGCATTAGTGGCCAGGTTACAGTCTTTCTTTACAGAGCAGCAGCGCATTTGTAGCACCTTTGGTGTTCCTACTAAATGTCAAAAGTAAAATAAGTCTTTGGACACGGTATAAATTGCTGAATTCAGAAAATATACGTGTTAGCTTCCTACAGCGTACAAGGTTGTATGTAATGTATTGTAAGTACCAAAATATATTATTCTATAGTCAAGTTATCTACCAACTACAGTATCCTATAAATAAAATCCGATTTTTTTCCGATAAATAGATGAGGACGTAATAGAAGACACAACTAATGGAGCTAATTGATCATCAAATTGTTTCTCATTTGCAGATATTTCCACAATTCGGAGCGGAAAACAATACAGTCCCCTACTAATTGCTTAGGACCATAAAATACAAAATTATTCACAATATAAGGGTAGTGTAATAATTTAGGGGAAAGTGGGGTGGATTTGTAGGTACCTACAATCATTTTTATACTACCTAGAATACTTTTTAATAAACAAATGACATTGTATTTAGATTTACTGGGTTTTTTTATTGCTTGAGTTCAGCAGACAGGCAGACGGCTCACTTTATGGAAAGCGGTAAATGTCCATCGCCTGTGGACATTTGCAACACCAAAAGTGCTAAAAATGCGCTGCTGTTCTCTTAATGGAGATTGGAGATGGGTAGCTAAATGATTTTGCTTTGAAAGTACAGTTGAAATTGAATTTGGTAGAATGCAATATGATACATTTGTCGCAGGGCCGATGGCCGAGTGAGCAGATGCGTCCTGGAGTGGAGACCACTTCTCGGCAAACATAGTGTAGGACGCCCTCCAAGCCCGATGTACCGACGATTTGCGCTAGGTTGCCGGTGGAGGGTGGATGAGAACCGTGCAAGACCGGGATAGGTGTCTCAAACTTGAGAATGCCTACGTCCAGCAGTGGTCACCGGTTGGTTGACGACGACGCTCATAATTTGGTTTTTCTAAAACTGTGAATACGAAGACACCCTTTAAAGGGACACCTTCGTATACTACATGACACTCCATCCACATCCACACATAGTGGCTCATTACATATATATATTCTTTTGGTGGGTTTCACACTATAGTTCTCTCTTATAGAAGAAAGGAAGAAGAAAGAAAGAAAAAACATTTATTTGAACACAATGCGATACATTACATATTTAAAAGTAAAAGTGTAACACACTAAATATATAACAAACAATCTCACGATGGTACCAAATTGGTGTAGTTTAGCAAATTCCAAACCCAAGTTTCTGACACTGATCACTTTCCGTCAGGTGGGTCGTCTGTCTGCTGAACTCGTGCAGTAAAAAAAATAAACTTTATATATACAGAGTTTTTAATCTATATTAAGTACATCTATACTAATTAATAAGTAATAACATGGGTGGGAATAAGTTTTTTCGTATGTTAAAAACGGTTGCCCGCCATTTTCTATCTACCTAAATCAGCGAATTTAACAAAAAAATTCGTTATGTTTCGAAAATTTTCAAGTGAAACATATTTAAAATCCTTGGGATTCGATACTTGATGAAACGAAAAAGCGCCACTAAAAAGTGATAAACACATAAATCTATAGGACTAAACCTACGAGAGAATGGGATACACGTTTACATTGTACAGTACAGATTAGAGTCAATAAGACCAATGATTACACAAAGTCCAATTTGGACCGAAATAAAAGTGATGATAATAATTTTTAGACCCAAACAGTGAAAAATTTAAAGTGACACTTAAGAAGTTTATTTTCAACAACTATTGGTGATTTTGTCAACCCTACTGACCATTGACGCGTGACGTCATGAAGTCATCGGCAAACCTTCTGCGCAAGCGAAGTTTAATATGTTGACGGATGTAGGATGTAAAGGAATTATACACAATTTCGCACAGTTATAGTTTATATAGAGAAGGAGTGCAGAATGCTAACATTTTTTTAATTATGCATATAAAATACATAAAATCAATAAAAAATCATTATACATACTGTCATGTATGTGAAACACACACGTATATTTAAATATATATATATATATATATATTCTTTTACTTATTGTTACGGTCAAATTAACAGTGTAACCTTGGCGAAATCTGTGAGTAAAGAAGTATAGTCTTTGACAACAGAACCTTAATAATGTTCAAACTTATATATTTTTTAATTCTTTTATTTTAAAGGGGCTTTGAACCGTTTAGGTTATGTCAGCCCCATCGTACCTTTTCTTAATTTATTCTAACTTAAATGAAACTAACATAAAACTGATATGAATCCATAGTGTATGTGGCAATGTTTGTGATCAGTTCCTCGCAGACAAGGAACTCATCACAAACTTGTACATAGATCTAGCTTCTTGAGAAGCAGGGGAGGCCAAAATATTGTGGCGAATGATGGTGGAACCATCTAGTTAGTTTTAGAACTTTTGGAAATATCCAGAACGATCTAGAACGAAAAGACAAGGACGGATATATTTAGAAAGAGATAGACGACGAAAGAAAGAAAGAGATAGATAGATGTTAGAAAGGGATAGATTTATAAACGAAAGTTCCCGAATAGAAGGTTCGGGAAAGAAAAGACAGAGATAGATAGATGTTAGAAAGGGATAGATGTATAAACGAAAGTTCCCGAACAGAAGGTTCGGGAAGGAAGAGACGGAGATAGATAGATGGGTTCTAGAAAATTTTTCCGGGTATATAAACAGCGTAAGGTGCGCCTACCGGGCAGTTTAAAGTTGAGTTCAGTACAAGACGGTGAAACGACAAGTGCGATACTAAAGAGTTATTAGAGAAGGTTAATAGAGGACAGAGACGAACTAAGTGGTGAATTTAGTGACAAGTTTGGTGGACAGATACGTGAAGGAGGTGTGTAGCGTAGTTCGAGAGAGGAATCAGAAGCGAACTACACGCAATAATATTGGAAGTGGTCCGCGCAATATCGGCGACGGTATTGAGGGTGTGACAACTTATCGTCGGGACTGTGCCTCGTTGGTCGTGCGTATAGGGGCAACCCTGCAGAGAGGTACTACGTGCGGCTGTTGTAAGTCAATAAAAGCTTTTAAATTAAACACTGGTGTTTCCTTCCAATCCATAAGTGCGTACCCCCGCTCGTACGTAACAATATTAAATATTGTGCACAAGTCCAATCTCTCCAGACTTAACTCCGCGCATAACTTCATTCTGGATGCCTCGTTCCGAATTTAAATTACGGTCGAATTTCGACCACTGGGCGGAACAATTATCTGTGAATATATTCTCTGAAGTTTCACTTCCACTGCGTTTGAACTGCACACACACAATTTTTATTTTACAAAAAAGGGAAAATGCAATGTGCATTATTATTAGAAGCTAGAGATAAAACCATAAAGAATTTCAGAATAGCACTTAATGTTTAAGGAAAAACCGTAACCATTTTGAAATATTCAAGAAATTTCAAAAATGCCAGCCTATTATACTGGTGTCAACTTTTCCATTTCCCGGGTAGCTTGTTAAATTTTCACGAACGTCTGCGCGACTTCAAACCTGTGTGCGTGGGAGATAAAGCTGAATACACATTATAACAAATGGTCCCAACTTAACTACAAAGTTAAGTAAAGTAGGAAGAAATATCATTTTAGAAGTGGGTGTAGGTAAGTGTTATAAAGCTATAAAAATTAGTACTCATTAAAATATTTTGAAAGTGGAATTAGTAAATGTCTAAATTATTATTAAAATACTAGGATATGTACGCGACTTCGTCCACGCTTGAATTGAAATTCCCGCGAGATTCCCGGGAGACAAAGTACCGCAGGATTTAAAAAAGAATGTTAGCTATGGTTTTAGTGAAAACTGTGTTGGAATAAGCTAATTTATATACGCACATAGCATAATTAGCTTATGCACCCGAACAACTACAAAACGCTCCCGAGAAAAAATCCGCAGTGTTCTTGGGATAAAAAATATCATACATTTTATTACATAAAATTTGTTGTCGATCAGCGAAAACCGCATTGAAATCGGCGCCGTAGTTTTTACGTGAATCGCGAACAAACGTACAAACAGATAAAAAGACAAGAAATTCCAAAAAAATGTATGGTATTCTTTCCATCGTTCATATAATACAATTCATTTGTATTTTTGTATTTAATAGCTTCAATGTACAGACAAGGCACATTTAGAAGTTTATAATATTGTTAAGAGTGTGAGACTCGAATTAGAATTACTATGGAGTTTATTAGAATTATACAAACAAGTATAATACAGGTACAAATATAACCGAACACAACAAGTCCAAACGTAATGCAGAGAAAGGTCGTAATTTAATAAAACGCGCAAAGCCCGTCACTTATTAGATTACCAATTGTAGAACACACGTCTTGCTTTGCTCGTGGTTTTCGCTCGAAAGCCATCCTCCTCCAGCCTCCATCTGGTCATCATTTTAAACTGCACAAATGCAATGTCCCCGTATTTAAGTCGACTTAAACCGCCAAACCGGGCTAATTACTCGGCCGCAAACTGCCATAAAAGAGTATAATAAAACAGTGGGCTGTTTTCTAATCATAAATTTTAAACACAAATTAAACAAAAGAAGACGATCATAAAAGAGTTACAATGAGTTTAAACGCTGGCAGGTAGTAAAATGTGTTTTATTTCAGATAATGCAGGTGGATTTTGTTTTTGTCGGAACGTGAGTTGTAACAATATTATAGATAATTAAATTTGCTTAGCTTAGCAGCTTAGTTAGAAACAATTTCCATTGTGTGGCAGCTACAGAATATCATTACCATATTTTATCTTAAATGGCTTGAAGAGAAGAAGCGGCGACAACATTCAAGCCACAACATGTTGTGAAGCGGTGGTAAATTAGATTAGGCTCCCATAGAGTAAATAATATCCATAAACAAAATTTAAAACTAAATAATTAAAATGAACAAGTTGGCGGTAGGCTGAATAAAAACTTTGACAATACACGTTTGACAAATGTCATCTTTGTCTTCCGTGACCACGGCCACTGAAAAGCGGCCGAAACGTCGGATAAACCTAAATCAAATAAATTACCGCGCTTAAAACCGTTAAAACGTAGTTTTATTATAGAGATTATTAATTTTATTAATTTGTATTTTCAATCGCTTATTTAATGTTGACGGCGACCATTGCCTCTAATATGCACTTAGCTTTAAATATGGTTTGTACAAGGCCAGTTTGCAGGCGCCAGATATGCGAACAAGCCACCACTGACTTAGCCAGTCCTGTTTAGATGATGCTAAGTTAGCCTTTATTTTTCTTACGGTGTGCACACGTTTGACATTAAAAAATAATAAATTCGAGGCAACCCCGTCATTTCCCAACCGACTGGCTGGCGCGATAAGTCTACACGTGTCCGTAACGTTGGCGCGGGGGTTAATGAATATGCGGGCGGAGATTGAAATTAGCTTTTTTAAAAAGGTTGTTAAATACAAGCTTTTGATATCCTGGATATCATAGCAAAGTGCTAGCTAAGACAAGTAAAACGAGCCTATGGCCACCTTCCAAGTCCATCATCAGATCCATACTATTGCATTGTCACGCAATATACATAATTATATGTGCAAAATTTCAGCTCAATCGCAAACCAGGAAGTTGGTCAAATTTAACTTGCAAGATTCCACCCGAACTTACATACATATTTACATACATACATATTGACATACATACATATTTACATACATACATATTTACATACATAAATATATACTTACATAGGTACGATCGGCACAACTGATTTATGACCCACTTTGCTAATAATTCCTTTAAAACCGTCAAAATAGTAAGGTTTATTGTGTGTGTTGCACTTAGGACGTTATAAACATTAATAAAAATGCGTCACTAGCCTCAGAAGTACGCAATTTTAAACTTTGTTATCATTGTATGATATGTTTTAGATAAAACAGTAATGATTTGAAATAATTTGAATCTCGAACTGAAATCTTCCTTATAATTCTAACTCTTTTCATTATAGAAAAATTATTATAATTTTAAAGATAAAATGTCATTCTGAAAGTATATCAGAAGTCAAGTAAAGTCAATGAGAAAAAAATTAGAACTCAATATCTAAAAATTAAATTGTATAATGAGTAGTCTCGCAGAACAAAGAGCTCGGATTGTAGTGCTGAGTGAGGAAGGCTATGGCATTCGAGAAATATCACGAGTGTTAAATATAAGTCGGAACACAGTGAGAACATGGATCAGACGGCACGCTGAAGAGGGCATTCTTGAAGATAGACGAAAACATAATCATGGCGTTCATCGAATAACAAACCAAAAAAGTACAGATATGCAGCACCATTATGAAGAACATCCTTTTTCTCGTACCCAAGATTTCGCGGCACGTTACGACGTTTGTTTACAAACCATAAGAAATCATTTACACCGTATTGGAGTGCATTACCGGCATTATGCTAAGAAAGTACACTTAACGAATGCACACAAAACTGCAAGATTAAATTTTGCACGTAATTATTTAGACTTTGACTGGACTAATACCATATTTTCAGATGAAAAATCATTTAGATCTTCTCAACATGGTCGCTTAACTTTGTGGCGTTATAACAATACGCGATACACAGAGGATCACGTAGTACCCAATCAATTATCTGGTAGAATTTCAGCTAACATGTGGGGTAACTAGTCCAAATTTCTCCTCCTCAAAACGCACTAAACTATGTCGATTTGTTGGAAGAATCAATGTTACCGACAGTGCGAATAGTGTACCCACTTGAAGAAGTCCCTGTATTCTCCTACATTCACGACAATTGTCGAGTACATACCGCCAGAATTGTCTCGAACTGGTTTACCCAGCATGAAGATGAAATTACTCTAATTCCATGGCCATCTAGGTCACCGGACCTCAACCCAATAGAAAATTTATGGGGTTTGATGGTTCAAATGTGGGATAAAAGAAACGAGAGGACAAAGGAAGCAATTGAGCAGCACTGTAATGAAATTTGGAATTACATGAGGGGAACCGATATCTGCAATCGTCTAATCGGGTCGATGCGTAATCGACTATTAGACGTCATTGAAAACAATGGTGTTTATACCCGGTTTTAGGTTTAAGTAAAGTAAAATGAGTGCCATTTCTAACTTTGAAATACTACAACCAATTAATAAAATTAACAAAAATTTTTTTTTCTTCCACATTAATGTTGTTAATGTTTTATTTTCTTGTGTATTTCTGCTACCTAACGTATAACGATAACCCTAATATCTAATGTTGTATATACAAAAGGTTTGGCCTGTGTCACCTTTGGCTTGTCGATTTATGACCGGTTCCGATATCTCACTATTCACTCCACTTCACTTCCCCTGCTTTACCGTAGGTTGAATTTTGACATTGCTTGTATAGAGATTACTTCATATTTTAATCGTTAGTAAGGCAAACAAACGGTCGGTAAGATATAGGAAACTTAATCAAACATACTTAATGACGGAGATAGTAATAGCACGTAATAGCATTTGTCAGATGTTACACGAGTATAGACGAGTCTCTCCGATCTGTTTAATACAACGTAGTCAGTAACTGTCAATGTCTAATAACATGATAACAAGCTCGTTACCAAGGAAATGTATGTTCAGGCGAATTTCAACCTGATTGTATTTCACGACTGTAACAAAAATACCTTATGGTGGGTCATGTTTCAATTTGTTTGATTGTACATCCATTGCAAGTTAAATAAAAGCTTGTAATAAAATAGACGGGGGCTCTATTCTCGCCAGCGCTGACTTGGCTTGAATAACTTTTTATACAAGGCCTATATCTAGTCAGTGCTGGCTTTGTATAAACAAAGCTTTAGATCTAACATTAACATTGTATATTTATAAGTAATCCTGAAGCTCTTACCTCTGTGCGTATGGTATTACGTACAAGCGTAATAAAATGCAATGTCTGTTTGTGGGTTTAATCTTAAATAAAGGCAGGTTTATTAAGTGTGGTTTAGGACTTTCAATTCAGGTGCTTTCTTACAAACAAAACCTGTAGCCATACATAGCCTATAAAAGTTTTATTCAGTCATATAAACAGTAACAAAAAGCGCGTTTCTTGTTGTGGAATCTCTTATGGTGAAGATTCATTTGCGATAATGTTACATATATAGGTCGTTTCACGCCGATATTGCGATGGGTTTATTACGTTATTTCAGATGCGATATTGTTAATTGCGTAAAATATTAACAGATAAAGTAAGTATGTATAACTTTATATTTACTATTGTAGCTATTCGATGAAAGCGCTATTTTGGACTTTAAAAACCACAACTTAACAGCATCGCAGCAGCCGCAGTGTTAGGACGTACTTTTAGCTAATTGATTTTAATCCTAGCATGTGCCAGCGAAACTTTGTTCGCGTTACCGTAACGACATATTGCCAGAGTAGAGTTTAACAGGCGCGTCAACCTTGACATACATCAACGATACCCTGCCTTGTTGTACGTGGAGCCTCCCTGGGCAGACGTTAATTAACATTCCTAAATGAAGATACCTTTATTTTTACGCTAAAATAAAACTACCGCAGACTTTAAACTATCTTTTATCAACAATATTACACGAAGGATTTTTTTAGTGATTGCAAAACACTAAAAAACGGTGTGCGTCTCGGGACGCTCGACAGAAGTGATAACTTGCCTGAGAGAAAGGAAAGCCAGACAGATTGGCGCTGTAACGCGTTACGTAACGAATCGGTTTACCGTTCCATAAGAACTTATCACTTCAAAAAACACGCCCGTAGAGCAACCTATATGGCGATATTCACGGTTTCGTTTATCGGAAAGTATCTCGGCCCCAATTACACTATCATAAATTTATCATATAAATATGATTTCATATCTGTCAAATTCTAGGATTACATTTAAATGATGCTGTTCTTCATTTTTACATATTACACTTACGATCATATGAACGTCATATTTCATCAAGATGGATAAATATTTAGCCCTGTTTTCCAGTGCTATGAGTGCAATTTTTTGCATTAAAAAAGAAAATAGACATGGCCAAGAAAAACCAATAAATAAAAGACTATTTGAGTTAGACAGGAGTCCTTAGCACTTTACTCGGGGAACTTAAATTGAAAGATAAAAATTCTTAAGAAATACACAAGATATTCCGAGCACAGCAGACAGGCAGACGGCCCATCTGAAGGAAAACGGTTACCGTCGCCTATGGACGTTTGCAACACAAAAGATCTCACTAACGCACTGCTGGCCTCGAAGTTATTTTATGACACCCTTTTTAAAAGCTCCTTATTCTAGCACTGTGGGAAAACTACGGCTGGAAGCTTATACCAAATCCCCACGCTGCGCAAGAGAAACGTTCTACAGAACCGTTCCGTTCAAGAGCGAGGTGGCGCAAGGAAGTGGGGATGAACGCCCAGCAGATGGCGTGCGGTGCGATGGCAAAAGGAAAACGAAAGCATCATTCTGAACAGTTCCTTAGAAGACTCCCCATTGTACAGTCGGTAAAATACGCAGAGAGACGCAGTCTCCGAAGGCCAAGCGTATCTAAACCGTTTGTGAGTACGGGATTGTCGACAATGCGAACAGCTTGACGTTGAATACTGTCTAGGGAATTTAGCTGGTAAGCTGCCCCGGCCCACAAGTGTGAGTAGAACTCTATATGCGCCCTCACATGGGATTTATAAAGCACAAGGCGCAAAGCGGCAATTTATGCATTTTATTGACATTTTCTCATGTGTAAATTCATTTTACAAATTCTACACTCACAATAGGTTTATTTTATAATATGATTATAGATAAAGATAATTAATCAACGGTCAATTATTATTTTATGCTCCAATAGACATAAAATACAATAATGTAAATAATTGACAACACTCTAACTGGATTGATAATAAAAAAAAATACATTCAAACCCATTTTAATATTTTATTAAAATATTAGAGCTAGGCATTTTGCTGAATAGTTGCTTGCGCCGCTTCTTCTCCTAAAGCCACAACATGTTGCGAAGCGGTGGTAAATAAGATTAGGCTTCCATAGAGTAAATGATAACCATATACAAAAATAAAAAATAAATAATTAAAACGAACAAGTTGGCGGTAAGCTAAATAATAACCTTAACATTACTACTTAACCTATACATACTGGAGAAGAAGCGGCAAGAAACTCCCCAGCAACATATCCAGTAATTTTTTGAAAATAATTATTTATCTATCTCAGGTTCTTTTATTACTGTTCTAAAAAGAGAATACAGAAGTTTTATACCATTAGTTTTCAAAGAATTAAAAGAATAAAAATATTAAATTAAATTAATTTAGTAATTAAATTAAAATAATTAACCATTGCAATAATGACGTACAAGAATTCGTACTGCGACATATGTTTATTATAGTTGAAGCGCTTACCTAATCCCTCCCCTTGTAGTATCAGAATTCAAAGCCCTCCCTTCGTGAAGCCAGGTCAGCACGGCGGGTGTTTCCACGTGTCTCGCCCGGCAGACCAACGCGAGGGTTGACTCCGCTTCGTAGTACTTCTCCAAAAGTGGAGCGCCAGCCTCATCCACCACCCAGACTTGAGGAGCTGGGGAACAGAATATCTTGTTAGGTACCTGAAGTATTAGAGACCTATATTGATGACTACCTGTGGCCGTGTGGAGTTCTCACGTAACTCCCGACTATATAAAACTCTAAAAAACTATCAATCAAAATGATACGCATATTCTTCAATTACATATTATACATTGTATGCTTAAAAATGTAAAAAAAAACAATAGTTGTAAAACAATGAGTGTTTTAAACGTAGTTGTTGATTTGTGTTAAAAATATTAAGTAAAATTAAGTTTAGTAAAATGATTTTTTTTTAAGTTACCACAAGAACACCGCGGTTAGCGTCCACGCGCGGACATCGAGTGAACCATTCGCTGACAACCAGCTGCTCGAAGTAGTCATGTTTAGGCCTTGTACCATCGCTGACAGACTACTCGGTATTTCGTGTATTCACTCGTCGACCACGCAAGGTTCACTAGTTGACGGTAGTTTGTCGGTGGCCCGGTGTCTCTAATAATCTATGACCATTATGCTTGATGTCGTGGAAGCGTAATGGCTAGCGCATGCATCCTAGACTCAAAAGGGCGCAGGTTCGATCCTAGTCGGAACGCATGCACCACCAAGTCGGTTTTCGGATCTAATGTGTATATTGTTACAATAACCTCGTGCTAACAACGGTGAATGAAAACATCGTGATGCAACCTGCACATCGAGATAACCGATGTGTCAAACCTGCCAAGCCGCCTTGGACAAGCGTGGCGGGGGTATATTGTCCATTACCCTACAGTGGGAGGCCCGGGCCCAGCAGTGGGACATTTATGGGCTGATATTATTTATGTTATGTTATAGTTGAAGATTTTTTATAAATGGATATAAAAATAAAAATAAAATATTACTTACTATTGACGTGCAAATAAATCCTGCTAACTCTAGGCGGGTGGGTAGAAATCTGGCATTCGTATACACCTTCGTCATCCGGCTTCACCTCTTTGACGACGAGCCGCCAGTTACCAGGATACCTCTTGGCAACCGTCACCCTGTTGTCATGTGCGTAAGTAATAGCACCCACTGTGAGGAGTTCAGGGATGCCGTCTTTACCTTTGCGTCGGACCCAAGACACCTAAGGAAATTAGCTTTTGTAAGTTTATGCTTTTATCCGCAGTTTCGCTCGTCTTAATATTATCCCACGGGAACGAACATATTTTTCGGAATGAAATGTAACCTATCTGCTATTCCAGACTATAATCTATCTTTGTGCCAAATTTCATCGAGATCTGTACAGCCGTTCTGGCGTGAATGAGCAACAGATATCCAACCGAACTGTCGCATTTATAATATTAGTAAGTATAGATAACATATGAAAGGTGGATCCTGGTGGGAGGACGATAGATAACTGTTTCGTCGTTCAGCAATCTATGGAGGGACTTCGCAATAAAAATGATTTGATTTGAACAACCCGTTCCTAACCAACCTACATATTGCTACATGCCGACAAAAAGTGAATGCACATCTGCCTGCCATAAACCTGGTTTATTACCCTTCCCGCATTTGGACATCTTTTGTTTACTTGTGTTTAAAATTTGTGATTAAGAAAAACATTTTATTCTTATTGTACTTGTTTTAGGGCAGTCATTAGGCAGGTGTGTCGAACTAATTCTTGGAAATTATTGTTTTGAGTCAAAGCATATTGTATTTGTACAGGATAAAAGGAATTCACGAACGGAGGGGTACATTCGATAAGCGATATAGTGACGAACTTTGCGCGTGTTATTGAATCGTGCAGTTTGTACTGGTTGTATGCAGTTAATTTTGTACCTGTGTTATGCGTGTTTGTATAATTCTAATAAATTCTATAGTAATTACAACGGCATTATCCTGTCCTAGTCCTGTAGCTCGTAACAATATATATAGGTATAGATTATATATATAGCTCAAGTATGGTTTTAGGGAAATATGCTTAACTGTCTCTAAACGATAATACAACGGCTTAAACGTTGTATTATTTCCTCTTTGAAATGTCGCTGAAAGGGCGTTTATTCTGAACTTTCTCCAAAGAGCTTAATACCAGTACTTAAAATTCATTTAACGAGCGATATTCCCTGATTAATGTAACATCATGACGACCAAGCTTTTTCAGTTGAAATAATCTCGCAAAACTTTGGTAATTAGGACCCACTTAGCCTTGAAACGTTCAGTTAATTTTCCACGTTACAAACTTGTTCTTTTTTCTTTTCGAACGAAAGAAAGAGATAGCCTATATGATTAAGATCATCCAAGCGGTTACTAATGTACTTGATTCGGTTTTGAGGTTCGGTATAAAAAGTGAAATGCTTGGAAAATGATTCGGGGTTTTGTAAATTTCCAAAGCTATTTGGATAAGACCGGATTTTTTGTTTGCTTGTAGGCATACTGGCAAACGGGTCCACTTGATGGCAAGTGGTTACCGTCGTCCGTGAACATCTCCAACACCAAAGGAGCTAATGCGTTGCCTACAACGTAGACACTGTAAACATCTGTTTACGATCTTTTTGAAGAGCGCCATATTTTAGAACTCTGGGAAAATGGCAGAAGGGATTTCGATGCATAGCTTCCTCATGTATGGCATGTGTGTGTGTGCGCCAATTCTGCTATTACTGTTTGCTACTAACGCAACTTCTTCATATCATAAAACCTCATTACATCAAAACATTATATTGTTAAAAGTCACTCATGTCACCCGCCTTACATACGTCTAAACATCAACAAATATTAAATGCTATAAAATCTAAAACTAGATATAAAACTTGTAAAACCACAAATATATATATATATATATATAAATTCGAAGCAGATTTTTCAATTTCATATAACCACAAAACAATTACTATCTCGTCAAAATAGCCGGACACTATCGTCTCAATGGTATGATGGCCTGACTTCTGTATTCTGCTAATACCAATGCTGTTCCCGTGGCACACCAGTATATTTTTATAAATGCTGCTGAGCTGTGCACAGCTATGAGGAAGAAAATTGCGATAACAGTCAAGATAGTATGAGAAGTATACACATTCAAAGAAAATAGGTCTGAATAAGGTATCTTGAGATTTAGGATTTTTAATATAAATGTATTTTTGGGGTCTCCAGCCAATTGAGAAAATATACTGTAGATGTTTTTCCACTCTATGGAACCTTTCTATAAACGAAGATATACGCTGGATTTTCTTATATTTATGGCTTTACTTTTTTGCATTATGTAATAAGTACCATAATTTAGGTAGAATATACTTCTTTTTCTTTCACCTTATTGTAATTATTTGGTTTCCGCATAGTATGTCTTTTTCTTCCACACACTTATAATCTGACATACATCCTCTATCACACCACAAATCATCGTATCATCTTTCACACAATCCATCCATATCGTTTTTGGTCTACATTTACATTTGTACTTATTAATCTTGTCTTTTCACCCCTCCTCATTGCATATCATCTTAATCTTCTGCCTCTCTTTCTTTCTTTGCTTTTAATTTTCATTAACCTGATAAAGAGATAGTGAAAACGCCTGAGCAGAATGTAGGTATAGTATAGACTAGACGAGAAAAAGCTCCCGAGATTTGTTGTTGTCTTGTTATTGATTGCAACATAACAACTTAGTTTCTTATTTAAGAAAATTTATTACATAAAGTATAAGCTAGTACAATGAAGAAATGTTATAAATTATCGAATACAACAAAACAAAACTTAACTTATTTGTGTTGTATTCTACCCATCCTTAAGACTATAAGTAGAATACAGAGCCTAGACCATCTTCTATGGGTAAGGTGCCCAGAAGGCTGGCTACATTTCCTCGCTAGATCGCCATACTGATCCGTTGCCCGAGGTAAGCACCAGATTTCTGATCATTTCTCTATTATTTAAAAACATTACAAAAATGTTAAAAAGTAAAAAAGCTTTTTGGAACAAAAAGTTTTTGAGAATAATAGATATATTGTTATATAGACAGAAACAAGGATGCACATGGCAGCTTATAAGAATTATATTTTTGCCACAATACCTACTGTACGAAAGTATAAAAATAGGTTTTTATAATAAATAATTTCTAGCTTCATCACTTCGTTAATATCCTAAAAGGCTTCAAGGCAAACTTTGTCAACTTTAAAGTTCAAAGCTTAAATGGCCGTGATAAACAATATTGGTAGTCGAAAAAGATTGAAAGATAAAAGTTAACTTTTCAATAACGACGCCAATTTACTGCTAAAAGTTTTCCATTTAACTCAAATTAAGACTTCTTTTATTTAATTATAGTCAAGAAAAAAGGTTTTTGAAATTACATAATTATGACACAGATAGCATAAGTGTGTGAGTGTTTGAGTTTTTTATCCCTGTGTATAGTGAATTGTGCAGTGCTAACAGACTATATTATCTTGTAATGTTTTGTTGTCTTTGTATTGCTAATGAATGAATGAATACTGTAATCTTTTAACAATTATGTAGTCAGTAAATAATGTAGTCGTTGTCAATAATAATTGTATAGGGTAGTCTAGAGGAGATCGCCTTTAGCGACAAGACCGCCCATTGTACTTTAATGTATGTGCAATACAATTATTATTCATTCATATGAATGAATTTCATTTCACTTGGCAATTATTGGATGTACCCAATATTTTTTTTCTGTCTTCTATTTAAATACCACATTACAACCAGAAAGTCATCATCATCACTGTTTACAAAGGCCGACTCACAACTGCCGGATAGCAATTGCAGTGACTGGATGTTCATATTAGATCGGACTGGTAGCTTTAATGACAACAGCAACACCCGAAAGTCTACCAACAGTAAAACTGTCGGTCCAACCTGATGTGAACCTAGTCTTCCCCTATCCCATCCATTTTAATCGTATATCCCATCTCCTTTCTCCTCCTATTCTTCCTATATGATCCCTCTGCCTCGTCTCTCTATTCCATACTCTTCATTCCATCGTAAAATCTGGCGACGCGTTGGCTTCTCCCTTGGTGTAACATCTATAGGCGACAGTAACCACTTTTCATGAGTTAGGCCGTCTGCATGTTTGACAGCTTCGCAATAAAAGCTACCAGCATCAAGTAATAAACAAAATCCTTGAACTACTTTTCAACTCGATATATAAAAATATACTTACAGTTTTATCCTGCAGAAGACTAATCCTGCAATTCAGTTGAGCATCTTCTCCCAGCTGCACAGTGATCTTTGTGATATTCCCATCACTGTCCTCAAAAGTGGGACCATACTTCCTATCGTGGTCGAAGTATATATTCTTCACAGAGACCACGTGAGGCACTACATCCACAGTCATGGTCTGCTGGGTTGGCACAGAAAGTTCTGTGGCCTGAGGAACTTTGAAAGCTTTGGTGCTGTCAATGGTAGAGTTTCCGAGCTTCAGCATCACGGGAGCTGGTGCGATGCCTGTGCTCAGGGCATAAAAGGATGTTACTGTTTGTGCTTCTTCTGTCGTTGATGGCAGATTTTCTATAAGGAGAAAAGGATTGCATCAGTTCTAATGACAACAACCACCGATCATCCTAGAGCCTAATGGCTTAGAGCTCGACGATAGCAAGAGGCAGGATGGAATGTCACTTATTCCTTGGAAGATGGGACAGTCACTTGTGTGGGACGAGACATGCGTCGACACTCTGGCACCGTCACATCTTCCAATGACTAAGTCGGGGGCTGGCAACGGTGCTTCAACAACTGTAGTTTTTAAACGGCGCAAACATGGAACCCTAGAAAGGGGTTACATATTTGCGTCGTTTGGAGTTGAAGTGTTAAGTCCATGAGGTCCATCAGTAAAGGATTTCTTCAAGGAATTTTGTATGAAAATCTTTGATGCCACCCGTCATCAGAACGCTGGTTCGTATTTCTTACACCGAATCAGCCTTGCCATACAGCGTGGCAATGCCACCCTTTCTCGCGGCATCGATTTGTTACACAGTTCATATTAATTTATTTATAACTTAGTTTATTTGTATTAATTAGTTCCACTGTAGAGAGAAAAAGATCTTGAAATTATATAACCTGAGGCATTGCTCCAACTAGAACTTCGCCACTCTCAATGGTTCCATTGGTTTGTGGATGAAAGGTTATGATCCTTTGGAATGATGGTTATGACTCAAGGAGTATATAATATAACAAACAGCAGGAAGAATTATGTACCTATAATGCTTGCGAAAAATTAATAAAATATTAACATCAAATATTTGCTTACCAGTAGTGAATTGACAGACGACTATCTGTGTAAGGAAAAATACGCCCGCACTCCACATAGCGCCTGAACGGGGCTTCTCCCGTGTCGGGCCCTCATAATCTGAAACAAAAGGGACTCATATAACTATAAAAAACAACTAAATATATTTGATATCTTAGGTATATATCAGTACGTATGAAGATTGTGGAATGCATTACCAATAAGCATCAGAAGTGCAAAGTCAGTTATATCTTTGAATAAATTTGTAAACAGTAATAATTTATGTTTATACGCAAGTTTGTGTATATTTGTATATAAATATACATACATGTGTATTTTATTTGCTATTAATATAAGTATATATAATTATATCTATTTTAAACTATCATATTTATACCGACCCACTATTAGAAATGCAAAATTATCTCCAGAAGATTATCTGAATGAAATCGTTATTAGAGATAAGACCGCCGGTTGTACTAGTTGAAATATTGTTAATTCTGAAGTATACTGCTTTCTTGTGTGCAATAAAGCATATTCCTTTCTATTCTAGATATTGAATTGTTTAGATAAATCATGTGTGTATACTAGATAATTGTGACAAATATTACAACTGTCCATATCTATTAATACCTCCTCCAATTTAAAATTTTAATACGCTGAAACTTCGAAATTCCTGTGTAGCCTAGACATCATTAAAAAGTCCCGTGGATGCAGTGTTACAATCGCAGTATTTATTAAGGAAGTTTATTTTCAATGATGTTATACCGACATTCGACGGTGCGTTTCTATCTTTCAATTTGCATGAGTCAAACAAAATGTCCCATATAATACTGTTACGACCGACAAAGACAAATTCACACCTGCATACCTGTTTTATTACCTTTCGGTATTAGGACTTCTTTTGTTCAATTTTTGTTTAAAAATTCTGATTAAAAAAGGCCATTGTGTATTGAAATATTTTACGGCCTATTGTTGTATTGTGATCACTGCCAGGTGTCTCGGATTTAAAATACAAACTGATTCCAAGAAATTCGGTCTCCGCGGCGGGGCAAACATATTGCAACTCTGCAGTATAAAGCAATGCACCAATTTGAGAGATGGGGCAGTCGAGCGATAACCACTAGCGAAGCAAGACTTGTGTACATTCGGTAATCTATTCAGTGACGGACTTTGCGCGTGTTATTGAATTGTACATTGCGTTTGGACTTGTTGCGTTCGGTTAAATTTGTACCTGTATTATACGTGTTTGTATACTTCTAATAAACTCTATAGTAATTCTAACGGCATATTAATTCGAGTCCTGCAACTCGCAACAACACAGACTGGTTAACTATTCGCATCCGCCGCAATGTACGTATACTCTTCTCTTTTGTACAGTATCCTTTTGGATCCTCGTACACGGGGGGGGGGGGGGGTTATTTAAAGGAACTTTTTGATTTCCTACATCTTTCTCATTCCCGTTATTTGCGCTCTAGTAATAATCTCACCTTAATGACCCCTGTACTCACCTCTTCTTTCGTTAATAACTCTTTCACGGTGCGGGCTGTCCGCTTATGGAACTCAGTGCCACTCAACATCAGACTAGCTAAATCCATATAGTCTTTTAAACTGATGGTGACTAAATATCGTTGGTTCTAAAACATGCTGCTGATTCCATGTATAATATGATATGTCTAATTTTTGTGTAATGTATTATTATTCATTTTTTACTTATGCTTGGAATGTTTCATATTATTTCTTGTCTTCACCGCGACTGTTCTCTTAATATTTTCCTTAGTTTAGGGGGTTGCCTGGAAGAGATCACTTTAACCGATAAGGCCGCCCTTTGTTTAACATTTACTGTACGTAGTTTTAAGCACTGTAGTTTTATTTTTGGTGAAGAATAAAGGGTTTTCATTCATTCATACTTGAATATTCAAGTAGTGTTCTTTCAGTTCTATGTTTTTCAATCAAATTGATCCAATTTTGTTGATCAGTGTAATAATATCAGTATTACGTATGAAAATAGTGTTGCCAATCTAATGTACCAAACAAAGCAGTATATTCATTTTTTTAACTTTCAGATCTTGAAGAAATATATTGATTGTTGTTCAAAAGACAAAAAAGATGTTTACAAACATAAACATTAGAGTTTAACATTTAAATACGTAGGTACGGTACGTAGCCATTGTAAATGAATAACAAAATAAAAACGTAATCATTTTAGAAACTTCATTTATTCAGGTTCTCAACGTTTGTTCAACGCCGTGTGCTTAAACAAAAAAGGCTTGCTAACATTCTCATTTGTATTCAGTGAATTTTTTTCACGAAAGATTAACCCGACGCGTTTCGTACCAGTTGTGGAGTTGGTGTTGCCAGGCGTACCAATTTTCGTGGCGTGGTCCGATTTTAAAGTACTTCATGCAGAACGTGATTTAATTTAACCGAGTTTGCAGGTTAGCCGGAATTTCAATGTACTTTTTATTGAAGATTTTCTTCATTTTCTCCATGTTATTGTGTGCAACTTGTGAGTGGCTAAGGTAAATAAGATAATAAAACAAGACAAATTACGTGTATACTTATCTGTATCGTAGAAATGGATTTTATGATATTTTTTGTGTGTATTTGAGTAGGGGTCCCCGGATAGTTTATTTCACAATAGGAACCGGTAGGTAGCGCTGGGATCGAGTGCTAGGATTCTTCTAATCTTCTGGACCGATTGAGATGATTCTCCGGATGTTTTACATTTAAAATTGGTACCGGTAGGTGGCAGTAGAATTGAGTCCTACATTTTATATTTTTTCAGAGCAAGAAAACGTCTGTCGAGACCGCTAATTTATAATAATAATCGGCAGTCAAACACACATTGTCTATTTCCAAAATAATTAAGTTACGCTTCTCATATGGGTGATATACAACGGATCACCCTGGGGACAAACCCAGACACCCAGAGCACAGTAAATAATTGACAGTTCGTTTACAAAACTCACTATGCCAGGAATCAAACCTGGAGCTCTGCGATTCAGTGAGCTCAGTTGGCAATAGCTAAACGATCTCAACCATAAAACCCGTCAAGTTTATAATTTATGTATGTATATTTTTATTTTATTTATCTCAATAAATTACTCCTGTTATAAAAGCACTTCAGTCTATAATTCTTAGCGTCGATTTTTAACTCTGTCATGATATTTAAATAATTTAGACCTGGCAACACTGAAAGAACCGCTACGACTCTAAAGCGAATTGTCTGCTGTAATACGACTACAGCATTACATTTCTAATTGTTGCTCGTTTTAACCGTAACCCAAATACTTCCTCTGTTTTAACCCTTTAAGAGCTGCGGAGTTAGTGGTCTAAGGGTGAAGTGAGGCTTAGGTGACAATCGAAGCGGGTAGTAGAGTAGTTAGTGTTTGCAACCAAAAATTAGAAAACAGCTTAGGCAGCGAATGGTCCAAAGGTGAAGTCTAACTGATATTAGTAGTGGTTAGTAGAGCAGTTAGCGTTTGTAACTAATCTCAAATTAGAAAACAGCTAAAATTTGCTGTTTGAGAATCGTTGAATACAAACAAATAGGTTAATAGTTTCTACCCTTTTGGGTAGTGTGCGATAAATTGTTATCGTTTCTCAATTTCAATTTTGACATAACTTATTTGTAAAGGCATATTGTAGATTGTGTTATATTAGAAAGTTGTAGTGGTTCCAAAGAACCCACAATTATAACGATCTGTGTTTAAAACATAACGTTTTTGGTAGGATAATTTAATAGTTGTTTATGACACAAGTACGTTAAGTTTGTTTTTACAAACGAGCAGACCGAAGGCTTACCATAGTTACGAGTTTGTAAAAACCAACAACCGTGCGTGTGTCATACAAGCTTTTTAAACACATTTGCGAGAAAACAGTACAATAAGTAATGAACGAATCAAACATAAATATCATTCTGAAAGTCACAACAATCTTTGACGTGTCTAATATTAAAATGGCGCGTATTTGCAAATGGCGCCACAAGTGCGTGGTGAAAATTAGAACTATCTCTTTCGTCTCATTTTCTCTATAATATTAAAGTGAGACAAATTAGTCAAAAGCGCTTCTAAGGAGGTTCGATTATCCAGCTTATTTATTTTCCTAATGCGTAACTCCTTGCTGGAATTGTCATAATTAATTTCACTAAGTACCTATTTCACTGCATAGCGAGCGTAAAATAGGTACTTAGACGAGAACCCTTATTTTACAGTACGTTCATTATATGGTGCGTAATTTTTAAAAAGTAAGTACAAAAAGTATTTGTTTAGTATGATAATAAGGTATTATAATGTCTACTTTGAACTATTCGAATATTGTATTAGATTTTTTTATTGTTAATATCTTAAAAGTGTATATATTTCTTACAAGTACACTATCTGGAATCCAACTCGAAACTATTTCCGGGATGACTGAACCCTCGTAAATCACCCACTTGAGCTCCGCCTTGTCTGCGGTCAATTTGGTCGGCCTCAACAGCCCATAACGTTGAGACACCTAATTTAATTATGAAGAAATTCGTTTCCCAAACCTCCATCAATTCAATCGTTTCTCTGATTTCAGAGTCCTGTATTCATGTTATGTGTAGTTCCTATCTTTTCATAGGAAACAATTAGACCAGTGCTATAATATCCCTGTGAAAATGGTAAAAACGCATAAATTCTAGCCCACCAAAAGTTATTTCATAGAGAAGTAGGGAAGGGGCTACAAGGGTTTGGCTTTACTAACTGTTATTTCTTTGCATTTTCTAAGAACATTTACCATAGTAATGTATTTTTTTTACACCATCTGAAAGAAGAAATTTCAACAAACAAAAACTTTGTTTAAAAAAATCAACTTCAAAAACTAAAAAGTATAAAATAACTTATTTTTAAAGCTATCATTATTAATATATATTATCTATAACATCTTAAAGTCAGTGCTTAGTAATTTTCAAAATATACTAATTTTTATGTTTTATTTTGCACCGACTTCAAGATGTTTTAGATAATATATATTAATAATAATAGCTTTAGAAATAAGTTATACTTATAAGTTTATACTTTTTATATAGGTTTTGAAATGGGTTTTTTTAAACGAAGTTTTTTTCTATTTATTTGTTATTTTTTAGTGTCTAGCTATGGGTACGCCTACGAAAGGTGCCGCGCGGAATTTTTTCATAAAAAATGTTCATAAAATGAAAACTACTGGGCAAAACTATGTCAAATTTTTAGGGGACCAAATGGCAGCTATCCCGCGTCGAACAAAAAAAGAATCACGTAAATCGGATCATAAATCTCGGAGTAATCAGTGAACATACATAAAAAAAAGATTCCGACGAATTAAGAACCTCCTCCTTTTTTGAAGTCGTTTAAAAAACAGATAAAAGTTATTCATAGAATAAAAATGTAGGTGAAATGAATAAATAGTTGAATGATTTCACTTTAAATTTAGTCGGGTTATAGCTTATTCGACTGAAAATTAATAGTACACTGCAAACAACAGAGTAGGTTTATTTTTTGTCCGGTAAAATTTTCAAAATTAAAACCCAAATTAGTCAAGTAAAGAGTATTCTGTTATATTATGGTATTTCAATAGATTTTTGAACAGTAAGAATGATTTTACTTCTCTAATATTTTTCAGGAGTTTATTATATGTATAGTAAAATACCTTCATCCGTTTTTACGTGGTTTATTCTGGATATATTAATTAGAATATGCTATAATATTGCTTGCTTAATAATGTGTAGAATCTGAGTCAAAATATGTTAAAAAATAGCTTGGCCACATACGTATTTTAATAACTGTAATTTTTGAAGTGTGAAATGAAAGCTTAAACATAAACACTACGATAGAAAAACACCCAAATAACGAAAATTAGAAGAAAATATATAACAATATAAGTTACCGCAATCACTTTTATACGACCGCAAATAAATCTCACATAAAACAACACGGGGAATTAAACATGAAGAGGCGGTGGTTCCGTGCGTGCCGAGTGGCGCCGCGGCCTCCAATTAGCCAAAAATTACTCCTTTAATAAATGAAAATCTTGGGGAGCTCTATAGGGGCCCATAGACGATTCCACATTGTAATCCTGCAGCGGGCGGGACTTATAAGACTGCTAGGTATTCTGCTCGGTATTTTAATTTTGAAGTGAAACTTCTATATAGACGGGGTCTTATGATTTTTCGCTCACGAAAAAGCGTCACGGTCACGAGGTTTAATTCTTACATTTTTAAACTCGTGATATCTTTCGAATGGAATGTCCAAATTGAATAATTCAAAAAGTTATATAAAGGTTTTGAAGCAGTCTTGAATATGAAGTAATTTATTTTGATAAGGATTAATACCAAGATACAAATAAAGAGCCTTTTCTAGCGGCGGCTTTTTAATTAAAATTTTAAAATAAAAGAACACTTATTGTGGCATAACTATAATAGTTAGACATATGCTGTCGGGACACTTTTTGTAAATAATTATGTGTTCTGCAAAGTCGTAGTACATTATTTTATTCTATCATCAATAGTTTTCGCAGCGAACGCGATTTTAGGTATTTTTTTTACATATTGGGTCACATTATTTTAGTTTTAGTAAGGATCCCTAATCTATTTGTAAATATAATATACACTATGTGACCCGCGAATACTGTAGCTTGCCAGCAGTGAAAGAATTTTTCAAATCGGTTCAGTAGTTTCGGAGCCTCTTCGCAAAACATGAGCCCGCGAAATTTGATTGAGTTTTTTTGGAAATATTTTTCTGTTAACATAATTTGATGTCCGAATGAAGTTGATGACGAAAGATGCGCATTTGTTAATGTATGGATATAATTTTAGAGTAGACAGATAAATACATTTTTACTTAAATTAACAGTTACATTAAATTTGTTATTATAATCTAACATTGCCTAAAAATTGTTCTTAATAAAAATAATTTCTAAAAGTTAGACAGAAAAACAGTGAAAATGTACTTTACACAATTTTAAATTTCGAAAATTGAGAAAAAATAAACAAAACGTGTGCGTCTCGGGACGCCCGACAGAAGTGATAACTTGCATAAGAGAAAGGGAAGCCAGACAGACTGACGCCGTAACACGTTAAGTAACGAAACGGTTTACCCTCCGCTAAAATTCAAAAATATTTAGGGGACAATGCCGGCTGGCTACAAGAACATTCAGAGTCCTGCGTTACGCGGCGGACTGCAATGCAGGATGGTGAATGGGCCGCTTAATTTTAACCTGAGCTCCGAGAAATGTGTATGCTGTTTAAATATTTTAGTCGGCACGTTGCGAATGTACGAAGAGTGTGGTAGTCAAAGTTTAGACCAACGAATGGGCGCCCGTCTGCTTTTGTATTGTTATTTTCTAAGTAGGTTACAACTGTTGTTTGTTAGTTACACACTTATAGTTTTACGCACGCGGAATATATTTTGTAAGTTGGTATTACTACGATTGTATATTTCATGTCTATGGATGGATATCGACGTTTCTTTATAATGTGCAATATTACGATATATTTTGTCTAGAATAATAACTAATTATTACAAAAGCTACATACTCATATTGTTCGTCCATCTACGCTCATTAACTTACAGAAACATAAATCATATAGGCACTGGTAAATAAATAATATTAAGCGATAACCCACTATTTATCAAATACTAAAGTAATGTATGTACCTATATGTATGTATTTAATTTATAAAGTAGTTTAAGTATGTGTATTTAATTTATAAATAATGTAGTTTAAGTATGTTTATTTATGATATATTTAATGATCTGCACCACCTACATCGCTAGATTAGATTAAATTATTCCTTAAGTTAGGTTGCCTGGAAGAGATTGCTTTCAGCGATAAGGCCGCCTTTTGTTTCTACCATGACAATATTGTAATTGTGTATTTTGAAATTGTATATTTGGTGAGCAATAAAGTGTTATCTATCTATCTACTAAAGGTTTCCCGTGGGTACGCTGCAAGTCAAACAGATAACTCGATTTCACTTATATAAAGAGTTAATTAAGTCTTTTATAACCTTTTATAAAAAAATTGCTTAAAAATCCGTTGCGTGGTTGAGGGCGAGTTGGCGGAAATAAAAACAGGTCAACGCTCAAAGCGACTATGTATATACGTAAATATACATTGTTTTGCTTAGAAGATAATTTTTCTACATGAAACACCATTTTTGTAATTACTTAAGCTATTCAATGATGTTTAGAATGTCTTACTAAACTCCATAAAACATCTAAAGTTATATCAAACTGGAAAATTATTTCACTCAGAAATCATTATTTTAGTCTCACTCTAGCTCAATATGAATAAGACGATTTGTATTTTTTGCTTTTATAAATTGTGTGCCTTTACACTTACACACACATAATTTTTTTTTTAACCAAACCAAAACCGATTTTACACTAAAAAACAAAAAAAATATTTCGATTTCTCTGGAATCCACTCATCAGATCCTGATTTGGTGACCATGGAATCGCCTCAGGAGCTTACATACTTCCGAATAAAGAAAAAAAAATCAAAATCAATCCACAATTGACGGAGAATCGCATAATATGCATATAAAAAATTAAGCGCCTGTAGAAAACATAATAGCTACATGCGTATACAAGCCTTTTCCCAGGAATTTAGGCGCACGGCGTCCTTTAATAAGGGTTATTGTCGATTTTCCTAGGATCCATTCATCAGGTGCTCACTTGGTGACCATGGGACTACCTCGGGAGTATACGCCTACGAGTATAGAAAACGAATTGAAAATCGGTCAACAATTGACGGATAAATCGAATAAATAACATTCAGAAAAAAACATACAGATGACTTGAGAACGTCCTCCTTTTTGAAGTAGGTTAAAAACAGTTCTTATATTTATTTTATACAGTTGGGGCGATAAAATCATAGGCTATGAATACCAACAGCCTTTCTATGAAGTTTGTCAATGAAAATAATGTGGAGAAGAAATATGTACAAGCTGGACTTTTACTTCGCACCAATATCAAAATGTTCTAAAAATATTAATTTTTGATATTTATTTTCTCTTGAAGTCAGTTTCCTTTTTGCATTTTTTTAATACGCGGTGTAATGGCATGTTCTCAATTTATTGTATATTGTAGTATATTGTAGTATCTTACATATAATATTATAAATATTGCACAGTTTTTAAGAAATACATGTAAATTTCTTATTTCAAAGAAGTCATTGAGCTAAAGGAGCCAATTAGTTCTGGTAATGTAAAAAGTTCAAAGAAATGTTATCTTTGGAGTATTATTTTAAAGTTATTCAACAATTTCCAACTTTATTTCGTAGTTAATATACAACTTTGAAGCCAGCCGAAACACTTCAATTTAGCTCAAAGAGAACTTTGAAACACTTGACTATTGTAACAGATTTTACGAACAACAAATTCGAAATAACTTTTAACAAAAACTTGTCTTGTTAAACATATACTTTACAAAACATTAAAATTTTTCCAACAGTTTCTATTCACGTAAATAGTGGCTACGTGTCGTTTGAAAGCTCCTGTATTTTTGGAAAGCATTGTCTGATGTATAAAATTACATATATCAGAAATGATTTAATTTAATGCAATTTAATCGTGAACTAACAACTAATAAACATTTTTGAATCCAAACATTTTATGCCGATGTAGATAGTTTGATAAGTGCCGCTGGCTAATGTTTCAAATTCAAAAGTTTGTAAAATAAGTTTCACTGGAGAACACTTTTTAAAGGTCATACATATAAGATAAAATTTAATTTTACTTCCTAGTCTATGTACACCGCTTCGCAACATGTTATTGCTGTTAAGGAGAAGGCAAGAAATTCTCCAGCAACACATCTAGCTAAGAAGTGTTTTCTTTACATTTCTAATTTAATTTATATTTCAAGTTCTTTATTTTATAAGTTTTACACAGAAGTATGTTACAGAATTACTTTTGAGGAATTAATGGAGTTGTAGCAAACAGTGCATATTCAATAAGACAAAGACAGAATAAAAGGAAATAAAAATATTATTATAGTTATAATAATGACATGACGTACTGCTGCAACATATCTCCATAAATTTCTAACAAGCTTGGCAAGATAAAACGATATACAAAATATAGTACAAGAGGTTGGAGCGAGCTGCTATGTAAATTAAGTTGAAGTGAAAGATTCGCCGCCATTGGTGGTGGTGAAGGCAGTCTTCAACGCAGGTCAGACGTTAGTTTGGACCAGAGACAATGTTTGACTTTAAATTCTTATATAACATTAAAATTTAAAGTTAAGCTATTTTTGATGTGAATTTTTGCCAAAAATAAGAAACCACAAAGTGCCTACCGATGACTTATTAGTAGCTGATCTGACTCAGGAGCTGATCTAGCTGCCCCATTGAAGGTAGATCCAATGGCTAGTGGTGCTTATTACGTCATCGATTTTTGTGCAGGAGTCGACATACCTCTTACTCCTGTTAATTCCTTAAATAAATTTACAGTCCATCAAAATAAAAATGTTGAATCAAGGATCATCTGTGTGGATCTGTGATCCAGCATTGCACAAACATACGATTTCTATGTTCATTTTTGGGAAGAAGCGCGTTTTTGTAGCGTTAGGCTAACAATTTCATACCAGAAGTAACTTCCTTATACATTTACAAACTAAAAAATATGTGTGTGCAATTCACAAATGTCACAAACGAAACATTAAGACAGTAGACTACGAGAGAATGAGATAAATATAGAGTATTTTATACTCCTCTATTAAGATAATTATAAGGTTTATTATTTTAATAATATTTTTACCAAGTTCAAATTTTTTTTTACTGCAAAATATTAAATTTCACATATTGAAGATATATTATAACACATATTATTCAGATTCCATGATTTCACTTTGAACCAATGACACGAGAGTCTTATGATAACTAAAATAGGAAACAAATGCTCTAGTTTTAATTTGATTTATGAACTTCAAAATATTTTCTATCTTTAACTTTATCTATTATTTTAGTGTCGCTTTATTATCGTTTCATCGTGTTTCAAATCAGAACGATTCTAAATAAGTTTCACTTCAACTTATTTAGAATTAACAAATTAAGTTTGAATTACAGGTAACAAACACAAAAGCAATTATCTGAAATTAATCTCCGAAGTACACATCTTAATAAGCAGATCAATGTTCAAACCACTAAACCACAAGACTTGATTACAATTTCGATCAAGTTTCTATATACGCAAATACACTTTTAGTATTGAATAGAAATTAGTAGGAATTAGGTAGGTATTAGAATTAGTAGGAAAACAAAAAGAGGGAAGAAAGGGCACGAACTCTATAATGTTCGTATTATTATCTACTGAAATTACTGGTATCAATTATATTTAATACTGTTACGAGTTGCAGGATTCGAATTAAAATGCCGTTAGAATTACTATAGAATTTATTACAACTATACAAACACGTACAAATATAACTGAACACAACCAGTGCAAACGTAATTTACGATTTAATAACACGCGCAAAGTCCGTCACTGCCGGCTTCCCTCGCTTGTGACTATCGCTAGACTGCCTCTCTGCATTAAGGCAATGCTTTATACTGCACAATTACAATATGTCTCTCGGCCGCGCAGACTGAATTTCTAAGAACAATACAATACATAATGAGATGTTTTTATAATTACAAATTTTGAACACAAAATAAACAAAAGAAGACGGTTATAAAAGCGCTTAATGTTATTGGCTCAAACGACGCCGGCGGATAATAAATGTGCTTTGTTTGTAGGTGGCCCAAATTGTAACAATACGTTAGGTTTCAAACTTATGTATTGAGAGTAGTTAAAGATTATTTTTTTGCCTAAAGCAAGTAGGCAGGCAGGCAGACGGTTGTCAATGCGTTGCCGGACTCTAAGAGATTATACAAAGGCCTTCTCAAGCAACTCCAGGTCGTTGCGCAGACGGAATTTCCTTCTGCGGGAAGGTTCCTCCTTGAAATTAAAAAGATGATTGAGAAATGTAAATCCGCCTCCGTTAATAAATAAATGATCGGCAGACAAACATACATATTGTATATCCCTTAAAATTAAGCAAGTTATGTTTGTGGTATGGATGATATATAACCGCATACTCTGAGGAAAAATTATTTCCGAAATTTACTATGCCCAGAATCGAACCCGGAGCCTCTGTGATTCAGTGAAAGGCTTAGCTCGCTCATCCACTGAGGCCGCCATTCGTCCATTAAATCTTAGAAGTATTTAAAAACAGGTATCTTCAGTTGGATTGATTCTATTAGAATATTAAATAAAAAATCACGAAAAACGCTGTTAAAATAACAAAACATAAAAGGATCTTCTTAATTCAAATTCAGACAACAAATTCTAAATTATGCCCCTTTTTGGCTTAACTCCATTTTATTATCAAAAAAAAAAACATACATATTATCACGGCTTTTTCCCATGGGGGTAGGCAGAGACAATATAGATCTCCACTTGCGACGATCCTGACAAACAACTTTCGCTTCATCTACTTTCATTAACCTCTTCATACATGCACGTTTATTTGATATGCATTTTACGTGACCTCGTTTTAACACTTCTGTTATTTGATTATGGTGTGTACGTCGTGGTCTACCGGTACCAACTCTACCATTCACAATACTTTCATACACTTGTTTTATGATTTTATTTTCATCCATCCTCTCTACATGCCCAAACCACCTTAACATTCCTTCTTCAACTCTTGTTATTACATCTTCTTTCAATCCACAACGTTCCCTTATTACACTATTCCGTATCATATCATTCATGCTTACCTCACAAATACTTCTCAAACCTCTCATTTCAACTGCATTTATTCTACTTTCATGCTTAAAAATATAAACTGAATTGAACCTTACCATATTAATATTTACACTGTTGTAAAGTCGACAAAACTACGGAAAACTAAATCTACGGACTAGGGGAGTGGAAAGTTTGAGTGTCACTGTGACAACCAAAGCACGTCGCTCCCGTGTTTTTTGTTTGCACTTCCGCCGGGGGAAGTCAACGGAAACTTTTCTCAAAAGCCCCGACCTTTTTATTACGTGGCGTCTATTTAACTTCGTGAAGAGCGTTTGTTCGCAATCTTTGGAGCCAATGTTGACCCACATTCACGTATTCGATTGAAACTTTGAGAATAATTGGACCTCTTCACGGTTGACAATGCCTTTGAAGAATGTTTATTGGAAAATAAAAGTCGCTACGAAGGGCGGAATTCATTGAAATATATTTACAATTGCATGACTTTTTTATAGGTTTACAGTAAAAAATAATTTATTGATATTTGTGTATATTGTATATATGTTTTTCTTCAGAGGCTTCCGTAGGCAGTTTTAACAATATGGGAAATTATTTAATTGGGAACGACTTTACCGATTTTGACAAAAGTTTTTGAGTGTATTTAAATGGGGGACCCATTGGGATTGGTTAGAATTACAATTACAACAAACAAGGTAGGTGCCGCTGGGTTCGGGTTCTAAGATCCTCCTAATCTCCAGAACCGATTTTGATGATTTTTTTGTCTTTTTGAATGGATCCCCGGGTGGTTTACATTTACAATTTGAACCGGTAGGCGGCGCTGGAATTGGGCCCTAGATATTTATTTTTCAGGGCAGCATATCGTCTGTCGGATAAAGCTTTGATGTGTCGATTAGTGTACATAGCACGTCTATCATATTATTTTTATCGTGAAACTAGTGGTCCCGGCAGACGTTGTCCTGCTTTGAAAAAATAAAAATCTAGGACCCGATCTCAGCGCCACCTACCGGTTCCAACGGGATAAAAAGTCCTATGTCTGTCTTCTGATTCCAAGCCACCTCCCCAGCAATTTTCAGCCAAATCGGTACAGCCGTTCTTGAGTTATAAATAGTGTAACTAACACGACTTTCTTTTATATACCTATATATAGATATGAATAAAATAAACTAATTAACACTGAAAACTAGCTAGTGCTGTGTCGGAACATGTTTCGAGATATGTGTATATTTACATATATACATAGAGATGAATCATTATATATACAGTGTTGTATTGCCTTTATCTTACTTACCATGTTATAAAGCTAGTAAAATTAATATTCCATATGGCGTACATTCAGCGTACAATAAAATACTAGTATATACAGTTTCCAAGCAACTGTCGTATTGTCCCCCATAAACTATGCCATGTCGTAAATAAGCCTCCTAAATAGGAATTATAACAAAGAATGCCCTTGGTTTTCATATATAAAAAGATTTTCCATAAGGAAATGAGTCTCTTATATTTACGAGTCCCTACTTTCTGTTTTGATACAGATAATATTTCGTAAGAAGCTTTAAGAATAATATATTAATTTACAGTTTTGAGAAGGTTTTGGTGTTTCAAATTAATTTTTAATAAGTTTCATAAAATCCGTAGTCATTAAAAAAAGTGTGTGTTCAGTTCACACACAGTAGTGTATATATATATATATATATATGTATAGAGGAGAAGGTGGTGACGTGGCCCACTACTTTGTTTTTGAGGTTTCATGTAAAAAAGAAAAGGAGAGCCAATGTAATGAATACATCATTATTTTGCTTCTTTATATATATATATATAATTAATTTAAAAATAAGTTCACGGAATATTATTGTCATGCTTTGACCTTAGGTAACTTTTACGGTTTTTAGCACACAAGCCTACGGTTATTTTTGTAATTACATTATCTTTCTTATTATAACAGAACGGTATAGATACCTTTATCGACTTAGCTGTTTATACCTGCTCGCCAGGTAGTCATAAACAGTAATAAGTAGGTAAGATCAACGATACAGATTTTCCATGTTAAAAACTATCAGTTGAAACTAAAATTGTATCAAAAGAGTGAAGGTGATGAAAAAAATTGATTTAATTACAAATAGCCGTGGACACTTTTCGATTGGCAAGCTATCATAGGTGTGTGTATTATATATTATATATTAATACGTGAAGCAAACACTTTGTACCCCTTTTTACGAAAATTGGACGGAATCGGAATCTCACGGACGGAAGAGTATGAAATTTCGCACACATAGTTGATATAAAGCAGGAGTGCAGACTGTTAATATTTTATTAAATTATGCATAAAAAAATTAAATCAATAAAAAAACCATTTCACACATAACCATCTATTTGCGCGGACACGCATATATACTCTTTTGTTTATTGTTAAAGTCAAATTAACAGTGTAGCCTTGGCGAAATGTGTGATTATAGAAGTAGTCTTTAACAACAGAACCTTAATAATGTTCAAACTTATAATTTAAATTAATTATTATGGTCGAATTTCGACCACTGGACGACCACTAGTCAATATCATTTGATAAAAATTATATCTCATCTGGTAATCAGATGGCGGAAGGTCAATCTTTACCATCTTCTCTACTACACCTAAAATCATAAAAATGTCTACTTCTCTCCAAAAATAAATAATTATTAGTAACCTTATAACATCTATAACAAGCGCTCAGTTAATTATCCACGATGTTATACTCATTAATGGGCTCATTATTACTCGGTTGTACAATACAACCGTTAACAATACAGGCTTCAGTAAGATCAGGGGCGAAGGTTGACCGAACTTGTAAGCTCTGACAGCTTGCGCTAATTGTACTACGCTATTGTGCGGTGTACACTGATTTTAAACGTTTCACATTTATATAACTGTGTATATACTGTTACGAGTTGCGAGACTCGAGAGTTTATTAGAACTATACAAACACATAACACAGGTACAAATATAACACAGCAAGTCCAAACGTAATGCAGAAGGTCGTAATTGAATAAAACGCGCAAAGTCCATCACTTATTACATTCCCGATTGTAGTACACACGTCTCGCTTCGATCGTGGTTCTCGCTCGACTGCCACCTCCCTCAATCGGGCCATTGTTTTATACTGCACACATGCAATATGTCCGTATCTATGTCGATTTAATCCGCAACACCTGGCTAATGACCCGGCCGCAAACTGCCATAAAAGAATACAATAAAACAATGTTCTGTTTTCTAATGCCAAATTTTAAACACAAAGTAAACGAAAGAAAACGATCATAAAAGAGTTACAATTAGCTTAAGTGCAGACAGGTAAAAAACGTATTTTGTTTCAGATATGCAGGTGAATTTTGTTTTTGTCGGGACCTGAGTTGTAACAATACTATATACCATATTTCAAATTTATCACACATACACTTCGCCTTCACACCACCGTATATACTTATACGTAATATACTTTCATATACATAAGTAGTTATGTATATATTGTTACGAAAATACACTAGTAATTTCAAAACCGTGTTTGCACAAGAAAATGTACGTCTTAATATACATTCCACAATTTCCAGGCATCTCCTTGAAAAGGCATTTCTCTGTATAGATTAATTAGCGTCACAGAAATTCAGAGACTCCAAGGATTTCTCTACTGGAATTATAATAATCTAGTCTGATTAAAACCACTGAACTAGAGAGCTTCGATATTAAAGTAACATTAATCAAATTCCAGTTCCAGAGTTCCAGTTTGATTAATGTGAATTAGATTCGATCGTATAGCAGTTATTATAAAAATACTCGTGACTTGACAGACTTGTAAAGGAGCACTATCTAACTGTATGAATGAATAAATGAATAACTTTATTTCACATACGTTAGAGTACAATGCGTGGTCTTATCGCCAAACGTATAATTTGTTTATTATTTCTTTGTATGTATATGTACATATATATATATATATATATATATATATACTTTTTATAGCTGTACTAGCTGATACCCGCCTGCTTTGCGTGCCATAAAATGTTCTAAGCTCTATTTGGCGAAAAGAAGGTCCATGTCAAATTTCAAGTATATAGGTATTATAGTTCCTGAGATATCGTGATGAGTCAAAGTATACGTAGATATATATATATATATATATATATATATATATATATATATATGTCGGAGGGAAGCTATGAATTGGATGGATTGTTGTTGGATGTATAACGCACAATATCATTTGTTTACATTTTAATTACTTCTAAAATTCTTAATTTAATTTGATTTGTTAAATGTTTCTATATCTTAAAGATCGTTCTAACCTAATAAAAGTTATGAATATTGTAATTTAATAAACGACCAATCAGAGCGGAGCATATGGCTCGGAACGGGGTCAGACGCCCTCTATACTTTAGTAGTATCTACTTCGGTAGATGGAGGAGTTTTTGTGGCACATTGGGTTGGTGGCAACAGGTCGAGTTGGACCTTTGAGAATTTTAAAGAAAGTATTGAAGTATGAGCGGTGCCTTGAACCCGCTGCTCGGTCTAAACTATGTCAAAATGTTGATCGAATGTAAATTAAAAATGTATAAACCGTGGCCATTGTGTTTTATGCTCGCATTTTATCCTGATGACGCCCACTAAACCTGCAATCTTTAAAGAACATATCACGAGAACGAGGCCTTCTCCGACACACACACACACACACACACACACACACACACACACACACATATATATATATATATATATGTATATATATATATATATATATATATATATATATATATGTGTGTGTGTGTGTGTGTGTGTGTGTGTGTGTGTGTGTGTGTGTGTGTGTGTGTGTGTGTGTGTGTGTGTGTGTGTGTGTGTGTGTGTGTGTGTGTATAGAATATGTATAATAATTATTAGCATCTAATTCAACTGCACGCCAACGCTAACTTTTCAATTACATCTTGTCCATCCAAAGGTTGCCTGGAAGAGATTGTTTTCTTCAAATAAAGTTTTTTTCTCTCTTTCTTTGTTTAAGCAATAAGGTCACCCATTGTTCTAGTTTATAGTATTCAAGCTTATGTATGCGTTTTCTCTGTTATATTGGTGAACAATAAAGATTGTATTGCATTTGTTCGGTCCTTGCCTAGTATACAGTAGGTAGAATATCGCTCCATCAATTTTGCTGTCTACCCTCTTTCTGCGTGAGGCGACGGCCAGTGCACAGCAGGGTAAGGGCAGCCATTTTGAAATTAATTCGCTGTCAACGTCCAACGACATCGCGCCGTGCGCTCGTCTGTGCTTAAACTTCAGGGATTACCTAAAATTTCTTTAATGGAGTTTGGTGTCTTGCTCTTGCATTAGCATATTTTTGAAGATTTTTACTTGCAAAGCTGGCAAACAGGAATACGGCCCACGTAATGAGAAGTTGTTGGTGTAATAAGGTGTATTCGAGTTAATATTAATTTATAAATACCTAGTTATGATGGAATGGTTGTATACTTTTCATATTGGATAGAATAGGTGCGGTGAAATTACCGCAGCAAATTAGCGTGTAATCAAAGTAGGAAAAATAATAGAATATTTTGTTGCCTTTTCCTTAGTTTAGTGTTTGACATTTTTTCACAGAAATGGATCGCTTTAATCTACTATACTAATACTATAACAATTTTTATCAAAATCAGTCGATTCGATTTCGGACTAGGGTAATTGATTAAAAAAAATCTAGACTTCACTTTACTTTTCAAGTTTTCATCAAAATCGGTTTTGAGACTCATTTAAGTATTTTTAGCTATTTTGTATTAATTCGGCTCTGAAGACCCACTTGAAAAATTAACATGTAGGTATATAACGTGTTTTAGTTGTTTACTTAGATGTGGATTTTTTTGCTTGAATTACATACATACATACATACATAACTTCACGCCGGGTCCCTTGCGGGGTAGGCACGAACAAAAGAGCGCCATACAGGCTTATTCTCACACACTTCACTTCCTTCTTTGACATTCATAGCTCTTGGCATGCACGCTCGTCTGTTTTTAAGGCTCCTGACATCATGTGGCGGCCAGCGGCTCGAGCTTGGTACGGATCTTGAAATGATGAACTGGTTCAGGGAATATACTCTTTATATTTTCAACCAAGAAGCTGTTATATTTCTGTTCCGTGCGCGGCCCGATACAATAATGATATCGATTGTTTTGCGAGGCGTTCGATGTAATTCAATTTGAATTTTTATATTTCTTAATATAAACAACGACTAAAAAGTTTGCTTGAATTGTTATGTAATAACTGCAATTACAGATTCCAAACTTACAATTGCGTGTTATATATAATTAGAGTATATAAACAAGTTAAAGTTTCCTGCGACATATAGGACATAAGACATAATATTGTTACCAGTTGCGGGACTCGAATTAAGATGTCGTTAGAATTACAATAGAATTTATTAGAACTACACAAACACGTATAACACAGGTACAAATATAACTGAACACAACCAGTCCAAACGTAATGCACGATTCAATAACCCGCGCAAAGTCCGTCACTAAATAGATTACCGAATGTACACAAGTCTTGCTCCGCTTGTGGTTATCACTCGACTACCTCGTCCATCAATCGAGACATTGATTTATACTGCACGGATGCAATATATCTGCACGGCCGCGCGACCGAATTTCCTAGAATCACACCCGGCTAATGACTGCCTTAAAATATTACAACATCAACAATACTCTTTACTGTACACCAACTTAAAACAGTGACACATTAACATATCTGAAAATTAGTAGGTAGTAGTACAATGGGCGGCCTTATTGCTTAAAGCAATCTCTTCCAGGCAACCTTTGGATGGACAAGGATCTCAATTAAAATAAATTGTTGGCGTGTAGCTTAAGACTAAACTAAAGATAATATATATATATATATAATATAATATTACAGTACGCAATGGGCTGTTTTTCTAATCACAAATTTTAAACACAAAGTAAACAAAATAATTCAGAATGCCGAAAAGATAATAAAATGGGTTTCTACAGGACTGCAGGTGTGAATTGTCCTTCGTCGGCACCTCGGTCGTAACAATATTTTGGTCTACACGTTCTCTTCAATGTGTGTACGTCTCTAAGACGTATGTTTAGGTTTTATGTACTCTTTAAATAGATTACGCTTCTATAGTTAGAAAACACGCATACTGGCCAAATATCTATGCCACAATTAATGTAATACACTAAATAATTTAAGTGCTAATACTTGTCAAACAATCTAATGCCTCGTTACTATAATACATTGTAGATACTAAAGTTTGAGATAATTAGTTAATTAACTATGTTGTCTCGGCGTCCTAATCTGAAAAAATATAATGTCACGTTCACTTAACTAACTAAACTACTACTTACTAAACTTAACTATACATTGTAGATATGAAAAACCTAAAATATATTAATTAACAAAGTACGTTATCGCAAGGTCCTAATCCATGAAAATCTAAATCCTCGTGTAGTTAATATATTGTTACATAAGAAAATTACAGAAGCATTAATTAATTAACTACGTTCTTTTAAGTGCGCTAATGTGAAAAAAAACACCTAATGCTTTGTTAACTCAATACGTTATAGTAGTAGTATACTTAATACGTAGTTGAGAAAATTTGAAATAATTAATTAATTCACTCCCTTGTATCCGCGCTCAAAGCATGTCTTGGCCTTCGAAACAAAAGTAAGCCACGTTTCTTTGCCGTACGCAGTTTCTTGCTAATTAAAGGCTTGGAACTCGCCCAAAAGAGAAATAGAGTGGAAGCTGAGGATATTAATTAAAATAAGGTAAAAACGTATCCAGTTAAGGATTCAATTTGAACAAGATCAATCATTCCCAATAAACTAAATCCAATTATGGACTCGTTAGCGAAATTGATAAATTAATGAAGACGATAATTTGAAACAGATACCTTTTGTAGCGTTCAAATTTATATGAATGTATTTCTATTACGAGAGTGAAATTATTTCACAGTATATTAATGATTTATACATGTAAATATTTATGTAAGACTGGTATTTGCATTCGACTTCGTCCAGCTTTTCCGCGGGATTTTTAGAATATAAAGTATCGCATCACGTCAAAAATGACTTAGATAATGTTTAAGCACTCTAAATAATTTATAGCATTCCCGCAAAAACCCCACGGAATTCCCAGGACACTAAGTACCACAGCATTGAAAAAGGAATTTCTGCTATGGTTTTAGTAAAACTTATCTCGGAATAAGCAAATTTTTATGCGACCTAATTTTTAACTTTATAGCGTTGACGAGAAAATTCCCACGGGATTTCTGGAATAAAAAGTACAGTAGATTTTAAGTCTGAAAATTTGATATCGATTAACGAGAACATCATCGAAATCAGCCTAATAGTTTTTACGTGAATCCTGAACAAACAGACAAATAGAAAGACGGACAAAATTTCTAAAAAATATACATCGTGTTGTTTATTTCGGTTGTATGTTTAAACAGCTTAACGCGATATATTTAAAGTTTTATAATATTATAGTCCAGCGTGCCTAGGAAAAAATATAGGAACCGATTACAGCGCCCCTACCGGATCCAATTGGGAATCTGAACCATTCTTGAATCCCCTTTAACATACACACAGAATTTCATCATAATCGGTCCAACTGTTTAGGAGGAGTTCAGTGAGAAGAGTGATATAATTATATAATGATAGATATATTGATGTGAAAGAACATGCATAGTAATAACAAAAAAGTAATGATCAGCTAGTTTGGGCATGTAGAATGGTAAACCGCAAAACACACCATGATCAAATAGCAGAAGTGTTAACAAAGGAAGGTCAGCTAAAAAGCACCTCACCAAACGTGCATGTATGAAAGTATATGAAGTACAAGTTTTTTGTCAGGATCGTCGCAAGTGGAAATCCATCAGGATCCCCTTCTTCCCACTTTTCTACCAACCCTAATGGGAAACAGGCGTGATATTATGAATGAATGGGTGCAAACCTTATCTATGCTAATAATATTATAAAGAGGTCAGATTCGTATTATTGTAACGTAATAAAGTCAAAAACTAGTGGACCGATTTAAAAAATTCTTTCATCATTGGAATGCTACATTATCCCTTAGTAAAATAGGCTGTATTTATACGTTTATCCCAAAATGTTTATAATGTATGTATATATATGTGTAATAAATGCTCACTGTTGGTTATGGCCCGGGAAATAATACAGCACATCTTGTGAATACCAGCAGAGTTTTATTCTTGACAATCATATACACGTAGCAGTTTTAAGTTTTCTTGGAAACCTAATGAACAACAGACGCTAAGACGTATTTATTATCTTATATATAAAATTCTCATGTCATAATGTTAGTTAGTTACCATACTCCTCTGAAACGGTTTGATCGATTCTCATGAAATTTTGTGTGCATATGGGTAGGTCAGAGAATCGGACATTATTTTTCATCCCCCTAAATGTTAAGGGTAGTCCACCCCTAATTTTTTTTTAAATTTTAGATAAAAAAAAATTATGATACAGCATTAAAAAATAGATACAACCCTAAATTTTCAACTCTCTACGATCAACCCCTGTTTTTTATTTGTTAAATATCGATTGAAGCTTTTCCGGGCAGGACGACGTCTGCCGGGACAGTTATGTTATAATATAATTTAAATACAAATGACCCCACAAAAAGGTTCTTATTGAAATGAAGAGGTTTATTTCAACATCCACCCGTGTGAAGCCGGGACGGGCCGCTAGTTAATAATAAATATTATTTTCTTTACGGTATTCGATAAGTACAAAAACATTGCTAACTTTTTGTTTTTTTATTATTTAAAACATATTTTTAGACCAAATTAATCAAAAATAAAAGAAAATTACTTGACCTCATTGTGTGACGGATTGACTGACATAATTATTAACGTACAGCATAAATTACTAGGGCAGTGAAAATTTGCATGCGGATTCTTTACATATTGTAGGTGCGCTCTAAAAAGGATTTTTGAAAATTCAACCCTGAAGAGGGTGAATAAGAGGCTACCTATTAACATTTTACACTATACGTCGAGTAAGCGTTTCGCTTCATCTTTTCTGGTGCGCACTGCCGAAGAGTGGAATAATTTGCCAGAGTCTGTTTTTCCTGATAAATACAATCTTGAAGTTTTCAAGTCACAGGTGAATAGGAATCGTGCTCCATCCAAGACTGCGTCTTTTTTTTTTTTTTGAGGCGAGGGAAAATGCTGACCGATTTACACACTCTCTGGGCCGTCACTAGGAAACGGCACGCATCCATCGGGGGCGATAACGCTAGCAATAGTATGCTTTGTTTGCGCTCCGTCCGCGATGGCGTGACACAGAGGAGTGTGGAAGACTCAGAGCGATGCCGCACGGGCGAGCAACCTCAATACCCACTAAAAACCCCCTCCTCCCTGTCGACCCTGCGCTTTTGTTGTGATGGAAAGACTGAGATATAGAACATATTTACGCAACAGTCGATCCAGCGCAATAAAGTGCCTGGAGTGTGCCCTGGGAGAACACACCCCACTTCGAAACGGGGGCAGATGAATCCCTTGCATTGCCTAGTAGCAAGGGCCCCCCGTACCGGAACCTAACTCAGGGAGGAAGTAATGCGCGTACCTGCCTCTCCGGGTGCCAGCTGAAGGCCGGCGACCTCGGGTAGAGGCATTAGCACGCGCTGCAGGACTTCGCTCCCTGTCCCTTTCTGCGGCCTCTTTGAGAGACATTACTGCCTCACAGAAAGTAACCGCAGACTCCCAGCGGTCGTCGCTGTGAAACATGGCCTTTACCAAGTCGCCAAGCGATCCGACGGCTCCTACGTGCGTCTCGAGCTCGAAACGCTGCGGCGTCCATGCAGCGCACTCGACAAGCGTGTGAAACGCCGTATCGGGTGCGCCACACTGGCGGCAGTCCGGAGAAGGCAAGCAGCCCACAATGCGAAACAGATACTGGTCGAAACAACCGTGTCCGGTCAGTATCTGTGTCGTCCTGAAGGTCAGGGTTCCGCTGGTGCGGGTGACCCATCTCTCCAGCTGTGGCCTGATTGCATCCACCGTAAAGCCGCCGGCCGCAGGGTGTTCGAGGTCACGAGACCATTCGACGAGGCAGCAAGCGGTTTCCCGCTTCCTGACCGTCTCTAATTCGACTTGACAGAAGATCAGTCCTCTAGCTAGGGCATCCTGCCGGGTACGCCGAACCCTGGACAGGACGTCTGTCTGGAGATGCCAGGGCAGCTCGCCTGCCAAGAGAGTCGCCGCCGTCCACGACACTGTGCGATACCCCCGTATGGTCCTCACGGCCAGAACCCGCTGCGCGCGGTGCAGCAGGGTTCGGTTGTGGCGGTGAAGCGAATCGGACCAGACGGGCGCACCGTACAGCGCCATACTCCTCAGGATGCCGGAATAAAGTTTCCGCGTCGCACCCCCCGGCCCCCCCACGTTAGGAAGAAGCCTGGAGAGTGCGCCCGCGGAATTCACAAGTTTGGGAACTAGCTGCTCAAAGTGCGCTTTGAACAGCCATTTCCCGTCTAGAAATAGCCCAAGATATCTCATCTTGGGCCCTACTCTATTCGCCACCCCCTGAACTGTAACGGACAAGTCCGGGGGAGGATTCCGGAATTTTCTATGGAACATGACGGCCTCCGTTTTCGCGGGTGAGACCTTCAAGCCCAATCCAAGACTGCGTCATGACTCAACATCAGGTGAGACAGTGGTACGCTAGCGAAGTTGCCGGGATACACTTATTTCATATAATGTGGCCTGTTTTATAATATGTCTTATTACAAAGTAGAACCCTTTTCAATCAATGTAAACTTGATTTAATGGGGATTGTTCACAAAAAATCACCCTCTGGTTTTATATTTTTATTACGTAAAATAGGGTATTTTAAGATACTAATTTGAATATTTTTGTATTTTAAGCGTAAGTTTTTTTATAATTCGATTTTAAAATTATTTATTCGATGACGTCATAAGGGACAAGTTTAAATTGATTTCTTTGCCTAGAAAATAAAAATAATAAAAGTAAGTTTTATCTATATATAATCATAGTAATCTGTGCTACTATTTAAATGTCACAGTCATTACTCATTACGTATCGTGATCACTTTAGTGATTTTTCTCGCTAGGCATATAATTTTTTCGTCTTCAACCATTATTATTTTCTATAGTTATCGTTAAATTTTTTAAAGTGGTCTTTAGGGAAATCCATTTTACAGAACTTAAATCAAATAATTTTTTTACATCAGAAGCAGGCAAACAGGCAGACGGCCCACCTGATTGGATTTAGTAAGGTCAAATAAAGGCCAAACGCATTTCTTACAAAATACAATAAGATCGTACGTTTTTTGGAATTTTAATTAGACAGAACTGTTTAGGGACACTATTCCTCGAAATGGTTTTTCAAATAGCTAGATTGAAAAAAAGTGAACAATCCCAATTGTAGGATTTGTAATTGATTGTATTTGTTTAGAGCACCCCTAAAAAGTCCTTTCAATAGCTCACGCACACTAGTGATGGGGTCAACGTTAAAATTAAATATTCATGTATTTGATGTACGACTTTGAAGACAGAAGGTTAAATCGACATCAAACGATTCGTTTCTGTCTAACAATTTCGATGAATCAACCGAAGTAATACATATAAACGTAAATTTGAATTATTCAATGTTATTGATACAGTCGCCGCGTCGCGTATTAGATATAGACATAAGAAAGAAAGAAAGAAAGAAAGAAAGAAACTTTATTTGCAAAAAAATAGCGACGCAATTACATTTTTACACACAGAGCATATTTTGAAAATCTGTACGCCGCATCTTCAGCAAACAAGGTTTGCACTCAGCATATTGCTGTGCCGGAACTATATCCGACACAACGCTGATTTTCAGTGCAAACCCTCCCTTTGACGTAAAACGAAAAACGACCCAAATTGGTTATTAAAATAATAATTAATAAAACTAATTCTACTTATAAAATACTTAATAATAATACTTTAATACGTGATATATAAAATAAATTTTAATAAATACTATAAATACGTTACTTTAAAATTAAAATAAATACTCCTGTAACAACTTGTATCGAATAATTTATTCGAATACTATTCGCTACCGTGCTTGCTGAGTATTCCACATTCCGTGTGCCACGTCACTGACATGCATCATGCAACAAATGACATTGCCTAGTTGCCGAGCCATAAAAAAAAAAAAAAAAACAAATGACATTTTACTTCACTCATAACAACACTTTATTGTTCACCAAAACAAAAATGACAAAAAATGCACAACAAGACAATAGTTAATTGGTAAAACAAAAGGCGGCCTTATTGCTAAAAGCGATCTCTTCCAGGCAACCTGATTTAAATGAAATTCTTAAATTATCTATTATTATTATAATAGTGCAACAAAGGAAAAAAATAAAAACTTCGTTTAAAAAACCGACTTCAAAAACTAAAAAACTAAAATGTATAAAATAACTTATTTCTAAAGCTATTATTATTAATATATATTATCTCAAACATCTTAAAGTCGGTGCTTAGTAATTTTCAAAATATAGTAATTTTTATGTTTTACTTTAAAGAATCACGTAAATCGGATCATAAATGACGGAGTAATCGGCGAACATACATAAAAAAAAGCAACAAAAAAAAAGATCCCGACGAATTGAGAACTTCCTCCTTTTTCAAAGTCGGTTAAAAAATAAATAAAAATGACATACATGGACAGCAGATTACAGCCAAAAGGATTGTAGATTAGCACATACAGTATTCCGTAATAGTAACATAATGATTCCTAAGTGAATTTTTAAATATGGCAAAAGATTTAGCTTTTCTGACGTCAGTGGGCAAAGAGTTCCAAAGACAGCCTGCATAGCGAAGGAGTTGGAATAAAATGTTAAAGAGTGTGCAGGTGCCATTAACAAGAGATTATTAGTGGATCGCAAATTGAGTGTATGTGATGTATGAAGGAAGTTGAAGCATTCCTTAAGATAATGAGGGGTATAAGGTATAAATAATATACGATATAGTAAATTGAGAAGATGAGCATTCCGCCGAAATGAGATAGGCAACCACTCGAGCTTTTTGCGATATTCAGAAACGTGGTCATATTTATTTCAGTTTGTCTTTTCAGTTCTGTGGTTTTTAACCAAATTGATTCATTGGGTCAATCTGTCTAACATCAGCATTAGGTACAGTATGTAAAATCTCGAAAATATTTTTGTAATTTAAGCATATAATACTCATATGCATTGGTGGTCGAGAGTGATTACATAACTATTTATAATTAATTCTAATCCAGGTATGCCTAAAAAACTTCTTTAAGGTTTAACTATACCTATAGTAGGGCCAACGAGAAGCGATACCAAATGTAAACAAAACCAATGCAAGGTCATTAGAAAATACAGGGGTGCGTAACTTTTTGAAAGTTGTATTATATATTTTAGTAGACAATTTATTTATTAATATGTTATTCTAAAAAGGTAACAATTAATATAAAGAAATTGAGTTGAAATGAGAATAATAATAATGTTTATGGAAATGAGGATAAAAGTGAAACATTTTTTTAAAGAAATCATTGTTTATTCAGCCTGACGCCGATTGTTCTGAGTCTGTAGAATCAGAATCTGTAACATGTATAATAAATTATCTATTGATTAAAAACGGAATGAAGAACACTATTATTAAAAACGGAATGAACTAAAAACAGTAACTCTTACTATAAAATGGCGCCCGAATGTTGGCGAACCCGTCTTGATCTTACGACAAAGACAGACAAATTACGACAAATACACGAGATGGAAAGAGATAGATAATAGATTGTCAGCTCCACAGTAGTTTTTAGGTGAATGACCTTTTGTATCTGGTCTCTTTGGCCCTAGTATAGTCTTGTTTAGTTATTTTTTTTTTTCAAATTAGTACTCGCGATATAGTTAACTCTTAATGCAAAGTATTTATAATCGAACGTATACTGTCAGTTCAAATAACCCAATTTAGTGCACGTTGAAAGACTTGCTCGGAGACCTTGTCCTTTCAAGACGGAACTACCTTAAATTTGTTCTCGAGTGTCACACCCGGTGAATTGGAAAGCACCACAAATTTGTGGGCAAATACAGATAATTGAAACTGATGCTTTCTCCCTCTAACTACATATTATTTGTGTTAGAATAAATGAGACGATATAATTCTCTTGGTTTTGGTGCGGCAATTTTGATAGCAGCTGGCAGCTTTGGACTAAAATAATATTAACTTTTTACCCTCAAAGGGGTTAAAATTTATTCAATTTATTTAACAAAAAAAAATTAATATGCTAAACTGTACAATAGAAAATAACAGAGAACTAACGTCCTAGTGTTAAATCCCGATTGAGTTTGGAGCGTCTGGATTTAGAGCACCGGTTCCCATTCTTTTTTAATCTTCCGATTTGAGTGACATTCCTTATTAGTGAGTATGAGCAGACATATTACCACTCACGACGTCAAGTCAGTATTTCTAGAGTCTTACCCTGTTACTGGAACCTGGCGTAGGCGGTATGGCTAGTTATGTGTGCTTTATGAAACTTGATAGTCTTCGTTAAACTTCGTAAGTGAGCAGTAGTACTTCCTTACGCGAAGTTTCTACGTAATTCCAGACATCCATCAAAATATTAAATTTAAACAGAGTACAGCTATGCCATATCAAAAGCTAGGAACTGCAATTGTTTTTCAAATGAATGATTGTGCATTTATTGTCTTGCAAGGCCTTTGCTGATGTATTGTACTTGTAAAAGATTAAAGACTAGAAAATATTATGTAGCTCCCTGTAAGCTTAATGTATACTTTAGAAATCGCATATCGTTGTAAGACATGGCATTCTTTAGTGTAAAGTTTCTTATAATACACTTACTAAGTTTTAAAAATGCACAGCTGGGTAGTTCTATTTTCCAGAAGGTTCATTTACTTACCAGAAATTTTGTCAAATTCTAGTACAATACTGTTACATACCGACAAAGAAATGCGCACACCTGCCGGTTGTAAAGCGCAGTTTATTGTCTTCCCGGATTTAGGAATTATTTTGTTAACTTTTTGGTTAGAATTTGTAATTAAGAAAAAAATCCTATTGTTTTTCTACTTGTTTTATGGCCGTCATTAGTGTCGAGCTAATCCTTATTGTTATTGTTTTCGACTTTGTTGGCCGTTCGCAGGTGTGCAATTTACATTTTCTTGGAAGAACCCAGCCCACGCAATCGATTGTGTATTGTACAGTTTACTATAAAACAATGCCCAAACGGAAGGTGGGGCAGTCGAACGAGGATTACGATACGAGTAAGACGTACATTTGACAAGCGATATAGTGACGGACTTTGCGCGTGTTATTGAATCCTGTAGTTTTGTACTGGCTGTGCCCACTTATACTTGTATCTGTTTTATACGTGTTTGTACAGTTCGAATAAATTCTATAGTAGTTCCAACGGCATTTTTAATTCGAGTCCTGTGTAGCTCATAACAATACGAACAAGACTCCAATTACTCGAATGACTAAATCCAATTCGTGTCACAACACTAACGCACACGTTACTCTAATTTTCTTTACGTATTCAGTTAAGTAAATAAATTAGAGGAGACGTAGAGTAGATTTGTGTACTTTATTTGTTCTCAAAGGTACCTATAAGATTTAGAGCCGCCTCTCGAATTAAGTTTTTGACTGTAATTGTGTTGCTTGATTATAGTAAAAGATTTATTATGTTGAGAAATAGGAGTTGGTGAATTGTTTTTAATTTGTATTTTAGGAATAAGAGTAACAGCTGTGCTTTAGTCGAACTGCTATTAGTGGTAATGAAATGTTGATTTCTTTTGCGAAATTCGAAATTTATGGATACTAGTTTTTCTTGTTACTTCATTTGCGTAGCCTTGGATTTTATGTTCATATCTTTCAAACCCACTAAGACATCGCTGTGAAACTTACTCAAAGGTTATGATAACATTTCTGTTCTACTATTTAATTTTTTATTGAAATTTGTTGATATTGCCAGGTGGTAGGGTATTTGCTCGAATGGATGGCGACCACCCCTGATCTAGAGTATGCCGCCATAACAACCTTGTGTTGTGTTCCGGCATTAGTGACCAGGTTCCAGTCTCCTTTAATAGGCGATTGTAACCACTTTCTATCAAATGGGCCGTCTGCCTGTCTGTTCAACTCCTGCAATGAAAAAAAAGCATTTTCTGAGTCTATTTGTAATAAACTGTAAGATAGATAGACAAAATTTAAAAGCGGTCATTTATGATTAGATACTTTATAAACAGCAATTTTCACTAAAATTGTGACAAATATGTTATAAAATAACACACAGACATTCAATTACCAAATTATATTAGTATAGATTTGTTGATTATTGTACTGTACACGGTGGGATCGGTAACCTGACGGTACAAACCCACAAGATAATTTTTAGTGTTTAGGTGTTAAGTACCTACCTGGTACCCAAGCCGGCGGTGGTGGGAACAGGAACAAGGGGGAACACTAATATGTAAGTATTTTAAGGGAGGGGCGCCCCTTGTCAGGAAATATATAAAATATCCTACGAAACTACTACTACAAGGGAAACACTACGGGGGTTGGATAAAATGTCTGTCCAAATACACCAGCGCCTCGTCCTATTTCGTCACAACCACTTGTGCACTGAGTATATTAACTAGTAAATTGTTCCACTCACTGGTATTTATCAAAAATTCTCAATAAATAATTTAATATTAACTATATTACGCGAGAGCAGTCACCGTGCGTCTTGAAGGCAGCTCACCGGCATTCCCGCTTTTTGACACAATAAAAAAAGTACCACGTAACAATCAAAAACTGGCGTTCAATATCTGTATTCCGAACACTTATTGTAATATTTTAACAAAATTTCACCAAAATCCAACAGATAAAACTTTAGTTACAACTGTTGAAACATATACAAATAATTTTATTAGTAGAATAATTTGGTTATAAATACAAAAACACTATTAGGAAAATTCAAAGAATACATTTGTGACACGCAAGTTAACCCTTCGATTCGAGGCAACATAATCCATTTTAAACGTGACGAATATTAATTGAGACAGATGCCGACAAGCACTCCCCCATCCATTTGGTACGTGACAGGGATTTTGCAAATATTTCAAAGCCTAAATAAAAGGTTTGTTCACATTGTGCCAGTGGCTCGCACCACTCAGCTAATTCCAACACTAGAATCAGGTGGCAATAGGGTCTTTAGGCATTAGGAGCCACCCCTCGGTGTATATATATATACATATATGAGATATATATATATATATATATATATATATATATATATATATATATATATATGGGGGGGGGGGGGACGTCGCGGGCTGTGGTCGTTGTTAGAAATTTGCTCGTTTGAATTAACACTTTTAAAACAACTTCGTCTCACCTTTCATTCGTTCTTTATCATTCATCTCATTCAACCTAAACTTGGGTTCCGATACACATACATGCTTTACACACCTTTAGTGATCACCAATTATCACATATATATAGTATCTCTTTATAGAGTATCAGCTCATTGGTAGTATCTGTGTTATAAATGTCCATAGGCGATGATAAGCGGTTTGCACCAGCTGGGCTGTCTGCCTGTCCGCTGAACTCATGCAATAAAAAAAAATTATAAATTCAGTAAAACTAAACCCACAAAACATATCTATATGTATTATACATGCATTACCGATGAGAAGTGCAAAGTCACTTAAATCTTTTAATAAACTCCTCAAAGATCACTATCTAAATTTGTAAACGTAATTTATGTATGTCTATGTAACTCTATGTATACATATATTTGTATACAAATATGTATGTGTATTTTTTTACTTACTATTAATATATGTATATATGATTGTATATATTTTAAAATATGCGCACTAAATACCGACCCATTATTAGAAATGTAAAATTATCTCCGGAAGGTTGTCTCGAAGAAATCGCTGTTAGCGATAAGACCGCCGATTGTACTAGTTAAAGATTCTTAATTCATGTGTATTATTATTTTCTTGTGTGCAATAAAGAATATTCTATTCTATGTACAAAAATAACTTGAAATCGCTGTCGGCGGCGAGCGTTCCCAAAATGCTGGTCGCATTTCCACATTAGATGGAAACTGTGATGCGTAGCCCCAGATGCGAGCCAGCCTTTTGGTCACGCAAGACATCAATCAGTCACTATATCAATAAGTATTTTATTTCAAAAGGCTGATATTATCAGATAAAAATATTGTAACATTATATTTAAAAGACCGCAACTGACACTGATTTTCAAATAGCGCAAAGGGTTTATTATTTCATTCTGATATCGTCTGGTACATCAAAAGAATTTTACAATGGACATTTTTTCATTTGTGTTATACATTTTTAGGGTTCCAAAGATTTTTTTACAAAAACGAATTTATTATGAAGTCGTTATGTTATTTAACTTTTTTTATTGTATATTCGTGTGTGTGTATATGCTGACACACAGTTACATCGAAAGTGGTTGTTACCTCGTCCATAGGCAATTGGAATAGTTTCACCGAAAGTGGTTTCTTCGTCTATACATAATTGCAATAGTTTTACCGAAAGTGGTTATCTCGTCTATAGGCGATTGCAATAGTTTCGCCGAAAGTGGTTATCTCGTCTATAGGCGATTGCAATAGTTTCGCCGAAAGTGGTTACTTCATCAATAGGCGACTGCAATAGTTTCGCCGAAAGTGTTTACTTCGTCAATAGGCGATTGCAATAGTTTCGCCGAAAGTGGTTACTTCGTCTATAGGTAATTGCTTAGTTTCACCGAAAGTGGTTACTTCGTCTATAGGCGATTGCAATAGTTTCACCAAAAGTGGTTACTTCGTTAATAGGCGATTGCAATAGTTTCACCGAAAGTAGTTACCTCGTCTATAGGCGATTGCAATAGTTTCACCAAAAGTGGTTACATCGTTAATAGGCGATTGCAATAGTTTCACCGAAAGTAGTTACCTCGTCTATAGGCGATTGCAATAGTTTCACCGAAAGTGGTTACTTCGTTAGTAGGCGATTGCAATAGTTTCACCGAAAGTAGTTACCGCGTCTATAGTCGATTGCAATACCATGGGGTGAAGCGGATGCTTTGTCAGACTTCACAATGAAATAGGATAGAAGACCTTAGCTTACATATTATGTATTTTTTTACTGACTTCCAAAAGAAGAAGGTTCCCCATTCTTCTGTATGTTTTACTCTTTAATTGTTTACATTGTCACCAAGTCTTGATCTGATGAGTGAATTCCAGGGAAATCGAGAGTAACTCTCCAATATTATAGGCATATAACGTGTTTTATATATATTTAGAAAGAGTATACTTCCGAGGTGGTCCCATTGTCACCAAGTCAGAATCTGATTAGTGGATGCTAGGGAAATCGAGAACAAAACTCGAATATTATAGTTGACGCTTTTGTTTCTTGTTTAAAAGTTTTTTTAATTTTCTTCAAGTATTGTGTCACAGTTGCAGCCTGCTAAATACAATCATTTTCATTCATTCAATCTATGACATACATAGAAAGGGGTAAAGATGGACAGTCCGACTGACGATGATAATTCGAGGGCTTCAGAACATATAGGCGTATACGCAAAAATGCCATTTTGCTGTTGTTTACTAAGAACTATGCAGGTTACAATTTAGAAAGTCTTACCAGTGTGCAATTGTACCTAAAAAGAAGGGTATACTAAATTTCAGCCTAAGTAATCAACTAGTTTTGTTTTATTCACAATTTTGTGCCTTGTGTAAAACTGCACTTTTTTCTGTACGTCCATTTGTTATGAAGCCCTCGATTATAAAGGTTTTGTTTCATCAAAACGCATACGGAACCGTAAGAATATGAAATATAAGAATGTAAGTTTAGTTACATAAGACTACATACCATAATATACATATATGCCTAATAATACTCCTACGAAGGTCCAATTTTATTACTGGCCTAATTGTACGGAGATATGGCGTTTTATGGTTTTTTGATTAGGGTACATAGTGGGGTATGGTGACGTCTTTGATTACGAGTAATCTGTGGACTGTGCTGGTTAGTTTTATTGCCGCTAGAAAATATTTTATCTTTCTTGCTGAGTTGAAATTGGGATAATATGAAACGTGTTGACGATATTCTGTTAATGACAATGAATTGTCAGGCTTAGAAATAAAACTATTATTGTGGAGGAATAAAATTATTCTAAGCAACCCTTTGAGCAAAGAGGCTGGATTATTATTTAAGTTCCTGACTAAAATATTTAAAAATAGAGGTAGTTACAGTTAAGTTTAAAATTATACTTAATTTTATTTAATATATTAAAAAAAAAAAATTGCCATCACCTATGAGGCTGATATCGTCACTAGTGACGAAAAGTCTCAGTAAAAAATTCAATTAAAAAAACTATTATTGACCTAAGTTTCACCGGCGACTTCATCCACGTTGGACGGAATAAAGTAATTTATATGTGTCCTAACAACTTGAATCCAGTCCCAGGAGTACATCGGAATTACATCCATCGAAAATCATATAAAAAATATTACATCGGAATCCGAATTTTTAAACCGCTCTCAAGAAAATTCCAGTGTGATTGTCCGTATATAAAATACCGTCGATTTTAAATCAAGGAATTTGTTATCCATCAGCGAAAGCCGTGTAGAAATCGGTCCAGTAGTTTCTACGTGAATCCCGAAATAACATAAAAATCTAAAAAACAAAAGAATACGCTTTTACAATTATATAATATTAAAGAAATCAGTTAAGTATACCGTAGATATTAAATACACATACATAAAGGGTTCTGTAGAGTTGGCGATCAAAATCTATTGCTTTTGCTACAGAACTCTAAAAAAGTATCTATAGAAGTTTTCCTATGAAATATCTGAGAATTTACTCAACAAATCATGATAAAACTACGTTTTAACTGTTTTAAGCGCTGTATTTTATTTGATTTTTATTCTGACAATTCGATCAACAAATCTTGTTTAAACCAACTTTAATCAAAAATGCTTTGTAAGTAGATACTACCCTCTAGATTTTTTTATAGTCTTCCACTACATAGTTTAGAGTCAAGTTTTATGACTTTGGAAGCGACTTTTCTATGCTTGCAGGAAAGGAAACTTGTAGACGGTCTACCTGATGGTAAGTAGAATGTTTCCAACATATTGAATTAAATTTAAGAAGAACACGAACAGCATCATCATTTTACCAGACTTTCCTCAGGACTTTTGTACTTATGCACAATGAAACAACATCCTCAGTCATGCGCATGACTTTGTAGTTTTGAAAAAATTGCCGTGACCTTACATAGACAGACAAACGAATAGATCTGAAGACGTATTAATAATTATGTATTCCTAAATAGCTGTTCAAAAATTCCTAAAAAAACTATCCCCCTCGGGAGCGAAGAAACAATACAATTTCTTGCGGCCGGGCAGCCTGTTGTAAGAGGCGACAAAACAACCCACAGCTAAATGGTAGGGTTTCTGCCAGTCAGGATGGCTCCCACCCCTGGTTAAAAGTATACCACCATAAAAACAAAGAGTTTGAGTTCCGGTATTAGGGGCCAGGTTCCAATATCCATTTAGTGAACGGCAGTTTTGTGCTACGAATGTACATAGGTGATGGTAACCGCTTTGCATCAGGTGGGCCGTCTGCTGAACTCATATTGTTACACGCCGACAAAAGTAATTGCACTCCTGCAGTTTAATGACCTTTTGGCATTGGATTTCTTTTGTTTACTTTGTGTTTAAAATTTGTAATTAGAAATCCAATCCATCGTATTGTGTTTTGTAATCATTTATGATAGTCATTAACCAGGTGTGATTTTTAGAAACTATTGTTATGCGGTCGAGCATTGTGTCAAGACATATTGTATTGTTTAGTATAAAATAATGCCCGATCGGAGGGGTGAGGCAGTCAAGTGACTACGATACGATTACGATCCGAGCAAGACGTGTGTACATTCGATAAGCTATATAGTGACGGACTTTGCGCGTTTTATTGAATCGTGTTTTACGTTTGTACTGGTTATGTCCAGTTATATCTGTACCTGTGTTACACGTGTTTGTATAGTTCTAATAAATTCTACAGTAATTCCAACGGCATTTTAATTCGAGTCCGAGTACTAGTTACACGTAACAATATAATAAAGTTATCCGGTAAGAAAATATTTCAGTTGCCTGCACCCTTGTAATTCTATCATTTTCTCTCCTTTTCTCAAACCTAATGTATCTGTATAGTTCTCACCCAACGTTTAATTTGTTTAGAAATATGGCTCGACGTTATTTATACGCGAACGAAGCAAGGTATTTCATTACTTTGTACGGAATACTTAAGAGTCCCCGAGAATTTCTCGATTTGGCGCATAGCTCTTGTAATTCACGAAGCCGAACTGGCTATCGGAGTTGAACGTGTACATGCACATTGCGATAGTGTGCGTATCTGAAGGAAAGACAAATGACCTGTTCCTATACCTTACCGATCGTTTATTTGCCTATGAATAGTAACATATAGGAACCGGCTATGAGCCCATATTAGACGATTCATTTCGGTCTTTTAATTTGGATACATCAACCAAAGTGATCAATTTGAATATAAACTTGAATAATTTAATACAAGTAAAGTGTTTTTTCAATTTAAACAGTTGATTCAATTTGGTCGATTCGTCTAATACCAGCATTAGTTGCGAGCGTGCCATGTATTATATACAAAACTATCGTTATAACAGTTACGTTTGAAAATAAATGTTTTTATTTAAATAAAGTTTTACTTGATGGCAATCTCTATAAAGTCGCTATAACTCTTTGCTAAAATATAAGTAAATGTTAAAAATAGACTATGTTATAAATAAGTATTTCCAAACTACTAGCTGTACCTGGCAGACGTTGTCTTTCCCTTAAAAAAAAATATATAGAAATCGATTGCATCGCCATCAACCGGGACCAATTGTCAATCTAAGCCATTCTCGAATCTACTTGAAAAAATCATGAAAACCGGTCCTACCGTTAGAGGTGTTCAGCGGAGCCACCTACTGGTTCTTATATATATGTATCTTATATATACATATATGTGTGTAAAATACACACTGCAGTATATATTCCTAATTCTCTTGTTACATTTTATAAATATTTCAATATTATATATTACATAGTTAAATCATAAAATATTCTTACGAGTTAAGGGACTCGAATTAAAATGCCGTTGGAATTACTATAGAATTTATTAGAACTATACGAACACGTATAACACAAGTCCTGTATGCACATTCATGTACATGTGCATTCGTGTTGCTTAGCTTGCGATTATCGCTTGACTGCCTCACACCTTCGTTCGGACATTGCTTTATACTACAAATACAATATCTCTCAACGTAATACTCGACCGCGTAACAATAATTTCCAATAATCACACCTGGCTAATGACTACCATAAAATATTACAATACACAATAGGCCTTTTTTAAAATTTAAACACAAAGTAAACAAAAGAAGTCCAAATGCCGAAAAAGTAATAAACTACAGGTATAAATTGTTGTTCTATGTCAGTCGGAACAATATTTTAGTGTACACAACCCAGTCTTTTGTTTCTCATCTTCTTGCTAGACTCATAGGTTTACTGGAAGAAACTCTCTGCTCTTTTATAGTTAAGCTCACCTTCGTACATCACTACTATTTTATAAATTTGTATGTTACGTTTTTTTGCAAAATAAAGGATAAGTAAATAAATATAATAATACTGTTAAAACGTTCAGTGTGCAAATGTTATTTCGCTAATGGTTCACCAATGACCTGTGTTCTCCAATACAAGGCAAAGTAACACGATATAGTCATCTAATAAATTGGTGGGAATGAAATGAATGAAATTCAGCTCACGTATACCTGCTGGCTCTGTTTGGGGGTAGATCGAGTCGAGTGTTTGCTCGCTAAAGGACTTTGAGGGTCGAATAATTCACACTGATTAGGACCAATTGCTTTCGAAATTGGTCTTAGAAAGCTTTTTTCCATTATTGGCAGCTCAAAGGTCGGATAATAGATATTCGGATGCCCTAAGACAGTTGTGATAAAAATGTATAATATTGTTTAGTTTAATTACTTAATACATACACATATTATCACGCCTGTTTCTCATAGGGGTAGACAGAGACCATGGATTTCCACTTGCTACGGTCTTGACGTACATCTTTTGCATCATCTACATTCATTAATCTCTTCATAAATATACGTGTATTATAGCAGCTCACCGCCTGCGGGGTCTGAGGTCCTATGTTATGTCAAATGAATGCTCTGTAAGATATAAGAGCTGGCCATTAGTCAGTCAGGATATATTTCTCTACTATCTTGTTTTAATTCTGTTTATTGCCTCTTTTGCTACTTATAAAACCAATCTAGGATTGGCCTGGTCTCCTTTATCATTGTCTCCCAAAGAGTTTGCTTCCATACGTATATTGAGGAAGGCTATTTCTAAAACAAAAACTTGCTCGTCCCCTTCGCATAACTTCAGAGGCGTGCCTTAAAGAGGTTCTTAAGTTAAAAGCCTCCGCGATCCATTTACAACACCTGCGTCACTTGTTAAATGATACTTATCTTTTATATCGCTCGTATCATGTGGTTTATATGATGTAATGGTGAAAACTTGAATTTACGACCTCTTGCTATCTTATATATAAAAATGAATGTTTGTCTGTATGCCCTTTATAGAATCGTAAATACATTTGATCATGTGATGATCTTTAGCAAAATTTTTGTGCATGGAGCCAGAGGTTTTTGATTTGGTCCACAATTGGACCCGGTAGGTGTCGCTGCTGTCGGCATATCGATCTTAGCTTTTCCGGGCAGGACGACGTCTGAGGGGCAACTAGTCCCTTATAAGATATGATAAAAATTGTATAGAAAATATAGATGAAAAGCCACAATAGAACAAATAGAGAAATACAATAATAATAAATTCAATATTTATCCGTGCAGGAACGGAAGAAGAATATAATCTCCTGCAGCCGCATCGGGTGGCCTGTCGTAAGAGGGGACAAAACAACATACAGCCAGGGTATTTTCCCGTATGGATGGACAACCACTGGTTTAAAGAATGCCGCAACAACCTAGAGTTCAATTATGAAATATAATGTATTCTATCTCATTTTCTCGCAGGCTTAGTCCTATAGCTTTATGTGTTTATCTGTTTTTAGTGTCGCTTTTCGTTACATCTAGTTTCAAATCACAACGATTCTAAAGAAGTTTCACTTCAAAAATGAATTCTATATCGCTACAGGTGGGGAGCGTTGCCAAAATGCTGGCCGCATTTCCCAGTTGTATTGCAAGACTGATCCGTTGCCCTAAATATAGGTTAGCCGTTTGGTCACGCGAGACTTCTTTCAATCGCCTTGAAAGGTCTCGATAAAATTGATAAGCCTCACGTTCCCATATCCCTACAGTCTTAGCCACAAATATGTATCCATCACTGATATTTAAAACTACATTCTTAAAACTAGGTACAGTAATTAATGTTGAACAAAGTGCGGCCTTATCGCTTAAAGCGACCTCTTCCAGGGAACCCTCTAAACTAAAGAAAATATTAAGACAACAGTGGCGGTGAAGACAATAAATAATATGAAATATTCCAAGAATAAGTAAAAAATAAATAATAATATACTTTATATACTATACAAACATAAGATGTATCATATATTGTTGTTTTGTTAAGGTGTATGTGCCGCTATTGACATTATATAATACGTCTTGTGACCACGAATAATCTTTTTTTTATCTCATCTCCTTCCCCCCAATAGTTACTCCAATCACCACGTGCCACTGCGATGATGATGACAGATTACTGATGTGTCGAACTCGCCAATCCTTATTGACAAACGTGACAAGTATACTTTCCGTATAACAATGATAATATTTTTTTTTAGAATACTTGTTTGTTTGTTCGGGATACACGTAAAAACTACTGGGTCGACTTCCATACGGTTTTCACTGATCGACTACAAATTCTTAGACTTCAACTCTGAGCTACTTTTATCCTGGGTTTTTTTTGGGAATTATTTATAATGAGATTAAAGAAATCGAATTCCTATGTGATTTTTTTAACTGATCGATAGCAAATTTAGTGTAATAAAATGTGTAGTATTGGTTTTATCCCGGTTATCCCGAGGGATATTTCCTAGGAGCGGTTTGAAGTTGTTTGGTTCCATAAAAATTAGCTTATTCTGATACAGTATCCAATAAAACGACAGCTTACATTTTTTTTTTATGCTGCTTGTGTCACCGGAGTCCAGCGGGAGTTTCAAGTCAAGTGTAGACGAAGTCGCGGGAATATCCTAGTTTTATGTAAGTATATTAAATGTAGTTGCCAGGTGGTAGGGTATTTACCTCTAGAGTGTGCCACCATAACAACGCTGAGTTGTATTCCAGCAGTAGTGGCCAGGTTCCAGGTTTTGTATTCCATGACCATGGCTACTAAAAAGTGGCCGAAACGTCGAAATAAAAATGGAATAAGATGCTGTAAATAAATTCGTTATGTGTACTTGTTGAAAAAACTTAAGAATGAACTATACAATAGAGATTAATAATCAGAATGACACCAGTCTGATGTTAATAAATTGCATCAACATACAATCAAAATAAGTATTGTGTTTTATGTTGCGTAAGTTTTTTTAATCCTACTACTATAAACGCGAAAGTTTGTAAGCATGTATGGATGTATGTTTGTTACTCTTTCACGCAAAAACTACTGCTTACACACCAGAATAACACATAGGCTATAATTTATCACAACTTTCCATCTCATCATAATTTCCCGTCACCACGCGGGTGAAACCGCGGGGCGCAGCTAGTAGAATAATAAAGGAAGTTTGGACTTTGATAAATGGTTTAGCTGTTTCCACGTCTCATAGACAAAATTTAAATCAAACACTATATAATGGAAACTAGGTACACTGTCAAAACAATGATTTGAATGTATTAAACTCGAAACCTCACTAACACAAAGGCAAGTTCCTCTTCAAACTAATGTGACCATAATTCCACACGAAATCAGGACAAGTCTCCGTAGGCATTGCTTCGAGCGTCGTAGTCTCAAATGTTCTCATTTCCCACCAAAATGTTTTGGGTAAATCGTCACCCGTCGACGTAACCGACGGCTTTATTGCATCGCTATAAGACACGGATCGACAGCATTATTCAAGCCCATTCAGGAAGAACATTGGTTATACCAAAAATAGATATATATGTACATAGTTAAACAATCATATTGCCTCTTTGTTTCAATAATGTGTAATCCTGAAAATGTTATAAGAGTTTTTTTAAATATAAAAACTAATTGTATCGAAACAAATAACTTTTTTTCTGTAAATCTATAATTTATTTTAAAATATACCACGTTATTCATGCCGATGTAGAAAGAAAGAAAGACAAATATTCATTTCTATTAGTAACACACAACACAAAATAGTACTTACATAACAAAGTATAGATAAAATTATACAAAACTTATATGCCGCAACTTGGAAACGAGGTTGGCCCTCAGCATTTTGCTCTGTCGAAACTTGGTCCGACACAGCGCTGATTTTCAGTGCCCACCTCCTAAACCACATATGATATGCGACCCATGCTAAACAAAGAATTTTGAAAACAACGTATAAGAACCAAAGACTACATATGTAGTGTAGTCTTTGGTTCTTATACGTTTTTATATAATACAGCGCAAAAAACAGAAAAAATAATAATAAATATGAAATAATGAGTATAATAGCAAAATACATATCCTAAGAAAAAAATTAATATATAATGACACTAAATATTTACAATTTATTTAAACCTAATACCGATATAATATTTATAAATATACATACATATAACAAAGTTGCATAATTATTTTTTAAATACAAACATTTTAATATTCAAAATCACACATTATTGAAGCAAAGAAGCGGCATATAAATTAGATCACGTACTTGGGATTAACTGTGTTCTTCTACAAGCATGGATTACTTTAAACCTTTATTACACTTCACTAATTTAGTAAACCGATACAGATGGTGGGTTCATTCCCTGATTTAATAGAGTAAGCATCTCAAAATCAGCGTCGTGTAATAAACGCTTAACTCAAACGATAAATTCGATGTGAGAATGTCATTTATTTTGCAATTCACTTCACCGCACGAGATGAAATGAAAGCTCCCGTTTGTGTGAGATTAGAATTAGTGAATTGGGTTTGATAAATACCCTAACAGCTTGATTATACTTTGAAAACAATCTTGCTATTCTTTGCTCCACTTGAAACGAGTTATTTGTTGGCACTAGCCCAGTTTCTTATGTGTTGTGGATATTATGAATATTGTTACGTGCGAGCGGGGGTACGCACTTAGGCTTGGATGAAAATACCAGTTCTTTTAACTAAACGCTTTTATTGACTTACACAGCCGTGATTCTTGCTTGATTCTTCTCCGGAGGTTTGCCCCTACACGGACAACTAACGACGCACTGTCCCGACAGTAAAATGTCTCAGTCATAATACCGTCGCCGACCGTGTAGACCACCTTCTGCTGCTGCAGTGTTCACCTCAGAATTCTTCTGGACCTACTTTTAAACTACGTTAAACTCCTCCTTCACTAAACTGCCTACGAAACATTTCACTAAATTTACCACTAAACTCGTCACTGTCTTGTATTAAACTTCTCTTCTAACTCCTTCGTATCGCACTTGTCACTTGGCTGTCTTAAACTGAACTCAACTCTAAACTACCCGGTAGGCACCTTACGCTGCTTATATACCCGGAAGAATCTTCTGGAACCCATAATTTCGATTTTCTTTTCGTTATTCTTTTATTTACTATCTGTCCCTTTCTAAACAACTATCTATCTCTGTATTTTCATTCCCGCACTTTCCATTCTAGAACTTTCGTTCAACGACTATCCTTTTCTAAAATGTACCCGCCTTGTCTTTTCCTTTCAGAACCTTCTACATTTTTCTAAAACTTCTTAAACCAACTAGATTGTTTCACCAGCACTCTCCACAATATAAACATAATTTACCTATTATTTTTAACTACAAGACTGACTGAAATGTATAATGTTTGTGAACTTAGTAAATATATTTTATTTTGAAAAGTACACGAGTGTAGTTGCAAATTTAGAAATTAATTTTTTGCAGTACAATATCATTTTAGTTGTTTTTTTATTACAACTAAGTATTGATATGCGTTTACATAATGAGAATGCGTCGGGATTCAGGACGCGTGCGAAGAAAGGTAGTTATTAGTACACTGAAGTGAGATGTTTATTAAGTTGCAATTATTACAACACAGTGGAAGTATCTATACTCTATATAAAACTTTAATTAATTGTTATTTAGCAGAATCTTATTTTTTGATTTGCCACAAAAAATGTATTGCCTAGTTTCAGCCAAAATATGTATCTGACTTTTGGCTGATGTCAATTTATTTAAACTCGTGGTCGCCCGTGGAAATGTGACTACAATCATTTGTTGTCAAAGACTATACTTCTATAATCACAGATTTGTCAAATACATTAAACTATAAGTGTGCGAAATTTCAAACTCCTCCTTCTGGGCATTTTCGTAAAAAGTGGGTACAAAGTTTTTGCTTCACGTATTAATATATAGCATATCCACTTTTAGCATTTAAAATAGTTTATAGGAACAAATATCTTCTCTCTTACAGGAAGTGCAGTGCCGCATACGCCGTTTTGCTTGAAGTGTTCGTTTTTCTGAGCGATGGAGGCTGCCAACGACCGAATTTGTCAATGTTCATGGAGAGCGTTATAGTTCCTTTTTCCGGGTTTATAAAAGAAATGAACATTTGTGTGTCCGGAAAAATAAGCTTTTATTATTGACAACCCTGTTGTCATTGAGCATTAAAGACTTCCTCTGTTTCATTTTAATGAAGTAAATATTTTTTAATCATTTCACTTGTATATTAATTGATATGTAAATTTCAAAACAATTTTGATGGAATTTGGTTTTTCCTTTCTTTACATATTTTTTTCTTTTCTGTAGCACATAGATGACGATTTTTATAAATTAACTTATATATGACCGTGACTTCGTCCATGTTTGACTTGAAATTGCCGCGGGATTCCCGGGAACCAAAGTACCACACTATTTAAAAAATAAAGTAAGCTTTTCGTTTTAGCGGACAACTACAAACAGCTCCTAGGAGAATTCCCGCGATTCCGGGATAAAAATGTCATTTTTTATTATATATAATTTTCTATCGTTCAATGAAAAATCACATTGAAATTCAATATTTTTAATTTGGTAAATTTAAATAATTTCCCAAAAAAAACCCGCGAGATTTCCAGGATAACAAGTAGTGCCGATTTTAGGTCTAAAAATTTACTGTTGTTCAGTGAAACCCATATCGAAATCGGCTCGGTAGTTTTTACGTGAATCCCGAACAAACACACACTAAATCAATAAAAAATCATTACCCATACTACCATGTAATTGACACACACACACACACACACATGTATACTTTTTTATTAATTGTTAAAGTCAAATTAACAGTGTTGTAGCCTTGGCGAAAACTGTGATTATAGAAGTTGGACAACAGAACCTTAATAATATTCAAACTTATAATATGAATTATTTATTATGGTTGAATTTCGACCACGTTCGAACACTAGTAAATAATAAATCAGAAAACAAAAACACATATATAAGTAAATTAAACTAGTGTTATGGGCTGTATGCAATGAACCACTGTAGTGCCAATCTCCAAACATAGTAACTACCCAAAATTTCATTTACAAAAATTCTTAGGCCGAGAATCGAATTCGGGACTAATCTAACTTTCTTCAAATATACCACAGACCGCTCATAAGAAATACGGTATCAATATATATAAATAAAATATAAACAAACGTAAGTCTTTCGTAACCGCCACGAATATATTGATGGCTCTTACTCCATAACTATTGGATGTAATCCCGCGAGGCGGTCTCTGATTTTCCTTTCATCGCGATATTTAATGGCGTGCCTTTATTTTCGAATCCCTAACGATACGATTGTTATCGACAAACTCGAAAATGTAATAAGCGAAAGATATAAAATCAATACTGTTGCCCCAAGATTAATGTTTTGTGGAAGGTATTTTCGGTTAAGATGTTCAAAAATGTATTGGAAGAAATATTTCTTAGAATCAGAATATCTACAGGGAAAATTGTGAATATGCTGATTCCAATTATTTTTTAACATTCTATCTTTTGTACCAGCTATTTTGTGTTATATAGTTGTAATAAAGATTAAAATTGAGTTTTATATATCATGCATAACTATAGTTTAAGAACTAGTTTAATGAAGGCAACTTATAATGTATTCTACAATAATCTCTAAAGACTTTAAGTAGGATACAGAGTCTAGGGCAGGGGTCACCAATTACTTTCGCTCGGGGTCTGTTTTAAGAAATTAAATGACCATTACGGTCCGCACAATATTTTATCGAAAAATATTTATCAAACAAATGTTATTACGAATATAACAAAGGTATTTAACATACCAATGAGCAGTGTCATTTTTTAATGCGGTCTATCTGTTTGAACTTAGGAGTAAAATTGGTGCAAGCTATTGATATTGAATCCAGATTTTCATAAGTAAGTCAAGATCGAAATGTGTGCTTCATCTTCAAAAATGCTTCTTCACAAATATTAAGTATATTGACCGATATATGTTGACCGAAACAAAGTAAGAAATTGCATAGTTAATTTTGTAGGTCTGGATATTTATTACGACACACAAATTTTATCCAGAACTCATCACATGAGGAAGTTTTCCGCATGTTTGTGTTTTAAAAGTGTGTTTGTTTGGAAATCGTTCATTTCCATCTGCAGAGTAGCTTTATTACTCCCGAAAGCAATTAAAGCTTCGTTGCTCCATTCGCCATCAGGATGCAGAGAGTAAATGCTGCTGAGGATTTCTAGAACATTCTCAATTTTCTTAAAATCGGAATCTCGCGCTCCGCACAAAATGGATCGGCGGTCCGAATGCGGACCAAGGTCCGCCATTTGGTGATTCCTGGTCTAGATCACCGAAGTTTATGGGTTCCCTAAAGGTTGGCTATGTTACCTGAATTAGTGTGGAGGTCCAGCAGACCTCCACACTAATTCGTCTTCGGGGGTTGTTGGGGTTTCGCCCGAAGACTCAATGAGTCGTTTTGATAGATCATTATAGAAGCTGATGGTCTTGGGAGCCCACAGTCCAAACGTTTTAACAGCAACCCGCACAAACATATAACTCTCACACACATACGACACACACATACGCATACAAGTATTGTGCATAATGTTTACTCTTGTTTAAAAAGGATCAGCATCTATTTGTAAAATTTAATTACAGTATCTATAGAATAATATATGGGACTGGCCAGATCAAATTCATAAACAAACATGATACCCGAAAAATACTTTAATTCGTTCGCTTGAATGTAGAAAATGCATGATTAATGAAATCAACAATTACATACAAAACAAACAGACAGGGTTCTGGAAGAAGAAAGCTAGGTAGAAGACGTCTTTATTATTCTTAAATTTCGGTTCAGGTGGCATTTCTCGAGTTTGCCTACTGCGGCTAAAAGAGCTAGGGCGGCCCGGAATATTGTTACGAGTTGCGAGACTCGAATTAAAATACCGTTGGAATTATTATAGAATTTATTAGAACTATACAAACACGTATAACACTGATACAAATATACCCAACACAACAAATCCAAACGTATTGCAGAAGTTCGTAATTCAATAAAACGCGCAAAGTCCGTCATTATTATATTCCCGATTGTAAACACGTCACGCCTTGATCATAGTTTTTGCTGAAGTGACCCGTCTCCCCACCAGGCCATCATTTTATACCTCACAAATGCAAATATGCCCGTACTGTAGTCGACGTAATCTGCAACACCTGGCTAATGATTCAACCGCAACCGGCCATAAACGAGTACAATAAAACAATAGGCTGTTCTCTAGAAACGTATATGCCAATAAACAAGTAAACAAAAGAAGACGATCATAAAATAATAACAATTAGTTCAAATACCGACAGGTAATAATAAAATGTGTTTTTACAGATTAGGAGTGGAATTTGTTTTTGTCGCAACCTAAGTGGTAACAATATGATCATTATACTCACTATCCTTAAAATAAAACTCCCTAAAGAAGAACTATTCGCCCTTATTAAAGTCACAACCCTCAATAGTACAAGAATATCTAAGAAGATGTAATAAACCAAACTACTGTAGTATTTGGCACTCAAAGCTTTATGAGATGCCAAGCGCGTCTTATACCTAGACGTCTTTAGACGCCAGCGGATGATATACGACGGCTCTAAGCTTCGACACTCAATTCAAAGCCGTTTGGCTGACATCCTGCAAGCTATAACTTCTATATAATATTGAAGTGCCAAATCGCTTTGATATGCTATGAAATTGCAGTGCCAAGTATGTTTGACATGCCGTTAATACTAATGATTTACAGCTTGAGAATTTTTTTCAAATTCTCAATTGATGTTCGATCTCTTATTCGCGCAGGAACGGAGAAAGAATACTTATTCCTGCGGCCTGGCAGCATGTCGTAAGATGCGATAAAGTAACCCGTAGCCAGGTGGTAAAGCATTTGCCCACCTGAATAGCTACCATCCTTGGTCTAGAGCAGGGGTCACTTGTGCGAACCGCGAAAAAATAATATTTTTCTCATTGATATGTAAAAAAATACTTTTGTTATTTCCGTAATTACGTTTGTTTAACTAATGTTTTTTCTAGAAAATGTTGTGTGGACCGCGTTGGTCATTTCATTTCTTAAGACGGACCCCGAGAGAAACTAATTGGTGACCCCTGGGTCTAGAGAATGCCGCCAAAGACCTTAGGTTGTGTTCTGGCATTAGTGACCAGGTTACAGTCCCCTCTACGAGTCCGGCAGCACATTGGTAGCACCTTAGTGTTGCAAGTGTTCACAGGCGACGGTAACTACTTTCTGTCACAGTTGGGCCGTCAGTCTGTATGCTGTATTCCAGCAATCAAGAACTAATTTAATCATAGTAGCGTATATAACGCCCAAAAATAGATGGACTGTATGAAGTATGACATCATAATTTGTGGAGTGATAGTAGACGCTTGCGAGAATGAAAGAGTATGGAAGGAATTGTTTTTTTTTTGCCACCTCCTCCGCCATTGGCTAAGATAGAGTAATTATTTTCTCTTGTTGTTTGTAAAGGCCTGAGCCTGTTGAGACTCCATTTTGTTTCGTGGACTGTACTTGATGAATAGAAGAATGAACATTTATATTGATAATGGTTTTATTGCTTGGTTATGATAACAATTAATTTATATGTGTATGGTGCGCGCGCGTTGATGTATGAGGCTCGCTGGTAAGTGTATGATGTTTTGACTCGGGCCGAGGCGCCGCGTCGCCCCCGGCGCGGCTACTGCCCCGCGCCAACCGGTGTGGTTGCTGGCTGCAGCCGTAACATGTTTTTATTATTTTCTTTTTCTATTATTCTAAAGGAAAATAAGGAGTGTGTGTATATTTTTGGTTTTCATTCCTTTATTTTTTTTATACTAATAACTAACTCGAATGATTAGGATAAGGTGAAAGAAAAGCTTAGTGACTAATACTCGCGACTTTTTCAAATGAGTTGGGTTACGTTTGAGCTGAGAAGTATGCATCACTTAAACATGTTTCCTGACCTAATGCGAAATTGTTATATTACCACTTGTAGATAGTGAATGTTCTTTCCTGTTTTTGAACGAACCTATAAACCCTATATAACTATTATGAATAAAGGGGATTGAAAATAAAGGTTTGCGATGAAGGATGGGTTTGTTTATATAAAATTAATAAGTTAAATAATTGTGTCCTTACCAAAATAAATAAATTTACGGTAATGAGGCTTGAACTCGGTATTATGTGTGAACTCGAACTGTGATAAGGGAAGAAGAAGTGATGATTTTCAGTTCCATCCTTTATCAAACATTTTTTTATCAGATACCATACTAACTTCATACTAGAAGAACAAAAATTAATATTGTCTACGTTTTGAAGTCAATCTCAACTAAAATATAAAAAAAACAACAACAAATTTGCAAGATATATATAATAGTATTTTTTTACTCCTTTCTTTCTGATTTAATTGCGCAAATTCTTGAATAGCTTAGAAATAATATATTAAGCGCCTGTAGAAATTGCGTTACTGGCATGGGTATACTGACAAGTTCACCTTTTAATCAGTGTAGGCGCTCTGCAATAGGGGTTGCCCTCGATGTCCTTGAATCCATTCATCAGATCCTGACTTGGTGACAATGGGACCACCTCGAGATTATACTGTTTGAAATAAAAGAAAAATTTAAATACGGGACACAATTGATGCAGAAATCACGTAACAAACATACAATCCGTTTATCCGTGCAGGGACGGAGAAATAATACAATTTCCTGCGGCCGGGCGGCCTGTCGTAAGAGGCGACAAAACAACCCATATCCAAGTGGTAGGGCATTTGCTCGAATGCATGGCTACCATCCCTGGTTTAAAGTATGTCTCCATAACAACCTTCAGTTGTGTTCCGGCATTAGTGACCAGGTTCCAGTTTCCCTTAAGAGAGCAGCAGTACATTTGTAGCACCTTTGGTGTTGCAAATGTCCATAGGCGATGGTAACCGCTTTCCATCTAGTGGGCCGTCTGCCTGTCTGCTGAAATCCTGCAATTAAATAAAATAAAGTACAATTAAAACATACAGTCGATTTTAGATACCCCTCCTTTTTGATATCAGTTAAAAAACTATAATATTTATCTGTACTAATAAAGATCTGTACTAATCTGTACTAATTTAATGGTGGTTAATAATATTTTATAATTTTTAATGACCCCCGGTGAAGTTGGCACGGGAGCGCCTGTCAAATATATAATAGCAATAACGTTCCACGGAAGAATTGCGCACATCCTCGTACGAGGCACTGGGAGTGCTTTCTGCATTTGTGAATTAATTAAATATTACAAAACTTAATTTAACCTTAATTTGCGTATGTGCATGCATCGTGTGAGTGTGCTTTTGTATTTTTTAATGACGTTCAGCAAAGTGGGCACGTTCAGCTATGTCTAAATAAAATCATAAATTCGGCATGTACCGTGCAAGATTAGGTTAAATTTAAAGGTCAGAATCCCGAAAAAACTTTAGTTATTCGGGTCTGTGGTACACGCCGTATGTTCAGCGGAACGAGGCTATCTTTGTCATTCAGAGAGGTGTCTCCGGCACGCTGCCCTCATTTATAAGAGGGCAGATAACGACAGTTCCTACGCACGTACCCACCCAACTTAGTCGCTTTTTCAAGTGTCATTATTAACACTTTCCACCGTCACATTTTTTCGAAGAAAAATGTTTTAACATAAATCTGTTGTAATTTATATTCTGTGGAAAAATATTTTCCAATTCCTTGGTAGGACAGTTTATAATGGTTTTATTCATTCCATCCGTGCAGGAACGGAGAAAGAATACAATTTCCTGCGGCCGGGCGGCCTGTCGTAAGAGGCGACAAAACAACCCACAGCCAGGTGGTAGGGTATTATATATATGCTATGTTCGACTGGATGGCGACCACCCCTGGTCTAGAGTATGCCGCCATAACAACCTTGTGTTGTGGTCCGGCATTAGTGATCAGGTTCCAGTCTCCCTTCAGTGAGCAGCAGCGCATTTGTAGCACCTTTGGTGTTGCAAATGTCCATAGGCGATGGTAACCGCTTTCCATCAAGTGAGCCGTCTGCCTGTCTGCTGAACTCCTGCAATAAAAAAAAACTATACTATGTAAATAACAAACGGCTGCGGCTCAACGGCTGAAAATAGTTGCGAAACAAGAATACTCTATTCCTTTTTGTTCAGCGCTGTCAAAAATGTATAGTGGTACTCACGTGTTAAAGGTTAACTTTTCCGAACTGAGCAATTTTGTATATAAGACAATAATAACTTGGGCCAGCGTTTTTGGACACGTTCTCAACCGACAGTGATTTGGGACTTATGTATTATTCGTAATTCTTTTTTTATGTAGGAAAAAATGATTTGATTTAATCATGATATTTAATTTAAAATCTAATTGTAAAAATGATTATATTGTGAATATATTTATATTTGTTTGTCACACCGAAAAGCGCTCGAAGAGACTAATAGTGACATAGACAAATAATGACAATTCGTGAACCAGATAACTATTCAACGTTGTACAGCCCCAAACTAAGCAATGTGAGTGCTAGAGTCGGTGTTGGTCGCCCGCGACGTACTCACCTTGATCAAATTGAAGACCTTATTAAAAGTACCTCAAATAAGCGTGTATGTATGAAGGATTAATGTTTTTTTATTATTTTATTTTATTGCAGGAGATCAGCAGACAGACAGACGGCCCACTTGATGGAAAGCGGTTACCATCGCCTATGGACATTTGCGACACCAAAGGTGCTACAAATGCGCTACTGCTCTCTTAAGAGGGACTGGATCCTGGTCACTAATGCCGGAACACAACACAAGGTTGTTATGACGGCATACTCTAGACCAGGGGTGGTCGCCATCCAGTCGAGCATATATATAATACCCTACCACCTGGCTGTGGGTTGTTTTGTCGCCTCTTACGACAGGCCGCCCGGCCGCAGGAAATTGTATTCTTTCTCCGTTCCTGCACGGATAATGTAAGTTGATAAAGCGAAAACTGGTTGTCAAGATCGTAACAGCTGGTAATCCATCGTCTCTGCCTACCCCTACACGAATGGGAAACAGACGCGACAATATGTATCTATGTAAGTAAGTTAAGCAAGGTCTTGTATTATAGGTAACATACAATGGACCAATTTGGAGTTGATTCCAAACACCTAGACCATAGTAAATAACCAAAAATTTCTTTACGAAATTTCTCATCCCAGAATTAGAACCCGGAGCTTTTGCGTTCCAGTGAACCAAACCGACGTAGGCTTAACTAACTGTTGGAACTTTTTAGAATGTTTTATTTTTCGTAATTTAAATTTATATGTGATATTATTTTTTTGTTTTAATGTTTGTCACTTGTGAAAATTTTCTGTACGAACAAATCAAATATAATGTTTTAGAAGCGATTGTATTTATTTATAACGTCTTCGCTAATAAATTTATAATACATTAAATATAATCCATAACATCTGGCGACAGTGACGAAAAGAATGGATTGTGCAAAATTATGCAAATGTGCAATCCATAAGAAGTAAAGTAAGGTAAATAAATAATGATGTTCTAATGCCAGCACTGTGGATCACCTATGGATCTCACGACTTGTGTGAGCGGGAGACCAGCTTGTCGATATATCGCTAGAAGATATTTTATTTATTATAATGGTCGCCGTTTTCACACATTGAAATGAGCTTCTCTGAAAAATCGAGGAAATAAGTACACAACAATTACATTTTAACCAGATGTTGTGTACAGTAAACTTCGATCAGAATTAGTAATGTAAGAAAGCTTTACTGGGACTATAGTACGTAGTATGAAATGAAGAACGAGTTCCAAAAAGGAAATGAAGATTTTGAAAATGTTCAAGAGCATGAATCTTATTGGAATAAATAAAAATAGGTAATATGCATTGCTAATGCAACGTTTTCCTTGGGGGGGAGGATTTTGGAGAACAATTCACACAAAGTATAGAAATATAAAGTTTTTATCTTTACCCCAAGTGAAATTTTATGGATCCTTTATTTTAAGAAAATAAAATAGGGTCAGATGGCTTGCAAAGAGTTCACATGAATGAGATAGAATGATGAACACATTAAAGCAATCCAAAGCCTGGAGTTCGAGTGGATCCATATGAATGATGCTTCAAAGTCAGTGGACACGCTCGGGTTGAACGGTGCAAATGATGCTGCGCATACGCATCGCCGTTCCCGGAGTGTGTTGTAACTTTTTAGAATGTTTTATTTTTCATAATTTAAATTTATATGTGATATTATTTTTTTGTTTTTATGTTTGTCACTTGTGAAAATTTTCTGTACGACCGAAGCGAATTTTATTTATTTATAACGTCTTCGCTAATAAATTTACAATACATTAAATATAATCCGTAACACTAACTTTACCATAAAGCATTAAGCTGAAAATATCTTGAACTCCTCTAATAATACTAATGAAGACTAGATTTTAACGGTTATAACGCGGAAATTTATTTTATTTTTATTTCAATATTTCAGCTACTTTTCAGTAGCCGTGATCACGAAGGATAAGGAATCAATTGTCACTTCAGATGTTTAATAGCCGAAACATCAAAATAAAAATCAAATAGATTACCACGTTTAAAACCGTTAAAACATATTTTTTAATTATTTGTAGATACTAATCGCGAAAACTTAAGAAAATTATAGTCATACTATAACGAAATAATTTACCTCGCAGCATGCCAAAAATCAATAAACAAGCAGCAACAACAAATTTTCATCGACTATAAATAATTTCCCTGTAGGCTTCTGGGAAAATTAATAATTTGCAACGAGGGAAATCTGCTGGTAACGTGCGATATGTAAAGTAAGATTATCTTCTCAGAAATTTGAATTTTGTTAATATGAAATAGCTTGCTTAAACAATAATCTTCCAAAGGAATTTTTGAAAATAACTTTTCTGTGTTACCATGTTTAGGATTGCGTATTATATTATACTAGAGTTTCGATATAGTTACACAATCTATACCATATTTAATAAAGTTTGTGAGTTTGTGACGTTGTAGGGAGTAATCTCTGGATCTACTAAACCAATTTTGAAAACTCTTTCGCCAGTGAAAAACTACATTATTCTGAGTGACATAGGGTATATTTGATTGTGATTAATAAAAAGTCTTTTGTAATTTTTTTCTGATGCCCAGCGAAATGGGCACGGGTCAGCTAGTAAAACATAAAGGCAAGTCGAAGCCAACCTGATTCGAAGTAATACTATTAATGCCACGTTGTTTATAGATAGATAGATAACACTTTATTGCTCACCAAAAAAACAAATACAAATACAAAATGCATAATTACAACACTTCTTGGCAAAACAACAGGCGGCCTTATCGCTAAAAGCGATCTCTTCCAGGCAACCTAGCTTAAAAGTAATTCTTAACTAATGTGGCGATATAATAGCGTAGGTATTTGTTAGTGAATTGAAAAGACGCGATTGCAGCGCTATCTAAGTTTTTTTCGCCTTTTACGACATCCCTCGCGGCCGCAGGAAATTGCATTTTTTTTCCGTACCTGCACGGAAATTCGCTACCATCATTACAACTACATACATACCAAATTCTATATAAATTACAATTGGGCCACGAGGCTGTTTGCTGTACCCCAGCAATAAAAAAAATCATGCTCAAAGATGAATACCTACAGTAAAATAACGAAGGGAATTTTTTTGTATTTAAAATTACCACATTAATAGTACCATCTTATCTAAGAATACTGACAAGTAATGTAAACGCCGACCTATTTGGTCACCGCCTCTTTGTTCCCTTTTTTCTTTCGCCGCATTTCTTACAATTTCATAGTCTACTTTCGACCGCTTAACTACCGCTGATTCCGCGCAAACCTCGCCGCGTTTTGTGTGTTGTGCCGCTCCAGTTGGTCCTCTCATCGAAGGAACCGCAAGACAAGAAGAAAGCCTGCCGCTGCGAAGTCCGCAGCGTTCGTAGCGAGTCTGGTTCGACGACGTTATCCTGTAAGTCCTTTCCTACTCTTTTATATCAAGTAATTTAATTATAATTTAAATTAACTTAAAGTATTCTTACTACGAAAGTGTTCATTAGCACTTTTCTTATTGTCTCTATTAAGGGGAAGAAACTTTGTTCATGTGTTCTTTATTAAGTTTGCACAGTACATTGCATTTTAGTTTTATTAATAGCACAAGTTCAAACGGTTTTGACCTTTTGAGCCTTCTCATTATATGCATGTGGTCTAGGAGCTGGATCGCCTCGACATTCACATGATGATGAAGACGATGTGGGCTTCCGCATGCTTCCAAAAAATGCTGGTCACAAACTCCACTTTCCGGTCCAGATGGAGGTCGCTCGATATAACGTACCATGGCGCGTTTACTATGCCTTTCAGTACCTTGTTTTGGAATCGTTGTATTATTTCTTTTTTTTACACTTGACTGACATTCCGCCTGAAGTCAGGTGGAAATGTAGTCTATGGTAGAGCACGCTTCCCTAGAAGATACCTGTTCACGCAAGACTTGAACACACCTAGATTATATTGAATGAATGAATGAATCATTTATTGCCAAAATGTATGTACACAAGATGTTAGAATATGCGTTGTTTCAATACATTTTGCCTTATTAGGCATGCAATGTCCAAATACATGTCATACTAATTATACTAATACATTTACATTAAATAATATATATAAAATTTTACAATTATACAAAATTATATGCTACAAAATATCATTAGTCATGTCCTTATCATTTTCATAATCATTTACCGTATAATAAACTTTTTCCATTAAAATTTTCTTAAGTCACTTAAAGAAATTTAAACTGCTGCTGCACTCGTAGCATTTCTGGGAGTTTATTGAATATGTTAGGAGCCATACAAAAGATACTTTTGCGCATTATGGTCGTTTTTGAAGAGCAAATACAGACTATGCTGATCTCGTCTGTTCCGAACAACTACATCGGAGAGCTTCGGAAATAAATTCGGGTTACTCTTGACGAATACCGCAGTTTCAAAAATATATAAAGTCGGTAAAGTTAGGATCTTATATTTTTTAAAGAAAGGTTTGCACGAGTCTGTTGATTTAAGATGAAATATGGTCCTTACGCATCGTTTATGCTGTTTAAACACTTTGTCTACATCTGTAGAGTTGCCCCAAAATATGATTCCGTATCTTATATTTGATACAATAAGACCGTGATAAGCCGTCATAAGAGATTCCAAATTGACTACCGGAGCCAGTTTATACAGAACATAATTAAGTTTACTAATTTTTTTACACACAGTGTTTATGTGTTCCTTCCAATTTAGTATTTTATCTATTGTTAATCCCAGAAATTTGGTAAATTTTATTTCTTCAATTTTAATATCCTTGTATTTAATGTCAAAATTTCCTGTAGCAGCAATATCGCGTTGTCTAAAATTCATTACTTTAGTTTTATTGAAATTAATGTTTAGATTATTATTTGTTAACCACGAGACTTATATATTCTTATCTTATCTATATATTCTTCAGGAAAAACAGACGACAGTAAAGAGTTCCACTCTTTAGCGGTGCGTATGATAAAAGTGGAAGCATAGCGTTTCATCCGTTTTGCTGGTATTTCCACCATATATCGGTGGCCTGAGCGGGTACGTCTGCTTGTTCGGTGGTAAAATGGTGTGAGAGGAACCAATTCATGTAATTCCGTGGCACACTCCCCGAAGTGTATTCTCCAGAATACCGACAAACTAGCAACTTTACGTCGATGATTTAGGCTCTGAAGTCTCTCGTCTAACACTCGGTTATTGCCTATCAGTTTCCCAGCTCTTTTCTCTATTGACTCGAGTGTCTCAACCTGGTAATTAGCTGAGCCACCCAAAAGATGAGAGGAGTATTCCATGCAAGACCGTACTTGTGCTTGGTAAAGATTCAGCATCCGAAGTGGTGTGAAGTAATGCCTCACCTGTGATAGAACCCGTAGTTTTTTACCAGCCAGTTGAGCAACAGACTATATAAGAGCCAAAATTTAGGGATAGAGATTCTATGTTGCTTGGTTTGGTACAGCCCCACCACTGTACGCCATAGGTCCATACTGGGATCAAGACTTGTTTATAGAGGCACGGAGAAAAATGTTTAGGAGTATCTTTTACGTTTTATATACGTGCTAATATAGATGAAACCGACCGTATAATTTAACGTTAAAACTTTCTTTGGAAGTCATATTTATTCATAGTGTTTTATACATGAATATTTAAAACGTATCTGGCTGAAATACTCTTAAAATATTAAACTAATTATTTATTCACGTCGTTGAAGTTAGCGCTGTTTTTCATTCTTTTCATGACTCCTGTTGCACGTACAAAGTAATACTGTTTACTTAATATTTTATTTATCTACTCGTATACTATTATAAAGAGGAAAGATTTGTATTTTTGTTTGTAAGAAAATAGTACAAAAAGTTCTGGTCTGATTTCAAAAATTCTTTCACCTAGAATGCTAAATTATCCCTGAATAATATAGGCTCCCTAAAAATAGGGATCCCTACTAAAACTTGAATAATGTAACCCAAGATGTAAAAAATTAGTCTTAAAATTTTATTTTTTTAGGATGGTCAACGTCTGCTCAAAACGCTAGTTTCATTATAAAAATTAGGCAGTGCGTCATATGCTCTTTATAAAATATCTCCAACCTTAAATATAAGATGGTGTTCTAACAGCTTACTATGGACTAACAGAATCAATTTTGAGATATGGCATCATATTTTGGGGGAATTCTACGGATACAGAAGTTGCATTTAAAGGGCAAAAACGCTGTATACGATCTATACTTAGACTCCAAAATACGGATAGCTGCAGGCAATATTTCATAGATTACAAGATTTTAACACTTCCTTGCATATATATTTATGAAGTTTGTTTATTTGTTAGAAGTAATCCTCATTTTTTCCCAAGCATAGGTCAAACTATAATACGCAATCGAAGGGATAATGACAGGCTTTGCATACATAGTAGTAAAACTACACTGATGAAGAAAAGTGTATTATGTATGGCACCAGTAATATACAATAAATTACCTAACAGTATAAAGAAACAAAAATCCATATTATTATTTAGGAGACATTTAAAGAATTTTTTAATAATGAAATGCTATTATAATATCGAGGATTATTTAAGTGATAAATTCTGATTATTAAATTAATGTATTTTTATTTGATTATTATTGTAAATTAGTTTTAATGTAGATATAGTTATAAGATCTGGAAGTTGCACGCCTAATAAAGTAAAATGTACACATACATTTCTAGCAATACATTATTATTCTATTCTATTCTATTCTAAAAGGTCAAAATATTTAAAAATTAAAACGTCTATAATAGAATAGAAGTGAGAAATTCCTTATTCTCTGAAGTTTAATTTCTATTGCGTGTGAATTATACACACATATCTTGTTTTATTCGTAAGAGTATACTCAACATAAAATATGGTCCCTAATAAAATAAAAAAACAATTTTTTTTTTATACCAACTGTTTTTTTACAACATATACAAGTCGGTGCCAGGTTAAACATAAAAAACTACAACAAAGGTTAAACATTTATTTTTTGGTTTTTAATTTGAAGTCGCTTTTATTTTTATTTATTAGAATGCCTAGGTACTATTAATCCGACTATAACACTAGGGACACATACACCGAACACACACGCACACGCAGGCACACACACACACACACACACACACACACACACACACACACACACACACACACACGCACACACACACACCCACACACACACACGCACTCCTAGTTTTAGGTTAATTAATTAATAATTCCATTATATTTAAGTTTCTATAATGAATTGTGTTGGGTGCCGCGATACAGACCACGAGTCTAGTGCAGCAACCGCCGCCAAAAAAAAAAGTAGCCTTAATTATTATTTTAATTAAAAATGTATCATTACTATAACTTTTAGATATAATTATGTAAGGCCTAGAAATAAGTTTATATAAATAAATGAATTTGATTTTTTGTTAATAAAAAAATCTGCTATAGACTCGATCATTTGGCAGGGTTTAATAACTTATACAAAACAATTTTCTTATGTAATAATAACACAATATGTACGTTCAACGAAATTCTAACATACCTACGCTGTTCAAACACTTATTACCGCTCGTTGGCAAAATATTCGGCATATTTATACCCTCAATAAGGTTGTATTATAAATTAGTAAGCCGCACACCGCGAAGGTGGATTCCGTGTGCTATCTACATCACACCTGTAATTTTGGTTATGTATTTTGGTGGGCGGGTGCTCTGTGCCCGTCAACTTTTTGCCTCATTGCATACGTAATCATACGTGAATGAGATCAACCGAGCTTCATGTCATAGATAAACTCAAGGCTTGGAAACCGGTACAAAAGTAGAACCGGTTACAAAGTAAGAACATAGAACTTGATGTATCATCAGAAGGTTGCGTGTTTAAATCACGTCAGGCTCACCACTGTTGTATCGCTCGTGTAACTCTTGGTAGCACTGGCGTAAGATAAACGCACGGGTATCTAAAAATAACTTTTTTGTTCAGTTTAATTACCTACTAAGCGAATTCAAAATATTTCCCCTCCCCTACGGCCAGTACCCCAGTGACGCCTAAATCGCATAAGGTGCTGCCTAGCTAGCCGAGCAGGGTGAGCGGTGACCATGCAACTTTTTTCTAATACTTATATTTTTAAATTCGTGAATATCTTTCGAATGGTATGTCCGAATTGAAAAATTCAAAAAGTTATATAAAGTTTTTGAAACAGTGTTGAACATGAAGTAATTAAAATAAAAAGTATTTTGATAAGGATGAATACCTACCAATATACAAATAACCTTTTCTAGCGGCGGCATTTCAATATTTTTCTTAAAATAAAAGAACACTTATTGTGGCATAACTATAATAGTTAGACATATGCTGTCGCAACACCTTTTGTAAATAATGATGTGTTCTGCAAAGTGGTAGTACATTATTTTATTCTATCATCAATAGTTTTCGCAACGCATTTGATTTTAGATATTTTTTTACACCTTGGGTTACATTATTGGAGTTTAGGAAGGTTCTCAATTTTTTTGAAAATATAGCTTATGTTATACAGGAATAGTGTAGCTTGCCAACAGTGAAATATTTTTTTTAGATCGGTTCAGCAGTTTCAATGCAAGTGAACAAACAAACAATCAAATCTTTCCTCTTTATAATATTAGTACAGATAAAAGAACAGTCGAAAGACACGCGTTTCGGTTAAACTGTAAAAAATGCAGTGTTTTCAGAGTGCCACGAGAACCGGTCATCATCTGAACATCACTCGTCTCGCGGCTCACTTCACCTACGTCGGCTTGACTGCGCGCTCACACTGGCTTAGTGGTTTGCCACAAACTTTTTTTTCGGTTTTTTTCTAATTTTAACCTAAATCAAAAAATTTTTTTTGTTTTGTGAGTTCAGTAGACTCATGGAAGGCGATAAGACCGCCTTTTGTTCCTGACATTATAACGGGTGCGCCAGAGAAACTTACTTATTTGAAAGGTCAATAAAAAAAAAGTACTTCAGTTATTGTTTTAAAATATTTTTTATTTGAGAATACAATATCCCAATTTTTTTTTATGCAGTCTTAAAAATGACATCGGATAAATGGCGACCCCCATTGCGCATACACTGATGAAGTCGATTTTTGAAATTCGTATCCACTCTTCGCAGCATATCAATCGGTATGTTGGCAATGGCGTCGCGAATGTTGTTCTTGAGGTGTGCTATGGTCCGTGGTCGATCGACATAAACCAGGGATTCCAAATAACCCCATAAAAAGAAATCGCATGGAGTCAAATCTGGAGAGCGTGCCGGCCATTGGAGATCGCCTCTGAGAGAGATGAGGCGGTCGGGGAAATGTTGTCGCAACAAATTCATTGAGTCTCGTGCTGTGTGTGCTGTGGCTCCATCTTGCTGAAACCACACGTTCCTAACGTTCATTTCTTCGAGTCTTGGAAGAAAAAATTCCTCGATCATGTTCCTGTAACGAGCTCCATTCACGGTAACTGCGCGTTCGTTTTCTTCAAAAAAATAAGGACCTATTATTCCCATTACCGACACCGCACACCAGACAGTAACTCGCTCACAATTAAGTGGCTTCTGGTGAAGCTCACGCGGATTTACATCACACCAATAACGCATGTTTTGCTTGTTGACGCAGCCGGAAATGTGGAAGTGAGCCTCGTCACTGCAAAAAACGACCGCGTCTTCAGGCAGGTTGTCAATCAGCATTTCACATGCATTTTGACGGGCAACAAAATCGCGTTCAGTTAATTCTTGCACAACAGCCAATTTATAGGGATGAAATTGAAGGTCTTCATGGAGAATTCGTCGAACAGTGGTATCAGAAATTCCCATAGCAGCTGCGTGTTTGCGAGCCGAACGCCGGGGAGAACGCACAACTGACTGCCTCACTCTTTCGATATTTTCCGGAGTTCTGATGGTCCGTTGAAGTCCATATCTGGGTTTAGCGACACTTCCACACTCCCGAAATGAGTTAACCCACGACAGAATCGAATTACGGCCAGGAACGAGTCTTTGAGGAGGAATTTCAAAGCGAGCGCGGAAGGCACGTTGCGTAGCAACAAGTGAGCGACCGTTAGAAAAGAAGCTCTTAACTGCGAAGGCCCGCTGCTCTCTAGACCAGAGCATGATGGCAACTGACTGGAGGGAGAAACAAACTTGGGAACTTCCCCCTCCAGATGCGCCCCCTCTTGCCCCTCTACCCGCCCAACTCACCGCGCGGGAATTTTTTCAAATAAGTAAGTTTCTCTGGCGCACCCTGTACGAAATGATTATTAATTTACTATATATTTACTTTATGTGTGCATAGCGAACAATAAAGGCTTTTCCACCACCTATCTTTTGATGACAAAAGTTTGTTAAATAGCTTTTGTTGAATGAACCAGTTTTGAACGTATTCCAACGGTTTTTGCCGCACACTTTCAAAGGTTTTTGTAGAGAGGTTTTCTGTACTCGTAAATATATAATACTGCCCGACGGCTCGTGGTCCATTTAAAAAATCATGGTTTGAGATATCTTGAATCTGTCATTTGGACCGGACAGTATGAAGGTCCCTCCCTAGGTCTAGCCGGGCAATGGTATAAATTCGATCATTCGATCGTGCCGTGCGACGTATATGGGGCACTCGCGGGGAGATGGCCGCGAGTGCACAAAGCAACCTACTATTAGTCCGTAGTGATACTGCTCAACGGCAGCGGCCGGTGAGTGTTACAACCAACATGTAATATAAAATCATTATTAATTAATGTAAGGTGACTTTTTTGTTTTGGCACTACCTGACCCCTGCAGCGGCACGCCCGCTTCGCTTACTCAGCTCGTACGCTTTGGTCTAATACTAACGGGCAAACCCAACCTCTAAACTCACGACCAGTGACCAGAACAGTGAGTTATTGTACTGGTCACTGCTCGCAACTTTCGACCGGCCCTCACAACTTTAGTATTTAAAAATGTATATTATTGTATTTATTTGAAGTTTTCGCAAATATTATATATCTCTAAACTTTGTTTGCCAAATCATAAAGTAAAAAAAATTACAGTTTCTTTTTATTTTATTTTTTCATTTTATAAATATTTATTATGTCCGAGTTACGGTTAAAATTATTTATACTGATCAGGAAAAGTGATCATCATCTATATTGCCCACTTGATACGGGCGTATATACATATGTGTGTGTGTTACGGGTTATTTATTTGCATTTTTAAACCACCATTATACACTTTCATGAAATTTACAGCCCGAGTTGTCTGTCTAGAAGAGATAGCTCTAAAACGATACGACCGCCCTTTGTTCCTGACATTATACGAAATTATTGTAATTTTTTTACTTTTTTTGTATGTGGCGAACAATAAAGAGTTTTCTATCTTCTATCTATCTATTGGTTCTTCTTATAGTTCTTACTATAAGATTGTGTTAGATGGTAATATTACCTTGAAAGCATTGGTGATTGAGGCACTAAAGTCGTACCGCGATAAATAGTAAAGTCACGCGTGAAATCCGTATCGCACTTGTTATGTAATGCGCCCGGAGCAAGCAAATTTTGATTAACACAGTCTAGGATGAAATAACCTGTGTTACGGAGGGAATATGTAATGGAATGGCTTCAGTTAAGTGTAGGGCAATGAAACAACAACACATTAGGATGCATGTCCCTTATTACTTGATTTAAACATAGTTTACGTAGTTGATTTTTTAAGGTTTAACTCTCACATGAATTAAGGATTCGTCGAGTAGTCGGAGCCTACGTGAATAAATGCGGCAAATTAAGCGAAGCATTTTTTTTAGCCTTGTGCTAATAAATCTTATCTTCTATACATGTGTATTAGCGAGGGTAGAGGAAAACAGAAACAGAAAAAAAACAAAAAAGAAATAAATTACCGACGTCCATACATGTATTTATCCCTCGTTTAGTATATAAGAGAACAGAACACATAAAGATAAAAATAAGGTCTTCCGTGAATCATGGCGGGGGAAGGCGAAAAGAAAAGTAGCGAGAGGTAGAGGTTAATACTTCAAATGGCAGAGAGTAGTATTTAGTGTCGAGTGCTAATGTGAACTGAAAGTGAACTAATTTATTTTGGAAACAGTACCCTTAATAACAAATATTAACAAGACATACAGCTAGTGCAATATATAGCATATATCGGGACGGATGATGTGCGAGCGAGATAGAGCAACTATTAATATGTGCGCTCCCGCGTTGCACTAGCCAGTAGTTCGTTGTCCGCTGCGATGACTAGACGTATGCAGCACCCATATATGTATAATTGTGTTATAAAGGTTACATGTGTAACGGTAATAAAGGTTACATGTCTTGTTGTATTATAATGTATTTTTGCTTGGCAGCACTGCCTGTCTGACTGACATATCAACGCGCAGCCCAAACTATTGTGGCTAGGATCGTAAAAATTGCGAGTTGTTTCTATACCGCAAGTGCACACTAAGAATGGATATTTAAAAATTCAGTTTCTAAGGGGGTGACAAAGGGAGGAAAGTTTATATGAAAATCCAGCAATTTAAATGTAATCCGAATAAGGTTTTATATATATGCTTCAGGTTACAAATAAATGTACACGAGTGTCGGCGTTTTTGGAAATTCAACCCCTATAGTGGTGAAATAGGAGCTACCTTTTACCTTTTTTTTACAACTCAAACTATGGTTATTGGCAACTTATGCGAGCAAAGGCGCTGACAACAATACTAGCTTATTTGATACGAAAACTGCTTGTACATATAAAATTGACATACATACATACATGCTTGTATATATTAAATTGTAATAAATAAAAGGCACCCAACATCGTAAGTGTGATGAAAGCCCCTGATTACACAACTCGTAGCTCAAAAAGAAGAAATCTATGTGAATGATATTATTCGCAATTTCGCAAACTCATCTTTTATCTTTGCGTAGATAGTAAATTGGTTTATCTTTGAAAGTTTCACGCATGAGGGCTTTACCTTGTTCTTGGGCATTACTTTCGGCGAAAATTAGGAGATTATGTGTTTGGTTTTTTCGTTGATTTCATTCTTGGGATTACCGATGTTATTTACTATTCATTATTTATTAGTTAGAAATATATAAAAAAGTGGATAAAAATTAAATAAAACAAAGCGCGCATCGGTACAAACACAGTCAAGGGTTTTATAGTGTGAAAAAATTCAACCGTTTTTGAAATTTGAGATTATTAGATTAATTTTATAAATATGTGAAACCGGTGGTTTCATTATGGTTTCATCGATTCCCCAGACACTCTTGGAAAAATGTCATTCTCTGTACCACGCATGGGTAGTCGAGTTCAAAATCGAAAAACTTTTTGCTTACCAACTTGCTGGACTAATATTGGCCAACATTCCCCTATATATCGCATGACATCTGTTTGTAACATTATCCACAACGATATAGACATATTTTTTGGTTCTGTTTCTTCGTTTAAGTACAAAGCAAGATTATTATTTAACAAAAACGTTTGAGTGCTCACTTGTTCAGTAATATTTAATATTTACTTTTTTTTCTTTGTTATATCATTGTACTTCTTTATTTATTTATTTTTTAATAATTATAATAATAAGATATTATGCTGAGTGCGGGCGTGTGCACATGCACATGCATGTAAGCGACCGCACCGGCTTACTAGGATTTGTAGTTGTATTAGTTTTAGTGCTATAAATACTAGATAATAAGGCAAGCTGTGTCTTCATATAAAAGATCACATTCCAAAAATTAAAAAAATATATATTTATAATGTATTTAAACATGTTTCTGAATGTGCTCAGTTTTGAAGACCGTACCTAATATTAAAAAGAAATAAAAAAAAACATAATAAATAAATGTGGTGTACGTTTTTCTTATACTCGTAATTATTATGTATTCATGCCTTAAATGATCAATGTATAGTTATTTAAAAAAAATTCTCTTTTCTGTGTGTACATACATTTGCGACAATAAACATTTTCTTTTCTTTCTTTCTTTCTTTTCTTATAATAATTTATAAATAAAAACATTTTTTGTTTATATTGATTCATCGAAAGCATTTTTAAGGCTGGTGTGCACCGAAATTTAACCGACGGTTAACCAAAAATAATCACTGTTTTTCCATACATTTTAGGCGATTATTTTATTTTAACCACCGGTTAAAAGTCGGTGCACACCGGCCTAAATCAACCACGTTTTTTTAAATTTAGTATTCCATAGTTTCAAAGTTAAGGGGGATAGGGAACAGCATCATATGAGTGTATAGGTAATATCAAAAGCACATTTTTAAAAACATTTTTAAAAAACTAGAAAATCGTTATGATAAAACCGGTAAAAGAAATAGACAACGTTCTGAAACTAATCTGAAAAGAGCATAAACTTTCGCACTCACTACTTTACAATGTGTATGTATTGTAGAAGAGTAAATAAATAAACTATCACTTTTTAAAATCACAATGTATTCAAAGGAAAAATATAATATCCCATCTGACAATTTAGGTTGCTTGGAGGAGATCGCTTTTAGCGATAAGGCCGCCTGTTGTTTTCCCAAGAAGTATTTTATTTTATTTATTTAGGCCAATAAACAGATACTAAAGTTACATAATAAAAAAAGGTGTATAATACAAAGTCAATGTTTATCTTTCTACATTATCTACAAATATAAAGATCTACCATCTTTGTATAATTCTTTAGAATAATACGGAACGTATACAACTCAAACGCACCCACACTCACATACACACACACACTCGCTCTCTTGTTCTCTCTATCTCTCACGCGCACATATGCACGCGCCCATACTACCAAAGAAACAAATCAACACGCTTATATACATGATTTACTTACCATATATGTGGAGGATAAAGATAACAGAGACACAAAATTAAAATTACAAAAAAAGAAATTATTGTAATTATGCATTTTGTTTATTTTGGTAAGCAATAAAATACTATCTATCTATCTATTCATAAACAGCACGTTAGTATGCAAACACCATCCTCCATGTATTGTTTCGCCTATTCTTTTTCCAGTTTTGCTAAAGGCGGTATACCTAAAAATTTCCCATATAACCTCATCGTTTAACAAAAAAATCTGACAGCGCAATAATTATAATTCCAACCGTTTTGCGGTTCCACACACATAAACACGCACGTAACGCAAATAAATGCCATCAAAAATCAAAAAGTGCCAAAAATAACCATCAGTAAAGCGGATCCCATCAAAATATATCAGAGCTAAGAACCATGGCGTGTGTACGTTTCTCGGTGGCATTCCGGGCTTGGTACCGGTTTACGATGGTCGTAAATCATGGCTAGGTTAGGCATGCTTTACGACGAAAAAAATACGTAACTCATTCCTTATCGGCATGTGGTCGTAGTACAGGTAAAGTAGTAGAGACAGCATCTCTGAACTGACGGCCTCTGTGGTCGAGAAGAAAGAAGCTGAAGAAGAGAAGAGAAGATCGATCGATTCTTTATGTAGTAAATTTCGGAAACGTATTTTCTTCATTATTTACTATGATCTGGGTGTCTGGGATCAGCCCCAGAGTAGTCCGTTGTTTATTACCCATAACATAAGCGTAACTTGCTTAATTTGGGAATATTAAGCAAGTTACTGTGTATGTGTGTTTATCTGCCGATTATTATTATTATTATATACGTATTTATTTATTTTCAAAAATTTTACATTTTTTTTTAAAATATATAAAGAAATTTTTTTATAAAAAAATAAATAACATTATTCTTTTATAAAAATACATCAGAAATAAAAGTCATATTTAATAAAAAAAATATAAAATCTTGCGGATCACCGCCAGCGGGGCCTCAGGTCCAAACTACCGGTGGTTAGGACTCCAGAGTTAGGAACCTCCTCACAATTCGTGCCGTGTCCAAGAGTGCTGCCTTCTGTATCTGGCCCTTCACCCAGCCTCCCAGTGAAAGCCTCTCTAGATGACGGTCGAGGCTTTTCGCTATAAGACCATTGATGGTGACAACTATCGGCACAATGCTCGTTGACTCCAGCCTCCACATAGCGGTAACCTCGTGAGCAAGATCTAAGTATTTACTTAGTTTTTCTTTTTCTTTCTTCACGAGGTTATCGTCATGCGGGATACTGATGTCAACTAGTATTGCTCGTCGCGCAGATCGATCTATTATCACGATATCAGGCTTATTGGCTACAATAGTCCTGTCCGTGATAATTGATCGATCCCAGTAGAGCGTGGCACAACTGTTTTCAAGAACTGGCTCCGGCGAGTACTGGTAATAAGGCACCTCCGTTTCCACAAGACCGTATCGAAGGGCAAGTTGCTGGTGGATAATCCTGGCTACGAGGTTATGTCTGTGCAAGTATTCGCCGTTAGAAAGATGTGAACAGCCGGAAACAATATGCCTGAGGGATTCACCTGGGCGATGACATGCCCGACAGATGTCCAAGGTGCCATCCTTCAGGATATATTTCCGGTAGTTATTCGTCTTAATAACTTCGTCCATAATTGCAAAGACAAAACCTTCGGTTTCTCCGAAGAGGTTACCGAACCGTAGCCAGTTTACCGACGCTGACAGGTCTACATCGGGCCCTGTTAAGGCCCGATAAAACCTGCCATGCAGCGCCTTGCTCTTCCATACGTCGATGCGGTCGGAGGCGCTCAGTACTGCCAGATTGCACCAATTCTCGTTAGCCAACGAGAGCGTGGTAAGACCTTTGTCTACTGCCACAACATCTTTATGCAGGCCCACGTCCATCTTAAGGAAATATGCCCTGAGATTGTTCACCTCGCGATTATGCAGATCCTTGGCATTTAGAAAGCCTCGGCCTCCACATCTTCGCGAGATGTACAATCTCATTACTGATGAACGTGGGTGATGCATACGATGTTTTGTCAGCAGGCAACGGACTCTTCGATCTAGGGCATCCAGCTCCGTTTGAGTCCACCTAAATATGCCAAAGGAGTATGATAACACGGGCATAACCCAGCTGTTGAAGGCTCTGACCTTATTTCCACCTGAGAGAAGGCTGGTTAGAACCTTCCTCAAGCGGCAAAAGAATCGGTCCTTCACCGTCTGTTTTACGTCCGCGTCGGCTATACCTAAGGACTCTGACATACCCAGGTACTTGTATGTTTCGGTTTCGGAGAGGGATTTAAGAGACATGTTCTCTGAAAGTTCTAAATTCGGTGAATTCACAACTTTCCCTCGCCGCACATGCATGACCGCACACTTTTCTATCCCGAATTCCATACTAATTGACTTACTGAAGCGTTCTGTTGTCTTCAGTAATTCAATCAAGTCTGGTTCGTTGGATGCGAAAAGTTTGAGGTCATCCATATACAGCAAGTGTGACATGGTCTCACCCCCTCTTCGAAACCGATAGCCTAGCTTTGAAGACTCTAGCAAAGTGCTAAGAGGGTTCAATGCTACGCAAAACCACAAGGGACTCAGGCTGTCACCCTGGAATATTCCACGCTTTATATTTATCGTGCCCTCCGGCAAAGAAGCCCCTCCACCACCTGGAAGCTTAAGGTGTGTGACCCATTGCCTCATACATGCCTGAAGAAAGGTTCTTAGAGTTGCATCGACTTTATACAGCTCTAAGACTCTCATCAACCATGTATGCGGCACTGAGTCATACGCCTTTTTGTATTCGATCCAGGCAACGGAAAGATTTCTTCTATTCCGTCGGGCTTGTTGGCTAACAGTTGTGTCAATGAGAAGCAATTCCTTCGTACCACGTGACCCAGCCTTACACCCATTATGGGTTATTGCCAAAATGTTATTATTATAAAAATAATTTGATAATTTTTTTCCCAAAACGTAAGGAGCTTGTAGATGGTGGGCAAGCATGTGATTGGTCTATAATTTTTGGGTTCAGTGGTACAGCCAGATTTGAAGAGTAAATGGGTGACGCCTGTCGTCATAAAGGTTGGAAGCGAACCACGATTAATAGCTTCTTGGAATTGATTAGCCAAGCAACCATGCGAGCTTTTGAACCACTTAATCCAAAAGTTATGCAATCCGTCCGGCCCTGGACTTTTCCAGTTATGTGCCGAACGAATTGCATTACCAACATCAAGTGGTTCAATGGTAATAGGTTCCATATCTGGCACCTGGTCGCATGATTGCTTGACCAGCTCAATCCAGTCGTCCTCCGTGTGGCTTACAGGCATCGACCATATATTGCGCCAGAAAGAAGCCATGGCATCAATATTTGGTATTTGCCTGTCAGCGACACTATCGCTAGATTTCTCCCAACCTCTATAAACCCTTTTCTCTTCACTTTGGAAGGTCCGATTCAAGAAATATCTGTTCGCTCGCTCTTTGTACCGGCGGATTCTATTTGCCCATGCATAGACTTTTTGCTTCCAGAAGTCTATACGTTCCGTGGCTCTGGCCATATATTCACTGGGGCTGACATTAGTACCAGCGAATGCCTGAGCCACGAAACGCATAACTCGGGGCCGGCAATTGCCAGCCCGGAAGCAAATTAATTTGGCTATGAGAACTCTGGCCCCGTCGATACGCCGCTCAATCCGTATTTGCCAGGCAGGTTTGCCGCTTGCAGGTTGAGTAGGCTGTGTATTTGGAAACTTTACACCAGCCACCCGACATACAGCTACGGCCCCGCAATATAGGATTGAGTGCGTATCGATAAGGTCTGCGCTAGACCCAAAATAAGGCGCTAGTAAGCAATCCAGAGTTCCCATAAGCAACAAATTATTATTATTATTATTCACATATATATTTAATATCCAAATCTTTTACATTTTTTTTATAAATAGCTTATAAAATATATATACATTTATTTATAAAAAAAAATATAAAAAACTGATCTTCGCCGGCAGTGGGGCCTCGGGTCCAGACTACCGGTGGTTAAGGCTCCAGACACAGGAATCTCCTCACAATACGGGCCGTGTCCAACAAAGCTGCCTTCTGCATCCGACCCTTCAACCAGATACCAAGCGAGAGCCTTTCAAGGTGGCGGTCAAGGCTCTTCGCTATTAATCCATTCACTGACACCACTATCGGTACTATGATTGTAGAGTCCAGGTTCCACATGGCGGTAACCTCGTGAGCTAGATCAATATACTTTATTTGTTTATCTTTCTCGGCATTCACGAGGTTACCATCATGGGGGATCGCGACATCTACAATTAAAGCACGTCTCGCAGACCGATCAACTATGACAATGTCAGGCTTATTGGCAACAATAGTCCTGTCTGTGATAATTGATCGGTCCCAGTAGAGCAGATATTGACCATTGTCAAGAACTGGCTCGGGCTTGTATTGGTAATAAGGTACCTCCGACGAGACAAGTCCGTATTTAAGAGCAAGTTGTTGGTGGATGATCCTGGCTACTAGGTTGTGCCTGTGCAAGTACTCGCTGTTAGCAAGACGAGAACAACCAGAAGTGACATGTCTGAGAGACTCACTAGGGCGGTGACACGCCCGACATATGTCAAGCGTGCCGTCCTTCAGAATGTACTTCCGGTAGTTGTTCGTCTTGATAACCTCGTCCATAATTGCACAGACAAACCCTTCGGTTTCCCCAAATAGGTCACCGAAACGTAGCCAGTTCACCGAGGCTAGTAGGTCCACATCAGGCCCTGTTAAAGCCTGATAGAACCTGCCATGCAGCTCCTTGCTCTTCCATACGTCTATACGATCAGAAGCACTCATTACCAACGGTCTCTGCCAGTTCTGTTTTGATAAGGATAGCGGGGTGAACCCTTTGTCTACTGACACTACATCGTAATGCATACCCGCTGTCTCGCCTACTTTGAGAAAATATTCTCTGAGATTGTACACCTCACGGTTGTGGAGGTCTTTGGTATTTAAAAACCCCCTACCTCCACACTTCCGCGGGATGTACAGTCTCATCACAGACGAACGCGGGTGGTGCATCCGATGTGTTGTCAGTAGACAACGAACCCGTCTATCCAGGGCGTCTAATTCAGTTTGAGTCCATCTTAGTATGCCAAAGGAGTATGCTAATGCTGGTATGACCCAAGCGTTGAAGGCTCGAACCTTATTTCCACCTGAGAGAAGGCTCGTTAAGACCTTTCTCAGGCGGGAAAAGAAACGATTCTTCATCGCCTGCTTCACATCAGCATCAGGAATACCCAACGACTCTGACATACCAAGATACTTGTAGGTTTTATTATTATTATTATTATTATTAAAATGCAAAAATCAACATTTTACAGTTCAATGGAAAATAAACTAGTGTTCGTGTATTTTTATACACACGTACCAAGTGAAACTTCTTTATCATTTTTATTATTATTTTATATCTAATATATCAGAATTGCAAAAACGCTTAAATCTTTAAATAAACTCCTCAAAGATCATTATCTAAATTTCTAAACAATAATATATTATGTATGTGTATTTCAGTTAGAAATGTTAAATTATCTTCACATGGTTGTCTGAAAGAAACGCTATTAGCGATAAGACCGCCGATTGTACTATAATAGTAGTATGCTTGTTAATTCTGATTTTTACTGTATTCTTGTGTGCAATAAAGAATATTTTATTCTATCTACTAGTAAATACAATAAATCTGTTGGGGGTGTCTAATTTATAGAATGATTTTAAAAACGAGGAAACAAACAGGGGCACTAATTCGGACAAGCATATTCTGAAAGTCGTGGTAGCGTAATGGCTATCGCACGCGTCCTGAACTCAAAGGTCGCGGGGAGATGACCGATGTGTCAAACCTGCCAAGCTGCCTTGGACAAGCGTGGCGGGTATACCGTCCATTCCCCTACCGTGGGAAGCCCGAGCCCAGCAGTGGGACAGTAATGGGCTGCTGTTATATTCAGAATATACAACTTTTAGAATTTTGGACTCTACTCTGTTCGAGGTTGAACTAGTGAACGGATTTAAATGACAGTCAAAACATCAGATACTTTTTATTCCGATAAAAGAGGTCGTTTTCCGATGCTGCCATTGTAATTCACAAATGGGTCGTCATCACGGCAACCACGCCAACGAAGTTTCCATTGCATATTATGGTTTAAAATATGTTAGGTAGAAAAGGTTAATAGCCTGTCCACACAGCGATATTTCACAGCACGATTTTTTTCCCGTAATTCTGTAACACATTGAATATTATAGGAGTAGACGCACTGGCGATAAAAACTTCGCGCGAGAAAAAATCTGTGACTTGATGCAAATTGATCGCGAAGCGGTGCGATTTATTTTCGTGCGAATATTTTGTACCGTATAGAGTAAGTATGGCTATGTTCGCACTGTGGAATAAAATTCGCGCGATTCGCTCAGTCGTGCAACGTCGCTATTGAAAGTTGTAGTAAATTATCGAACGATTTTTTTGTCATTCTGTAATAGCCAAAGAACTTTTTGCTGTATTTTCGTAACTCTTGATATTTTATGTAGAAAAATCCTTTGATGGGTCTCAATACCGTAAGTGGGTGAATCCAATGTTCATGACATCTTTTGATACGTCTGTTTCGCCGCATTTAGCATTAGACAAATTAATATTTTAGTTCGGATGTCCATTTTACACGTGCATCTCAGCCAAGAACTGAATTATACTGAAAAAAATAGTACTAAATTTTATTCGCAGTGCGTACTAGGTGTAATTCCGGTCGCGGAATTTAATACGCGCGAATAAAAATCGTGCTGTGAAATATCGCTGTGCGGACAGGCCCTTAATAGCGAAATAACGAACATAGAAGACTTTTGTCGTCTCTACGGAATCTTTTACAGTCCATGTACTGCAACGCATTCAGCGGAGTTTATTAATTATTCAAAAAAGTACTGTACACAAGATAAAATTATCTACCTCCTATAGCAGCGATACTAGTGTTGCTATTTTGGTATGCTAATGCAGCCATGAAGTAAAGCTTTCCAAGAAAGCGTGATGATTTTTTAAAATATTGTATTAAATTTTAATTTACTTCAGTTACGAAATCTATATTTTGACACAACATGCCTGTATTTTGCTACACGATATTCTAGAAAAATATGTGAGAGTTAACTGAGGCTTAAGATGACAATGTGTCGTCTATAAAATTATTTTTGACTGTACGAGAAACCACAGCCATGGCCCCACGACGTGAATAAGGTTCAATTTTCTATATGATAAAGTTTCCTGCAGGGTCTCATAAACTCTGTTGCTAGAGTTTTTCAAGAATTTTCCAAGCTTATTGGTGCCTTCAGTTAGGGCGCGTTTCCACTTTGTTGAGACGACAGATAATCGTGTAGTTTTAAGTGTAGTGGCTTATATGTTTAAATGGAGGTGTTCACATATAGAACGACACGACTTACTGTCGTCTACGACATTTTTTGCAGTGACAACAGATTGTCATGACAGTGGAAACGGCTAACACGACAGTCGTTAAACGATAAAAAATCGTTACGACTAAATCGTGACGACAAATCTATCGTAGCCACGATTGCTTGCTTCATCTTCCTTCTTTTCAAAAAGTAATACATTATTAAAATGTCTTCTTTTCTTCTTCTTATAAAAATATTGTCTTCGTCCATTGAACTCAGGAGCATAAACGCACTACTGATTTCCAACAGAACGTAGAAGCGACTATAGATTTGTAGCTTGCTAATGATGTGTAAACAAGAAAGCGACTACCTTGAAACGATAAAATGTCGTCGCGATCCAATGGGAACAGCTAGATACGATAGTCGCTAAACGATAAATTTTTTTGACGACAAACAATCGTTATAATGGGAACAGCTAGAGACGACAGTCGTCCAACGATAAATTAATCGTTACGACATAGTGGGAACGCGCCCTTAATGTTTGGTGTATATACAATATTATTATTATGTTACTCATTATTTATTTGGATTCACAATAAAGAATGATTAAGAATAGAATATACTTATACTTTATTGTACAATAAAATTAATGAAATAATACAAAGATAGCTTAGAATTAGGTACAAATGGCGGTCTTATCGCTGACAGCGATCTCTTCTAGACAGCCTTGGGATAGAGGAGACATATGGCACAAAACTCAATATTAAAAGACAGAAATGAACTGTCTATTTTGGCTTAACATCATGATCATCTACTCAATTGAAGAAAAAAATCTCTCCTACTAGTCTACCTACACTACATATTTCTTACAGCTTTCAATTCTAAATATAGTAGCTTCTATAATAAAGTTGGATGGTCTGATTACTTTGTAGTGAGGATTATTTGGTTACTATTTTGTTGTGGAGAAGAATAAATTTTGTAGTAAATAAAATAACAATTTCTTTGGCCCCGCCAAAGGGACGGGTCGTTACGCTCCGCTTTTCTGTTGGAAAAACATTTTCGGAGGTCAACGAGATTTGGAAGCTGTAAACTAACACTTTACTTGAAAATCTTGCTTTATTGTGATAGGGATTTGCGTTTGATTACGTCACGCCTATTGTTAAGCCAATTATATATTTTATTTTTATTTTTTGCATGAGTTCAGCAGACAGACAGACGAGCCACTTAATGGAAAGCGATTACTATTGCCTATGGACATTTGTAACACTAAAGGTGTAACCAATAAGGAGACTGGAACCTTATCAAGTTTTTTTTTATTATTATTTAACTATATTCTATACTAAAAAATTACATTATAAATACAAATAAGGCACACTATTTAAACCTATGAGGTTTGCGTGTGATGCAACACACCCTCGCAAAATCAGAAAAAAAAACTTATACATCCATATTCACACTTAACTAGTCACATCGTATGTGCAGATAACATACGTAGTCACAAACGTGCATACAAACAGGCTGTCACATTCAATTTTTCTAAATAATAGTAAAAAAAAAAGTAAAACGCTATAAAACAACCTATAGCCAGGTGGTAAGGAATTTGCCTGTCTGGATAGCCAAAATCACATAATTTTGTCTTTTGTTTTGTTTTACTTTTATTGTGTCTATGTCTTATTGAATATGCACTGTTTGCTACAACTCCATTAATTCTTCAAAAGTCTTCTGTAACATACTTCTGTATAAAATGTATAAAAAAAGAACATGATATAAATAGAATAAGAGAAATATAAAGCAAAACAATTTTTAACTAGACTAGTGTTGCTGGGGAATTTCTTGCCGCTTCTTCTCCTTAACAGCAATAACACGTTGCGAAGCGGTGTACATAGACTAGGAATTAAAATTTAATTTTAACCTATATGTATGACCTTCAAAAAGTGTCCTCCAGTGGAACTTATTTTGAATAAAAACTTTTGAATTTGAATTTGTCTAGAATACACCGTACTTACAATTCTAAGTTTTGTTTCGGCGTCGTTGCCTTGGTTCCAGTCCTCTCTTCGAAGCCGTCAATACATTGGTAGCACCTCTGATTTTACCAATGTCCATAGGTAATGGTAGCCACTGTCAATCAAGGCCGTCAGCCTGTCTGCTGTATTCAGGGTATAAAATAATGTTAAAATGAGGTCTGTAACTTGGCACTGGCACCTCAGATGTTTTTTATTTTTTATTTGCAGGAGGTCAGCAGACAGGCACACGGCCCACTTGATGGAAAGCGGTTACCATCGCCTATGAACATTTGCAACACCAAAGGTGCTACAAATGCCCTGCTGCACTCTTAAGGGAGACTGGGACCTGGTCACTAATGAAACACGTCTCAAGGTTGCTATGGCGACATACTTTAGACCAGGGGTGGTAGGCAACCAGTCGGGCAAATGCCCTACCACCAGGCTGTGGGTTGTTTTGTCGCCTCTTACGACAGGCCGCCCGGCCGCAGGAAATTGTATTCTTTCTACGTTCCTGCACGGATAAAACACAGCTACAGCTAGTACAATATATAGCACAGTATATGAGCGAGGCAGATGATGTGCAAGCGAGATAGAGCAACTATTAATATGTCCGCTACCGCGTTGCACTAGCCAGTAGTTCGTTGTCCGCTGCCATGATTAGACGTATGCAGCATCCATACAATACGTATATACGGCCGCAGGAAATTGTATTATTTCTCCGTTCATGCACGGATAAAGATGTCAAGTTATATTTGAATATTTTTGACACCACGTCTTGCTCATGTATTCTTTGTCATTGACATGACGGGACATAAATAAATGAATAATGAGGTCTATAAAATATATAAAGGCATTTAATAGATTAAATGGTACACGATTGACAACAGACATGACGGGACAAAAGAATACATGAGCAAGACGTGGTGTCAAAAATATTCAAATATAACTTGACATCTGAGGTGCCAGTGCCAAGTTACATACCTCATTTTAACAAATAATAATTAAGATTGAATCAACCTACTCTTAAAGGAATACGGTATTAACCCGATTAATAAGACTTTACATCGCACCTATATTACTAACTCCGTTGGCTCAGCGACCCAAAATGTGTCTTGGCCTCCGAAACGAGAACATGCCACCTGTTTCTGTCCTGTGCGATTTCTTGTTAGTTATGAGCTTGAGGCTCACATAAGTCGGTTCTTTCTGACAAATACAATCTTGAAGTCTTCAAGTCATGAGTGAATAGGTATCTTCTAGGTAAGCGTGCTCCATCCTAGACTGCGTCATCAGTCAACATCAGGTGAGACAGTTGTCAAACGCAAACTTCCATAAAAAAAAGTCAGCCTTCATACTGTCCCTCCGCCGGTATTGGGGACGAGCGACCGGACGTCGCCCATCCGATCATCCCTAATCAAGGCGTGAAGAGGGCCTTCTTCACGCCTCGCTCCTCTCTTATCCGTTCCACGTGACCGAGCTAATGGAGGCCGTCAGAGTTTACCTCTCCTATTATGTTAGGCTCGGCCATATTGCGATTTTAATCTTTATATTGCATCCGTGTTGCGATATTAAACTTTACATCGCACTAATATTGCAGTATTAAACTATTTTACACTAAAGAATAAAGGCTTTAATGAAATCGTAAGTTCTGCGAAGAAGACCGCAAAAGCCATAACAAAACTAATAGTAACTTATGAGGTAATACGAACTATAATGGCTGGTTTAGTGATACTAAAAGAAGTCTTTATGAAAGGTGATCATATTGTAAAATGTGTCGTTTTCTAGAAAAATTATAAAAATCTACAGATGAAATGTGATATTTTTTGAATTTATGACGTACTGTACGTCTGCCCGCGACTAAGTATTTCTTAACTATCCCACGGGAACTCTAATTTTTCGGGATCAAAAGTATCCTATATGTTGACCAGGGATATAAGCTACCACTATACAAAATTTCATTTAAATTGGTCCAGTCATTTCGGAGATTAGGCCGTACAAACAGAGAAACAAAAAAATTAAAAAATCTAAATTAGTTCTATTTCACTTCTTACATCCCCCCGACTCGGCTTTTAGCACTTTTTTCATTGTACAGAAATTCGACCTCTACAGTTTTATTATATGTATAGATTTGTATTAGTAAAATCTATATAAAAAATAAAACATAATAATATTTTCTTAAGTTTTCGCGACTAGTAACATAAAAGAACAACGTTTGAACGGTTTTTAAGCGCGGTAATTTATTTGATTTCTGTTATTCCGACGTTTCGGCCAATTTCCAGTAGCCGAGATCATGGAAGCCAAAGATGTCAATGCGTATTGTTAAAGTTTTATTTAGCCTACCGCCAACGTTTTCATTTTAATTATTTAGTTTTAATTTTGTTTGTGGTTATTATTTTCTGTATGGGAACATAATCCAATTTACCACCGCTTCGAACCGAAGAGAAGAAGCGGCGCAAGAAACTCTTCAGCATACATGCCTAGCTCTAATAATTTTATATATTATTAAAATGGACGGAAGGGAAAATAAGGAAAGAAAACATAATAAGATTAAACGCAAGGGGCTTTGTGGCGAAGCTTTACGTGAGTAACGACACCTCGTACTTACTCCAGAGGGCCAAGGCCAGGCCCCGCCTGCATACTTGCATTAATTAGCCAGCCAGCACAGAGCATAGATCGCTAGAGTTAGAAGTGGAAGTGATAAATGGCCTACCGTCGGAAGTAGCTTTGGTGAATCTGCAGTCCACGTCTCCACACACCTTAGCTTCTCACACCCACATATTACTTACTGTTGCCCTTCGCTAATTATGGCGTTGCCAACTATTTATTAGAAGGTGCACATATGTATATTCGTATAACATTTCAGAGTATTAACTGGGATGCTGTACCCACGCTATGACTATTAATTACTTTATTCTATTAAAATTCAAACAGGTTTTTATAGTTGCATAACTAGATTGTCGGCGCGACGTCTGAATTCAAAAACTTACCCCAAGATGACCCATTTTCAAGATTGCTTACCTGCAAAAAAAAAATGTATTTTACGTTCAAAGTGTCATCATAAATTACCGTTAAAGTTTAAAAACTCTTTAAATAATATAATTAATAAGATATTTGACTCTTTGGAATATTTATTTTATAACGTAAAGTTTAAAATCTCCATTAAGAAGTTTTTAGCGTATTTGTTATGGCATAGTGCTGGACACGAAATGTCATTTTTAAATTTAGAACGTAGGTGTTATTTTGTTCTTTTTAATACCATTTTTTTCTTATACATTAACATATATACCTCGACCACGATAAGTTAATATGCAGGGTTACCAACAATCAAAAATATTAACTCTTACAGCTCGAGTCAAAAATATCCAAAATCGTAATTACTAGAAAATTACAACAAAAATTAAGAATAATTTACTTTTTGTAACGATGTTTATTTATAACCTATTTTATAACATGATATTAGAGATGTTTTTTTAGAATTTGGTAACCCTATGCCTTAAGTTTCGTGAGCGGGATATATTTCATCATCATGTCATCGCTAAAAACGCAACAGCAGCGCCACCTTTTTCACTATATTCGTCTATCCCACGAAAGCTATGTCATTCATCGGGATAAACTGTATCCTAAGTATCGACCTGGGATCTAAGCTAGTTATGTCTCGAGTTAAATTTATACCTATTCAGTACTTTTAACGTGATGCTCAAATAGTCAGACAGTTGTATTTTTGGAATCTGTTGGTGCGAATTAGTCTCCGTGATATTTTTCCCTTTTTTGATCGCATTATACAAATTCGAACCTTGTACAGATTTATAGATAGATAGATAACTCTTTATTGTACAATTTATTGTACCGAAGTAAGAAAGAGAGTTGGTCTGAAAGAGAGTGTCGGGGTGAAGGTAAGGAAGGGAATGCTCCGGTGGTTCGGGCATGTGGAAAGAATGAATGATGGAAGAATGACTAAACAGATATACAATGCAAAAGTGGATGGATGCAGAAGTCGTGGAAGGCCACGACACACCTTCCATGATCAAATTGATCCTGTACTAGCAGAAGGTGATGTCAGGAGCCTTAAGAACAGACGAGCGTGCGTGACAAGAGCTATGAATGTCAAAGAAGCAAGTGAGGTGTGTAAGAATAAGCCTAAATGGCACTCTGTTGTTCGTGCCTACCCCGCAAGGGACCTGGCGTGAAGTTATGAATGTATGTATGTACACCAATACAAATATGAACTTAGAGACTAAAATTAATCAAGTTATGTACAAAGGACGGTCTTATCGCTAAAAAGTGATCTCTTCCAGACAACCCCTTCTATATTATAACATTCTGAACATACTCGTCTCTGTGCCTGGCAGCTATTAAAACAAAAAACAACTGGAACACACTTTATAAACGATGAAGAGCACGATGATTTTTTTCTTGTCTGTTTGTTTGTTTGTTCGGATTTCGCGTAACAACTACTGGGTCGATTTCGATGCGCTGATCAACATAAAACTATTGGACTTAAAATCTGCGCCCCTTTGCATCCTGGGAGTCCCACGAGATTCTGGGAATGATTTAAAATGGTCATAATAAAAAAAACAATACCAAAGTGATTATTTCTCTCATTGATACAAGATGTTAATGTCATAAAATGTGTGATTTTTTTATCCCGGGAATCTCGCGGGAATGTTCCCAGAAGTGGTTTCTAGTACCGTACAGTACTTTGGTTCCCGGGAATTTATAGTCAAAAGTGACAGAAGTCGCGGGCACATTCTACTATTAAATATTTCTCTACACACATATAGTTTTAATTATTCATTTATATAAATTACAATTCGCTAAGTTTTCATTCAAAATGTGTTTCACACGCAGTTCATCCATACAAAATGAACTTATAGCTTTTGACATTTTGTATGATGATAAAGAGTATTTCTATCGATTTGACTATCAAGTGCCCAATTCTCGCAAAATGGCAGAATGTCACGTAAAATAAGCAAGCAATACAACAAAGCAGACGAGAATGTAAAATCTGAAAGTCAAATAACACATAACGGGACTCGACAAGACTAATTTGAATGCAGACAACATAACATTTTCTAAAATGTATGTATTTACAGTATGTTACAGCAAATATACAAACGTTCAACATATGGAAATTGGAGACTTGAACGACTCAAGTTGGGACGAATGTCTTCGATAATTAAATTTCGAAACGACCTTAAACTTAACTTGATTTTCACGCACAAGTTGAAGTTTCAATTAAATTTTATTTAGCTTATTGTAGAGATTTGTAGGTATTATTTTAACTTGTACATATCTATTATCACACCTATTTCTGATAGGGTTAAGTTATAGGTAATAGATAGACATAGACAATAATGTTCACCAAAACACAAAATACAAAAAAAATGCACAACAAGACAATAGTTACGTGGTAAAACAAAAGGCGACCTTATAGCTAAAAGTTAAATATATATTTTGAAGTGATAATCTCTTATGGAAAGAGAAACCGCTTCGTTACGTTTCGCGTTACGACGCCAGACTGTCTGGCTTCCCTTTCTCTCACGCATACTGCAGCGGTATGCAGGCTCCTCCTCTCTCACTCTAACCCCCAGAGCTAGCCGTATTTCGGTAATTAGATCAAATAATGATACTAATAATGTACACACACAAAATTCTAATGTACATATTCAAGAAATGTAACTAAGAATAAAATATAGTTTATAATCAATAAAAGATTTGATTAGTAAATAACCTTTCCTGGAGCCAACATTAACAAGAATAGAATAGAGATTTATTGGAACACAGACAGAAAAAAATACAAAAGTCGATTCTTTTATATAAGTGCCGTATAAACTGTCATATGCATTTAGCAAAAACCTGTTATTTTGACATTACAAACAGACACTTCAATTTTATTTATCTCTATAGATGGTAATACTAAATACTGTGATGTGTTATGTATGCTAAAAATGTTGTCAACCTTCAATTATATATTATACTGCGGCCTCCTTTCTTTTCTACTTTTGCCTTGATTTCACTACAGCAAAGTATGGCGGCACATAAATATACCTTCCTGCCGAATTTTATCTATATAGTTATAGCTACTGGTAGCTATTGTGAAGAATGGCTCGAATAGTTTATTCGCATCACAGATAGAGAGGTTGAATTTATACGGGCTTTGTGTTTGTCAAAATAACTACGAGACCTAAAAGACATGACAATAAATCTAAACCAAAACTGGATACTTATAATATAGAAAAAGAACAGAAACAAATATTAAGTACACTACACTAAAATAAATTATTCAATATATCTAATACTGTGAAACTTCTGACGGGAAAACTAAACACAACTAAATGATTAAGTCTAAATACAAACATTAGATTCCTTTTCAATCTTATTAATAAGTTTACTAACTACTGATGACTTGAATATTTGTTTCGAAAAATTAAAAATGGATCTACTTATGCAAAATGGAACCAACCCACATACTGACAGTTTTGAGAAAAAGTTTTTATTAAAATTTTGCATACAAAAAGTCTATATTTTAGAAAAAAAACGTTACATACATAACTTCACGCCAGGTTCCTTGCGGGGTAGGCAGACACGATCAACAGAGCGCCATTAAGGCTTATTCTTACACACCTCACTTGCTTCTTTGACATTCATGGCTCTTGTCATGTACGCTCGTCTGTTCTTAAGGCTCCTGACATCACCTTCTGCTAGTACACGATCAATTTGATAATGGAAGGTGTGTCGTGCCCTTCCGCGACTTCTGCATCCATCCACTTTCGCATTGTATATCTGTTTAGTCATTGTCATAGTAAGAAATAAGTTGATTATTGTATATTATATTTTGTCCTATATACCTATTCAAGTAAACCTTTTAGGTTTTTGGATTACCATGGGCCATGGATCTTGTTAGTTTATTATACTCTTGGTGTTTTGTGGGTTAGCTACGTTGTGATAAAAATGTTTTATTCTGTAAATGTTGTCAGATCGTTATGATTCCTATTGAGTCGATAGAAAGTGCATTTTGAAAGCCTTCTGCATCCTTGACCCAATTTTGGCATGTTTGTGGATTGGTTCTGTTTTGCATAAGTAGGTCCAAATGTCTGTCACTAAAATATTTGTTGTAGGTAACATAATAAATTTTCATTTAGATATATGCAGCAGTCGTGTATTTGTACAATTTAAACCAACATTTCCGATATTAAAGAAAGTGGTATTTATTAATAATATGTAAACTTTGAACAAAAAGTTTGCGCAAATAGCATACATAAGGGAAAACTGAAAACTACATTTTAACTGTTTTGAGAGCAAAAATTTTATTTGGTTTTTCCTTCGACGTTTTGACCATTCCAATTCCGCGCTTAGAACCGTTAGAACGTGGTTCTAGTAATACCAAAACTTAAACAATGCCCATAGTCTATAAAGTCAACCACATTATGTTCTCAGATTGCATTGACAACCCCATTTTTAGGAGCTGGCTTTCTGTGTACCGGGACTTAAAGGTATAACGTATGACTTGAATTTGAATTGGAAAAGACATAATATTTAATTATTTTTGTATGTCTTGGAAGACCACGGGCCATGAAAATGGCCCGGACTTTTGGAGGGCTTGCGCGGGGCCATGGAAAGACCAGCACGTAGAGGCCCTTTGTCAAATTTAATGTAAATGTGGCGTGACACTGACCGGCGATTATCCCTGTCTACACCATATAATAATGCACCCAAGGACAAGCCCCGGCCAGTGTAGGACTAATGTGGAAAATGAGGACAAAAAGTACCGGGCTATTGGGGTGAACTGCTAGTGGTACTGGGGTCTGGGAATATGGGGACTATGGCGTCTGCCCGTCGCAATGTTCGGGGAACATGGAAAAATGGGCAGACGGTGACTCGCCACTCCCTGCATGGGCCCCAAAAAATGCCATAAAAGGCAGGAGCAACATGGGTATGAGTGGCTAAGGGGTGTAGAGAGGTGGGCTGCAGGTTCACCGAAGCTACTTCCGATGTTAGACCATTTATCACTTCCACCCCTGGAGCTTGAGTCTTAGCTCTAGCGATCTCCACTCCGTGCCGGCTGGTTGAGGCAAGCGCGGAGGTGGGGGCCTTGCCTTGGCCCCCGGAGTCAGGTACGAGGTGTCGCTACTCACCTAAGGCTTCGCCACAAAGCCCCCCCTGCGGGATAAAAATTATTATTATTACTCAATGAGTGAAAGCCACACAATTAAAAATGTCACAACCGAAATTAACATTACGGACATTCCAATTTTCTCATTAACTTTATTTATTACTCCCGTGGGGATCCTATGCAAGAGTTCCTGAACATGTTTTAATTTTATTATCGCCTTCCTATCTCTGCCGGGGCGGAGATCGTTTTTGTCTGTTTTTATTTTGGCTAATATATTTTGAAGTGAAACTTCTATATAGACAGTGGGTTTTAGGATGTTTTCTGTCACAAAAAAGCCTTACGGCTGCGTGGAGGGGGTAGAAGGTATAGCGCGTGGTGAGAGATGGCATAAATTTAGAGTAGTAACCTATGGATGTTGTTTTTTTGGTTCCGGATCGAATTCAGTTTTTTGTTTCATAAAATAAAATATGTTTAAATAAAAAAAGCATTAATTGAAATGTACCTAACCTAACCAAATCATAATTTGCAGTAAAAATGTGAAAAATTAAAATATGTGCTCGGGACACATAGAAGAAGTGAAACTTCCACGGACAAGTGGAAAAACGATTCGTTTAGCCACTTGTCCGTTGCCATCCGTTTATCTACTATGTGTCCCAGCCTACATTTCGATTTTTATCTAATACTATTATATTTATTTATACAATATATTATATTTTCAGGAGCCTTAAGAACAGACGAGCGTGCATGACAAGAGCTATGAATGTCAAAGAAGCAAGTGAGGTGTATAAGAATAAGCCTGTATGGCGCTCTGTTGTTCGTGCCTACCCCGCAAGGGACCTGGCGTGAAATTATGTATGTATGTATGTACTATTATATTTATTTACTATTTCTTATTCGACGGACTTTGTAGTTGAGCGGGCTGAGTCTTAGCAGCCGAACTTGTTGGAACGCCCGGAATCGAACTCCGGGTTCGATTCCGGGCATGGTAAATTTTGGAAACGATCTTTCTGTTATTTTCTATGGTTTGGGTGTCTGAAATCGGCCCCAGAGTGGTCCGTTGTATATTACCCATGACACAAACTTAACTTGCTTAGCTTGGGGATACACAATGTATGTCTTTGTCTGCCGATTATTATCTCTGTGTAGTAATTAAGGTTAGAAGAAAATGTAAATGGAAGTGGGCAGGACATGTTCAGCAAATGAACGCGGAAAATGGACGAGAAAAGTGTTAGAAAGGCTACCTAGAAGAGAAAAGAGGGAAACGAAAGAAAAAAATGGACTTATTCAAGCAAATATGCGGCTTACATTGGAGAAGACAGGCAAAAAATAGGGATGTATGGCGGAAATTGGGGGAGGTCTAGGGCGCTGAGGTGATTTTCTTAGATACAGAATGATGTATTATAATTTTTTGAGAAAAGGGGCGCAGATTTTATTAATTTGACATATTTTTCTGAATTAAGTTATAATTCAGCATATAATTATTATTAATTATTATATGCCACCAGTTTTTAATTTTAATTAAAAAAAAATATTGCAGGAGTTCAGCAGACAGGCAGACAGCCCACTTGATGGAAAGTGGTTACCGTCACCTATGGACATTGCTAAAGTAGACTGGAACCTGGTCACTAAGGCCGGAACACAACTCAAGGTTTTTATAGCGGCATACTCTAGACCGGGGGTGGTACGCATCCAGTCGGGCAAATGCCCTACCACCTGGCAAAATATCTATTTGTGATTTACATTTTGTAATACGACGGTAGAATAAAGGCTTTTACAAACATGTTTTACTACCTATTATATATTTAAATTTTACGTCTTTTTTATATATCTGTTTATTACATATCGATTTTCTAAATTCTAAGCTTTATTTACCATGGTTGCAATTTGGCTTACATATAATTATTTATATTGATACCAATTTACATTCACTGCCATTTCTGACTGTACATGTTAATACCCAAACACGGCTTAAAATCGACAGTCAATTTGTCAAACGATAACAATTCTAATGTATTCAGTTCCAATCGAGCACCATCAGTCGAAATCCCTTTAACTACAAAATTATACACGAGGCCTGTTACCGAAAACTAACTTCACCCACCGAATTCGATTATCGAAGATGTTTGTCTTGGAGTACAGTTGTGTAGATCTCATTACCATATGTCAGGGCTTTGGTTGCTTACATAAAATATATAAGAACTAATATAGATACATGAGTAGATATATAGTAGTAAATTTATATAATATTGTTTATTTTTTATGGAAGTATAGGTCTGCGTTTGACCACTGTCTCAACTGATGTTGATGACGCAGTCTGGGATAGAGCGCGCTTCCCTAGAAGATACCTATTCACTCGTGACTTGAAGACGCCGACCGATTGGTCGTACCAAGTATGCTTTCTTCACTCCCCGATCCTCCTCCATCCGCTCTTCATGACCGACCCAACGGAGACGGTGAGATTTTATCTCCCCAATTATGTTAGGCTCGGCCATGAGGTCTTCTATTTCGAAGTTGATTTGGACCCTCCAGCTGCCTTCTGCCAATCTTCTTTTATTGTTGGGCTAAGATTTTTCTGAGAACGTTCCTCTCTGTGACTAACAATTGGTTCTCCTCCTTCAGTGTCAGTATCCAGGCCTCACAGCCGTACATCAAAATTGGTCTAATGACAGTTCTGTAGACGCGAATTTTAGTTTTCCTGCCTAGGAGCCTGGACACTAACACCTTATGTAGGGCAGCACTACACCTGAGGGCATTTTGGACATGGATGTATATTTCTTCCTCTTGGGAGTTCGTGTCTGTGATCGTTCTTTTAAATTGTGCTGAAATAAAACACTAGTACAGATAGTACTACTGAGGTATAACGCTTTAGCAAAACAAACAATTATTTCAACAAATTAATTTGATATGCGCCCGCAATTAATGTTCAATTGAACTAGATATGCAAACTGAACCAAAACCACATTATTGGCAAAATTTTGCTAAGTTATCAACATAATAAAACTGAACTTACCCACGTGTTTATATGAGTTATTTATCTTTAATCTTCTTTATGAAACATTCATTTAAAAAGCAGCTGTTCTATAACGCAGAGAGAACATAATAAACAACTCAAAAGTTTTATCTAGTGGATTGAATACTTTATTGTTAAACTGTGTACATAAAGGCGGTAGCAAAAGTATGGCAGTGAAAGTTAGGTATGGCAGAAGCAGTATGAAAGTAGGATAAACACAGATGAAATGAGAGATTTGAGAAGTATAAGTAAGGTTAATGTAGGTGATACGATAAGATACAGTGTGATAAGGGAACGTTGTAGACTAAAAGAGGATGTAGACACGAGTTGAAACAGGAATGTTAAGGTGGTTTGGGCGTTTAGAGAGAATGAATGAAAGCAGAATCACAAAACAGTTATATGACTGCGACGTACTGACCACGACCAAATTGATGATATTTTGAAGAAAGGTCATGTGAAAAGAACTTAAATAAGCGTGTATGTATGAAAATATTAATGAAAGTTAATGAAGTGAGAAGTGTTCGTCAGGATCGTAGCAGGTGACAATCTATCATCTCTGCCTACCCCTACTTAATTGGAAATAGGCGTGACAATATATAGATATGTAAATAGAATGAAGAAACAACAGTTGACCTCATGAGAGCATATAATAACATTTGTTACATAATTATAATTAACAATTATGTCATAGATTGATTAATCTGTATAGTTTTCATAATTTTTTAACCGAATTGAAAAAGTAGGCGATTCCTTAATTCGTCTGTATGTTTTTATTTTTATTTTCGTTACTCGATTTCTTCGTCAATTGTGGACCGGTTTTCAATTTTTTTCTTGTAATCGAAAGGATATACTCCCGAATTGATCCCATTGTCACTATGTCAGGAACTGATGAGTGGATCTCAGGGAAATTGAGGGTACCCTTTGTTAAAGAACGCCGAGCGCCTATATTCTGAGAAAAAAGTTTGTATACGCATGCTAGTATTTTATTTTCTACAGGCGCTTAATTTTTATGTATGCATGTTACGCTATTTCTCCATCAATTGTGGGCCAATTTTCAATTGTTTTTGTTATTTGAAATAGTATAGTCCCAAAGTCTCCAAATCAGGATCTGATGAGTGGTTCCGAGGGAATTCAAGAGATACCCTTGAAAATTGTTAACCTATTTCTTTGTTACACGATATCTTGTCAACTGTCAAGCCATTTTTTTTCTTTATTCGTAAGTGTATACTAACAAGGTGGTTCCATGGTCAACAAGTTAGGATCTGATCAATGGATCCTAGGTAAATTCTGCTGTGACCGCTAGTATTCTAATAATATAATTTTATTCATTTAGTTTTTTTCAATTTTTAATATTTTTTACAATTTAACGTCGATACGAATATGTCATATGAATTATTTTGGAGTCAAAATTAAATTATGTACTCAATATAACAAGACAGGACGTCTGCCGGGACCGCTTTTGTGTATGTAAATTCTCAAGAACTATGGTCGGTTGATACATTATTGCTTAAAGAAAATCTTTAAGACTTCTCGATTTGTATTAAGGAGACATCAGATACCTTTTTTATCACAGGGACTAAACCAGATACTTTGTATAATCAGAAGATCTTCTGTTTGCGGTGGAACAGCATTTCATCTTCCTCCTTCTTCCACTTATAATCCAATACTGAGTATAAAATTACTCTCACTCTTAAATCGGGACGTCCAAAAATATCGCGTGTTTAAAAGCTGCCATTATTAGTTATAAACTATTACTTTAGTAGCTTCCCGAAACGTTAAACATTAAGAATTGCTCAAGACCAATTTGGTACATTACTTTTATAAATTCACTGAGCAAAGCCTGATGGCTGTGCGTGATGTCTACACTCACGGGAATCCCAAATTAAGGCCAAAAACATTATCAATCCTGAACCTTTAATGTCCCTCATTTGTTTGAGAGGCGTGGCTGCTAAGCGGTGTTTTATTTACTTAAGAATAAGGTACAAGATTTAGAAGAAGAAAAAACGTAAGGTGATAACGGAGCGAAGATATATTTCTGCCTCATTTATATCCCATAGTTTTTTGTTCATATGATGTCCAAAACATAAGGTGACTTTTTTATTTTTCTCTAAATATATTTATTTAGTCCTTGATATGTATTCTGGATGGTCCACCCATGGTCTAAAGTATTTTTTTTATTGCTTGAATTCAGCAGACAGGCAGACGGCCCACTTGTTGGAAAGCGGTTACCATCGCCCATGGACATGCAACACCAAATGGGCTACAAAGGCGTTGCTGCTCTTTTAATGGAGACTGGAACCTGGTCACTAATGCTGGAACACAAATCAAGGTTGTTACAGTGGCATACTCTAGATCAGGGGTGGTAGCTATCCAGTTGGGCAGATACCCTGTGGTGGTCTTCTTCCTCTTAGCCATTTGAGGCGGCGAGGAGGTTGGAGCATCGAGGAAAACCTCTTTGTCTCAGCTTCTACTCGACGGATAACTATCCGTCGGTGGTGGGGCTCGGAGCCATTGGAGCCTTCCTAACGACGGTCTCTCAACGGCTCTCGTTGGCCAGTCTGCGGCATCCGATTGCCTTCGCGAGCTTTGTGTTGGCTTCGTCTGCGGCTTAGTTGGCCATTCGTTGGCGTTCGGTGGCCATCTCGGGCTTTGGGTGGCCATCTGTGGCTTCTGGTGGTCGGGCGGATACCCTATCACCTGGCAGTAGGTGGTTTTGTCGCCTCTTAAGACATGCCGCCCGGCCGCAAGAAATTGTATTCTTTCTCCGTTTCTGCATGGATAAAAGAAGAATGGATAATAATAGAAGTTGCTCCTTGGAGGCCGGTAACACACTGGCAGCACCTCTGGTATTGTTAATGTCCATAGATGATGGTAACCACTTTCAATCACAATTGGGTTGTCACCATATCGGCTGTGCTTCAGCAATAAAAAAAGACAAGTGGCGGAAACAATAAACGTTAAACGCCTGTAAGAAACCATTAATTCCCAAACTACCATACATTCGGCCGATTTGTCATTTTCCTTCAGGATTGAAACCTTGAAAAAACTATATAACTTTCATCATTTATGGCGGACCCATAAAGCCGTTCCAAGGATAAGATAAATGTTCTCACAAAAAATCTTCTAAGTGGCCTATTACGTGTATCAGCAGTTTTCCGCGATCTATCCATATTCCTCAGTATATATGTTATAGTCAAACATCGAAGCTATGGCGCTCCTAGATTTGACTAGTGAAACCTCCGGTCTGACATAAGGTCTTAGTCAAAGTCGAAATAACTCTTTTTGATAATTACATACTATTGAATACAATGTAAGAAAACTTAACTTATTTGTATTGTATTCTACCCATAGTCCCTCAAGACTATAAGTAGAATACTGAGCCCAGATCACCGTCTTCTATGGGTAAGGTGCCCAGAAGGCTGGCTACGTTTCCTCGCTGGATCGCCATACTGATCCGTTGACCAAGGTAGGCACCAGCCCTCTGAACACCTGAAGAGTCGATGAGTCGTTTTGATAAATTTTGGTAGAGGCTCATGGCCTCAGGACCCCACGGTCCAAGCGTCTCGACAGCAAACGGCACAAACATATAACTCTCACTGAGGGTTGCATATTTCCGCCGCTTGAGCGATTCCGCTGTTTCCGCCGCCGAACCGGCCGATCTAGAAGTGTTTGGTAAATGGGATGCGGCCAACGTGTCTACGCAAGTCGCATCCCACACCAAAGGCTTGCCACGCTGCCAGGGAATTAGAGTCATTCCGTCAGGCCGCCTAAGTCGAAATAAATGACGTTTTCAGCCTTTGAATAACGATTTTTAGTCTAAACTACGAGAGACTAATTTACATAGTAGAACGCCGAAACTCAATTTCATGAAATCGGGATTTGACCCGTCAAACCTCAATTAGGTATTGGGATGTTGTCAGTTTGTAACATTAGGTATAATGAAACAACATTTTTAATTTTAATGTTTATTGTTTCGATATTATAATAATCAATAACAATTTCGAAGAGCATTTTTTATTACACTGGTATTTTATAAAGACTTTGCCACCAAACTTAGACTCTTTGAACTAATTTAACAGCTGACAGTCGGGCACATCTTTGAAATTAAGAAATTTCTCTTTGCATTCTTGAAACTGATTCCTGGAAAAAAGTGTGTTGATTATTCCGTGTTTAGTCTCTACTCTGTATAAACCGGTGTGCATTTTATACGATTGATAGGGGTAATGATGATGATGATTAAGAACAGACGAGCGTGCATGACAAGAGCTATGAATGTCAAAGAAGCAAGTGAGGTGTGTAAGAATAAGCCTGTATGGCGCTCTGTTGTTCGTGCCTACCCCGCAAGGAACCTGGCGAGCAGTTATGTATGTACGTATGTATGTATGATAGGGGTATTTTAAATTAGACTAGTGGTCGCCCGTGGTCGAAATTCGATCATAATTATGTCAAGGACAATACTTCTATAACCACAGATTTTGCCAAGGCTACCTCGTTTGACTTTGACAATAAACAAAAGAGTATTTATGCGTGTCTGTCAAATACATGGTAGTGTGTATAATGTTTTTTTTTATTTAATGTATTTTTATGCATAATTTTTATAAACTATTAGCATTCGTCGCTCTTTCCCTGTATAAACTATAAGTGTGCGAATTTTCATTTTATCCGTTTGCACAATTTTCGTAAAAAAGGGTACAAAGCTTTTTCTTCACGTATTAATATAATATAGATATGTAACTTATAGACTTAGACCATTAATAGAAATACGGAATTATTTCGTCTCAGCCTATATGACTAATGCTTTCCTGTGGTTTCGCTTGCTTTTACAACAAATACACTAAATTTGTAGTTCGTTTGTTTAGTACAGTGAACTTGACTAACCTGAATTGTACTGCGCGCATCATTTCGTTCAGGATACACTAATTATTTAACTGTCAACTACACTATTAAACGTGAACCGTTATATATACATTTCCATGAAGCATTTCCCGTCATCTAAATAAGCTACTATCAAATTTATCACACCATTTACCTTCATAAATATTTTATACTATATAAAGTGTATGGGATTATGTAAATAAGGGTCCATAATGACAAAATAGATAACGGACAAAGAGCCCTTAAATCTATTTCCTTCGCATTTGCGTGCCTACACGGGCAATTATGTCGCGCTCACAAACTTTACCTATTCATTTTTTGTTGAGTTTAATTACCTACTAAGGGAATTCAAAATATTTCCCTTCCCGTAGTGCCCGTATCCCAGGGACGCCTACATCGCATAAGTCTATCTAGCCGATTAGGGTGCGCGGCGGCCACGCAACTTTTTTCTAATACTTACATTTTTAAACTAGTGATATCTTTCGAAAGGAATGTCCGAATTGAATAATTCAAAAAGTTATATAAAGGTTTTGAAGCAGTCTTGAATGTAAAGTGATTTATTTTGACAAGATTGAATACCAAGATACTAATGAAGAACCTTTTCTAGCGGTGGCATTTCAATTAAATTTTTAAATAAAATAACACTTATTGTGGCATAACTCTAATATATTAGTTAGACGCATGCTGTCGCGACACTTTTTGTAAATAATTATGTGTTCTGCAAAGTTGTAGTTTATATTTTGTCATCAATAGTTTTCGCAGCGCACGCGATTTTAGGTATTTTTGTACACCTTGGGTTACACTATTAAAGTTTTAGTAAGGATCTCTAACTTTTTTGAAAATATAATAGAGTTTATATCAACCAGGGATAGTGGAGCTTGCCAAAAGTGAAAGAAGGTTTTAAATCGGTTCAGTACTTTCGGAGATTACTCCCTACAACGTCACAAACTTTACCGCTTTATAACATAGTATAGATAAGTATGCGAAATTGCATACTCCGCCGTCCGCGCAATCGTCGTAAAAAGGGGGTACATAGTTTTTGCTTTACGTATTGATATAGTTACTAAATTTTGTTTTGAAATCAGAGACATTTAAATTTGATTATTTAAGAAAAAATAGACATTGATAATGAAAGGACCGATAATGGTGATTGCTTAAAGACGAGTTGGCGGAAAAGTGGTTCGTGTAGACATATGCTTAAAGTCTCTTTGGGTCCTCATTCAACCCCCATCGGCTGTCATCGGCCCGAATTATGATGGCCGGGATAAACGACCGCCCATTGACTAACATCCACTTGTCTTGTCCCATTTAGCTATATTATACTTGCGGCGTACTAAGGGCATTGAAAATCAATGCTTGTATAGAAATGGAGCTTATTATTCCGATTTGAAGGGCTTTCTATAGTTCAAAGTAAATAAATTAATGTGGTATGAAATTCACTCACTAATATTCACTGACACTTAAAAACACTCACCCTCACTCACAATTATGTTTAAAATCCTAGCACTCACTTTGAACATGTACAAAGTTGTTAAACGGTGTATAAAATCTGTGCAATATACCAAACGGTTTCAATAACCACGTCGTTTATAAAACGATGGATCTTGTTTCGTACTACCACGTTGACAATCACGTTTAAAACCTTAGAACTCACTTTGATCATGTACAAAGTTGTTCGACATGTATAAAATCTGTGCAATGTATCAAACGCTTTCAATCTCCTCGTCGTTGATAGAACCATGAATCTTGTTTCGTATTACCATGTTGACAATCACGTGTAAAACCCTTAAACTTACTTTGAACATGTACAAAGTTGTTCCACAGTGTATAAAATCTGTGCAATGTATCAAACGCTTTCAATCTCCTCGTCGTTGATAAAACCATGAATCTTGTTTCGTATTACCATGTTGACAATCACGTGTAAAATCCTAGCACTCACTTTGAACATGTACAAAGTTGTTCCACAGTGTATAAAATCTGTGCAAAGTATCAGTTTCAATCCCCTCATCGTTTATAAAACCATGAATCTCATCTCGTATTACCATAAGATAAGTTCCCAAAGAGCCATTATCATAAACATAGATCATACTCGGGCAATTTGCCTCATTTACTCTCGAGAAAATTTGCTTTACGATACTTGTAAGTTAAAACGTTCAATGCTGCCGGTACTATAACTTACATGTTTTATAGAGCATCGCACAACGGGGCTTGCTTAAAATTCGCTTTCGAAACGCCTGAACGATTTTTTCAAAGTAACTTCGGTTGACGGAGCTATACTGCGGTCCGAAGAAGTTGCTAGCTTTCTGTGATGTCCTTTTATAATTAAATCATCTGCACTCTTGTCGATACTGAAGCTGTAGAATAAACGCTCTTCCGTGTTTTTCCCAAGGCTCTTCAAAATCCAAAATATAAGGCTCTTCATAAAATCGTAAATGGTGGTAAATAATCGTTTTTATGCGTGCAGGGACGGAAGAAGAATACTAATTCCTGCGGCCGGCTGGCCTGTCGTAAGAGGAGCATTTGCGTCTAGATGGACACCACTCCTGGGCTAGAGTATGCCGCCGTAATAATTAGAGTTGTGTTCTGGTATCAGTAGCCAGGTTCCAGTTTCCCAGAGGCCAGCTGTACATTAGCAGTGCCTCTGGTGTTGCTAATATTCATAGGCGACAGTAACTTTTCATCACAGTTGGGTCGTCAACCTGTCTGATGTGCTTTAACAATAACAATAAGGGTAGTTAAAGCAGGCCTCTGTCACTCAGGGCCGGGGGAGTAGCTCCCCCGGCATTGGAAGAGGCCCAGTGAGCGGGGCCCACGCCTGCCAGGGCACGCGGAGACGGGATAGCCTACACCCGTAGCCCTGGCATAAGGCGCAAGACGGAACACCCAGGGGTTTTAGTGGGTATCCCTAACTGGGGAGTGGCAATAGCGTGGCACCGGTTCTGGCCGGGCACGCTAGTGCCACCCCCGATCTGGCGAATCCCACACTCTCACCGGGTCTCGAACATCCCCCCAGGCTTCTGCGCCTGTCGCGGCTTAGCCCTCAAACGGATTTCCCATGACTAAAAAAAAAGAAAAAAACAGGCCTTTGTCACTCGCTCAAGGCCACGCACTATATGCCTACCGCTTGGCGTATCGTCGACGATAGAACCGACAGAGGGCCGCCAAACGCCCGCCTAAGCACGTTTCCGCGCTTACCCTTCCAAATGCCGAAACCACGTAATTATTGTGCAGTGGATGGGTGTAAAAGTCAAAAAACAAACGATCAAGAAGTTTTTTTGTGTCAGGTATTATAAAGTGTTGTTTTTATAGGTAGGTAATTCCTATTGTTGTTACCGTACCTAGTACTTACATAATCCGATAATTTTAGGTTTCTTAGATATTTTTGCCGTGGGTAGAAATAAGCGTCTGTCGGCGCTTTAATTTTTAACCAACTTCAAAAAAGAAGGAGGTTTTTAATTCATCATAGGTACAAGAACCTTACGAAGACGCGTTGGCGCGTGTCCCGTCACAGTCTCGACTCTTTGTTCGCGTACTTATGGTTCATTTCTTCTCGTTCTGAGCGACAGTTATTATTATTAAGATCTTGTAGGCTATTTTATTAGCGTAGGTATTTTCGCTTTTGTATGGGAGTGATGTATCTGTTACGTAGTAACTATTTATTAATCTGTGGTTAAAGGCTTTATGAAGTAAACCACGCATTGGTTGTCCGAATATTGCAGGTATCCAAAACCACCTGGTCAAATAGATTTTTATTGCTGGAGTACAGAAGACAGCCTAGTAGCCGAAAAAGTGATCATCGTCGCCTGTAAAAATTTGCGATCCCAAAAGAGCCGTCAAAGTGCTAACGGCGTCGATGGACAATTAGTAAGTATTGATGCCGATATACAACTCAAGGTTATCATAGCGGCATACTCTAAGCGGAGGGTGTTAGCCATTCAGATGGGCTGATGCCCTACGACATGGCTGTAGGTTGTTTTGTCGCCTTTTACAACAGGCTGTCCGGCCACAATAATTATTTTCTTCTTATTAATCTCTGAATATTTTTTTATCTGTTCTGCATGAATCCCTTTTTTGCCAACAAGTTAATAAAAATAATATTTTTTAAACAAAAGCAAAATCAACTTCAAATCAAAAAATAAATATTTAACGGACTTCTTTCTACACTATCTTGAAGTCATCGCACAGTCGAGCGTATTTTACTTTTTAGTCGGGGACCACATTGGGAGTGTATCTACTCTTTCGAAAAAAAAAATTGATAACAGGCCGGCAATTGCGGACGGACGGAGAAATTGCGTAACATACATACAGAAAATGAAGTGTCTGTAGAAAATGTTGTACTGGCACGTGTATACATGTTTTTTTTTCGAAGAATGTACTCGTAGGTGCGCGGCGTTCCTTAAACAAGTTGCTGTCAATTTCCCTGAAATCCACTCATCAGATCCTAACATGGTCACAATGGGACCAATTCGGGAGTAAATGAGACAAATTTGGGAGTATCGATTTAAAATAATTGAAAATCGGTCGACAATTGACGGAGAAATCGAGTAACGAACATACAAACGAATTGCGAACCTCCTCCTATTTGAAGACGATTATTAAGAATTACTAATATTACATAGATATATCCTCTATACTACTTCTCCTATTCCTCCCCCTCTATAATACTCCAAAAGATGGCAACACGTTGGCTTCGCTTCTGGTGTTGCAAGCATCTATTGGTGATGATAACCAGTTCCCATTAGATAGGCAGTCTGCGTATTTCCTAATTTCGCAAAAAACAAAATGTAATTGAAGACGTGAGTGGATGAAGGTGATATGTCGCATATTCGGTTTTTTGATTTTTTTTGCGTAGATGAAGGTAGGTAAGGACTATAGATATAAGGTATAAGTATAACGTTGAAAAAGGTGTTAAGTTCAGTACAGTTTAAAACAAAAGTAAAACTTTTATCTCGATTTATATTTATCAGAATTGGAATTATGCGACTTATCACCTTCATCCACTCATGTCTTCAATTAATTGGTTGATTAAAACGTGAAAGCAATTCTTCAACCATAACATGTGGGCTATAAAAAGTATCGCGCTCAATTTATCTTTTAGTGTCTGTAAGAAATATACGATACTTACCAAAACAACATAACATTTGACGTTTAACGACGCATGCAACAAAACATCCCAGCCCATATTATTAGCTAAATTACCCTAAAGTTCTCGGTGTATCCCGAACAGTATCCCTTGGCAAATGGAGCGAATTGTTGTCCAAACATTAACTCCCTGTGGTTATAGTAAATGCCATGTCACGTGTATGCCCATCCATAAACAGCCTTGTGCAAGTTAAATTTATACGAGAAAGGTTCCATTAATGAATATAATGCCAAATGAGCGTTTTGGTCGTGTGGAAGATCATCGAAGCATTTAACTTTCTTAAGCCGGTTCTCTGTTGAATCTACGTACAGATTCTATTAGTGCATTCCACATCCCTTAACGGAAGGAATGGGAACTCACTTCTCCATGGACTAGCGCTATTGACATACATACAGTATATTGTTACAAGTCAAATCACGACAAAAACAAAATCCACCTGCATATCTGAAACAGTACATTTATTACCCGTCGGCATTTGAACTAATAACATTGAAATTCTTTCATGATCGGCTTCTTTTGTTTACTTATACGGCCTATTTTTGTATTGTAATCATTAGCCAGGTGTTACGGATTTTAAAGTAAAAACTGATTGTAGGAATTTAGGTCCACGTTGCCGGGCGGACATATTACATTTGGGCAGTATAAAACAATGGCCTGATTGAGGGAGGAGTGAGTCGAGTGAGAACCACAAGCGAAGCGGGACGTGTGTACCTACTACAATCGGGAATCTAATAAGTGAAGGACTTTGCGCGTTTTGTTGAATTACGAACTTTTGCATTACGTTTGGACTTGTTGTGTTCGGGTTATATGTGTACCTGTTTTATAACATATTTGTATAGTTCTAATAAACTTTACTCTATAGTCATTCCAACGGCATTTTTAATTAAAATTTAAAATCTTTTCTTTATATTTATGTAAGCTCTTTTTTAAAAAAAAATACTGATAATTGTTACATAATTACTTAATATAAGTTCATCTTAAATTTAAGTCATACAGACCTATTTTGTTTTATTGGCAGACAACCACACACTTTGTATATCCTAGCAAAGCAAATAACGCTTATGTTATAGGCAGTATACATCAGGCCACTCTAGAACCGGTCACAGGCACCCAGACCAGAGTAAAAAGCGAAAATTTTACGAATACGTTTACGAATATAATATAAAAGTGTTATCTATCGCTAGTATCATATTCGTCACATGTCTACGAAACATCACATTGTTGCTTTACTCTCCAATTTGTTCTAATATATTCTCTGTATTGTTCACAGCTATATCTAAATTCTCTTTCATTAATGGCTCATAAATAAATAATAGAAAGTCTTTAGTGAGGTTTTCTAAGTCTTTCATTATCGTCAAACGTTTCAACTACGTTTTGTTTTGTGAGTGGGCCACAAGAGGGGTTTTGAATACTTTATCGTTTAAATATCTTAGGTTTTGAATAGTTAAGTCTGGCCCATTAATTTCAAATAATAAAGGATTTTTAAAATGTACGATCGGAGTCGGGCTTATAAATAAATTTTATATTTTGACCTACCTATGCTCCTGGAAAAAGTATAGCTAACAATTGCTCCGTAAAAAAACGGTACCATGAAAAGTATGATATTGGAACGACCTGAGCGCCACAAAAGGAAATTCACACCTGCAGACGTTTTATTACCTTTGCGGCATTTGGACTTCTTTTGTTTACTTTGTGTTTAAAATTCGTGATTAGAAAAACAGCAAATTGTGTATTCAATTCAAATTCAAATTCAAAAGTTTTTATTCAAAATAAGTTCCACTGGAGAACACTTTTTGAAGGTCATACATATAGGTTAAAATTTAATTTTACATCCTAGTCTATGTACACCGCTTCGCAACGTGTTATTGCTGTTAAGGAGAAGAAGCGGCAAGAAACTCCCCAGCAACACGTCTAGCTAAAAAAAATTTTTCTTTATATTTGTTATTCTATTTTTTATATTTAAGTACTTTTTAAAAAAAAAGATTTTATACAGAATTATGTTATAGAATAACTTTTGAAGAATTAATGGAGTTGTAGCAAACAGTGCATATTCAATAAGACAAAAACGCAATAAAAGGATAGAAAATAATTATAGTTATTATAAATATAAAGACGTAACGTATTATTTTTTTTTGCAACATATCTCCATATATTCCTTACAAGTACGGCAAGATAAAAACGTTATACTCGTACAAAACACAGTATAAGAGGTTGGAGTGAGCTGTTATGTAAATGAAGTTTTGTCATTTAAATATTCTTCAATAGTGTAGTATCCCTTTTTAAGCAAGATACTTTTTATTTTAAATTTGAATTTAGTGAAGGGCAGATCTAACATTTCACTCGGAATCTTATTGAAGAAGCGTATACCAACCCCCAAGAAAGAAGACAATACTTTTTGTAATCTAAAAGATGGCAATATCAGTTTATTACAATGCCTGGTGTTGAAATCGTGAACATCCTTATACCGCTTGTAGGCACTCAAATTATTACGAATATAAATTATATTATTGAAAATATATTGGCAGGCGACCGTCATAATACCGATTTCCTTAAAGCGTTCCCTAAGAGACACCCGAGGTCCGAGGTTGTAAATTGACCTTACGGCTCTTTTTTGTAAAACAAATATAGTCTCCAAGTCAGCAGCGTTGCCCCAAAGTAAAATACCATAGGACATGACACTATGAAAATAACTAAAATAAACTAGTCTAGCAGTCTCTTCGTTAGTGAACTGCCTAACTCTTCTGACCGCATATGCAGCAGAACTAAGCTTTCCTGAGAGACTAGATATATGAGCGCCCCACTGGAGTTTCTGATCTAGGTTAATGCCTAAGAATACAGTTGAATCTACTAGGTTAAGTCTAGTGTCGTTAAGGGAAATATTAACATCGTATTCTTTTACATTGGGCATAACAAACTTAACACATTTAGTTTTATTCGGATTGAGTGATAAGTTATTTACGGTAAACCACTTAGATTTTTGGGTTAAGGCGTTGTTTACGTCGTCAAAGTTCTGTTTATTTCTGTCTACTTTAAATATAAGTGACGTGTCATCAGCAAACAACACTACCTCACACATATCATTAATAAAATATGGCAAATCATTAATATATATCAAAAACAAGAAGGGACCTAGAATAGAGCCCTGGGGCACACCCATAGATATGCCAGTCTCACGAGATTTGATATTGTTAATTTCAACGCTTTGGGATCTATTGTTTAAGTAAGACGACAGAAGATTGAGAGAATCGCCATAAATACCGTAATAATTGAGCTTTTTCAGGAGGGTCACGTGTTCAACGCAATCGAATGCCTTGGACAGGTCACAGAATACACCAATGGCATTCTGTGACCCTTCCCAAGCACCATAAATGTGTTTTAGAAGCTCAACACCTGCATCGGTAGTGGAACGACCTTTGGTGAACCCGAACTGTTTAGTATGAATTAATTTATTAATATTAAAATGTGAGAGCAGTTGATTTAAAATTATTTTTTCGAAAACCTTGCTTAAGGTTGGTAAAATAGAAAATAGAATAGATAGAATAGATATTGTAATCTCTTATGATAGTCATTAGCCAGGTGTGATTCTAGGAAATTCAGTCCACGCGGCCGATCAGACATATTGTATTTGAACAGTATAAAGCAATGCCTCAGTGGAGGGATGAGTCAGTCTAGCGATAGCCACAGGCGAACCAAGACGTTAGTGACGGACTTTGCGCGTGTGATTGAATCGTGCATTACGTTTGGACTGATTGTGTTCAGTTATATTTGTACCTGTGTTATACGTGTTTGTATAGTAATAATAAATTCTATAATCATTCCAGCGGCATTTTAATTCAAGTCCAGCAACTCGTAACAATATTATATACAGCTTATATCTCAAAAACAATGCAGGCAAATTTTTTGGAAATATTCTAAGCTCTAAGCTAAGCTATTTCTAATCAGCTAGTGCCATTCAACGGAGTTCTTGTGACAACTTAAAAGGCCACATTTGACTAAACAGTTCATATTTCACATAAAACACATAATTACTACTCAAAAACTATCAATATCCTACAACTATTGTATTTTAGAGTCATTTTAGACATTTTTAGAAAATAAAACTGCACAGAACTACATTTCCTTTCAGTGTCCGCCAAAAACTCTCAAAACTGAAGGACATAACGTCGGCGTCAGTGCAGTACCTTGTTATTACATTTTTTGATGAAATTATTTTTGTCGATAAATATTGCTACACACCTATTATTACTCTTATGTAACATTTTTGACGAAAGAGAAAACAAAAAAACTAGTTACTGACACCAGCGATATTTGTTACCGACATCATGGCAGTTAGCAGCTCACAAAATATTCTATATATCACATGATTAATAATCAGCACCATGCGACGCGGAAACGTCTAATTTAATCACCCCCAACTTCGGGAGGTGGCTTTTGATTAATTATTTTCACGTCATACGCCTTAAATAAGAGCGTGTAGGCTTGAGACGCTGTCATGTTTTAAGCAAACAATGTTGTATTAGGAAAGTTTGTTTAGCAAATGGTTTGTTGACTTTTCCGAGTTGCTTTAACGTGTAGGCAATCTACGTCACTGTTAACTGTTATAAGGAGAATTAAAAATTCAACTGTTATTAGTATATATCAGCTCCTTAGATAAACCTATAAAAACATAGACAAGGCCTTTTTTAATGAGGGGAAACCCAATTGAGGGCCATCAGCCACGCGTATGGGGATGGTCGTGGTCGGTGTGTGAAGATTCGCCACGTCGGGGTGACACTAGTACCTCTAGGCAGAACTAAAGATTCTATTGCCTCAACAACCCCCCTCCTCCTCTCACAACAACGGCTCGGTGTTCTGTCTTTCGCCCTTAATGTCAGAGCTACGGGAATATGACTCATCCACTGCCGGGGAACTACTTATGCCCCCCGGCATCTTTATGCTCTCGTTGCGTGGGGCAGTCTGTAACGCACCCCACGGGAGAAGAGGTGAGCGCGCGCGTCACGCCCCCATCTTGACGGGATAACTGCGGTTGGCAAAACCCTTTCCCCAAGTATCCCACCTGCAACGACCGCTCACAGCGGCTGAAGATCCAGCATAGACTGAGCCTAAGTGAACAAAAGCGTCAAATCGACGCCCCCGGGGAATAAAATCGTAATAGACAAAAGTAAATTTTACAGGAAGAGCAAAAAACTGTTATTCTGTTTTAGCTCATAAAGTAACTGGCCTATATTTTCATATGATATACCATTTTATTCAATATTTTTTTCTTAATAAGTGGCTATAGAATAAAATAAAATATAATGTATACTTTTGAAGTTATTACGAAAAATATATAATACCAATTTTATATTTAGGTGTATCCTAAGTAACGGCATATAACCATTATATTCTCGTAAAGTTGTAATATAATGAAAACCGTAACCGTATATTACGATGTTTTTCTACAGTACTTTCATTAATAAAGTGTAATTGTAATAAACCAATACGATTTTGTTCTTGTAAAAGTTGCCACTGTCTTTTTTAGTATAGCTATATAACAAAATCGTAATATGCAGTAATGTTTATGAATTTTGATTATAAATTACTGTAATTGTTTAAAACACAGTAATATACGATTACCGTTCAAAACTTACCGAACTAATTTAGGTAAAGTGTGTTATTGAAAAGAGTTATCAGTTTATTTACGTGAGTAAAATGGTATAACGCATTACCGATTTATCGAGACATATGTTCGTTCCGTAATGAACGACTACGATGTTTTTATGGGTTAAATTTGTTACATGATTTCCGGAGAATAAAAATAAAAACTGTTATTCTGGACGAAATTTTTCAGAAAAAAATTATTTAAAAAAGTCAGTAGGTGTAGATCGACCCACAGATGCTGAAAATAGAAAAACAATAAAAAAGTGGTAATAGCACATTACCATTTTATTCTCCGGGGGCGTCGAAATGTGAAGAGAAGCAATATTTTTAAACGTGTGTGTGTTTTATTTATTATACACGTAGCTTGCGTCCGTGTGGTTAATAATAATGTGTCCATTGGAAATTATTTCACTTTTATCTTTGTGAAAAACGGTATGGATAGTATCTTCCTGGAGGCAGAGGACTGTGGATTTCTTGGTTATCGTCTAGATTTTGGGTACAATAAATTAAATACGGAGAAAAGCTAGAAGGCGTTCATTTATTCGTAAACTAATAAATAACAAAGAGAAAACGAAACACAAAACATTTTGTTCTTAATTCAATGTTGGTTTTGCCAAGAATCCGTAGTAACTGTATTATTTAATACTGAGTTCTTATAACTCACTGCGGCACGATCGGCATCCTCTTTCAAAATCGGTTTCCTTTTGCTGGCTTTACTCTGAGAGCTCGGGGCCTTGTTTGCCAATTTGTTCGTCTTACATCACCTGACATTAAAGTTGGATGGATATGAATGGCTACTCAGCCGAAAAAAACATTGACTTTTTAATAAACTCGATGCCATCTTGCAAATTCTAGCGAAGCAAGTGGAAGTCAGTGACCACTTACTGTCACTGAAAGTTGGAACCACGTGAAGAAAGATTTCGTCCTGTTTCACGTGTCCTTTTTTGATATAAACACTACATAAAATGACCGGGACACAGAGGTTTTGGAGCGCTTAAATATACAGTTATCAAAAAAGGTGTCATGAAATACCGTCGAGGCCGGTAGCGCATTAGCAAAGTGTCATCATCATCATCCTAGCATTAAATCTCGGCTGCGTTCGGAGCGTCTACCTTGAAGCCGGGTGTCCGCTTTCCTACTTCTTCTCCACTTCGCGCGATCGTTGGCATCCCTAATTATGAGACCATTGGTACGCATGTCATACTTTACGACGTCAAGCCAGTATTTTTAGGACCTACCCGTTCGAACTTCACCTGGCGGAGGCGGCATCGCAAAATATTTGTTCCCCTCGTAACTAGCCGGTTTCCATAAAACGTGGCCGTACCAACGTAAGTGACACTGTTGGAGTTTATCCGCTATGACACGGATATGGAGGATGTTGCAGATGTTAGAGTTTTTAACGCGCTCCTTTCTTATTATTCCACATATCCACCGCAGAGTATTCATTTCCATAACACGCCACGATTTACTGCCATACAAAAAGACAGGCCTACTAATAAATTTATAGATGCATTGGTAATGCCTCTAGTTTTGCAAATGCCCATGGGCGAAAATGATTTTCCATCAGGTGGACGGACCGTCACTATGTCTGCTGTACTTTTGGAATAAATACAGTTAGTTCGAAGATCGGTTTTTAACCACAATACATTCAGCGATTTTTTGGCTAATTATAAGCCTAAAAACGTTGGTTTGACGTAGTGAGAGAAGATATGAGTGCCTGTATTGTATAAATCAATGTCTGACAAATGGTATCTTCCTGGACGACCTGAAAATAACAAGAATAAGCCCCATTTACAAGTTTGGGACAAAAACTAAACTAACTAACTAATTATAGACTGGAATCAGAACTTTCAATAATTTCCAAAATATAGAAAAAAAATTATCATATCACCGAATTAAGTCGGCGGCTTTATCTCTCATCCAAATCCCTTAGAAGGTTGAGGAATTTCTTACCCACTACCACCAAAATTAAGCTAGCAGAGTCCTTATTACTTCCTATCCTTGATTATGCTGACGCCGGCTATCTAAATTTAACCCAAGAATAATAAACTTGAGCGCCTCCAAAATTTTTGCATAAGGTTCATATTTGGACTACGCAAATATGACCATGTCTCTGAATTCCGAAAAAAACTCAAGTGGTTGCCAATTTGATTTCGCCGGAATACTCACATCCTTGCTCTACTCTATAGTATTTTATTTGTCCCTAGTACTCCTGATTACCTTAAACAAAGTTTTGAATTTCTTTCGTGCTCTCATAATTTACGCCCTTCTACTAAACTTAAGTTGAACACTCCTGCGCATAACTCAAGTTTTTATAACAATTCTTTTACTGTTAAGGCTATACAGCTCTGGAACGCGCTTCCTGTTATAATCAGACAAGCAAAATCACTAGCGATATTTTTAAAACTATGATTAAAAAATACTACCTGTCGTTGGAATATATTTAAATTCACTTATAAACATTTATATATTTTGTAGATATGTATTTGTATGGTATGTATATTAAGTATATATCTATGTAATATATAAAATTTCTCCATATACTTATGTATATATATAATTTATGTATTTATTATTAAAATGTAAGTAGTTTGTACTATATGTTACGTATACCACCATCACCATTATCATCTAAATTGATTCCCTGGGTTGTCTGGAAGAGATCGCTTTTTAGCGATAAGACCGCCCTTTGTACATAACTAGATATAATATAGTCTTCAGTTCATGTTTGTATTGGTGTACAATAAAGAGATCTATCTATCTATTATCTAACCGACTGTGTGAAGATTTTGCGTAGTAAAGTAATTGAATAACAATACGGGTTTTATGTAGTCTCGTGCGGACTGGCTCTGTATATTTCTCATGATCTGTCTGTCTGTTTTTATTATTATTTTTGCAACCGCCCTTGTTCGGTCGAATTCAGCCGCTGTCTCCGCGCAAGTACACATTCATTTTTTTAAGTTTCCAACACCTACTTATTCCGTAAACCTCCACGTATAACAGCGAGACATAAAATTTAATTCAAACCATTAAGCATTCCCAGAATGACGTCGTAAAATGACAAAACTGAAGTACATTTAACACAAAACATAGTTGAAAACCAAAACGAAATTAAAATGTTAAACTTTTGACGAATGTTGGAAAGGTTAACTACCTTGGGACTTGAAACAAACTTAATTAGTTCTAAAAATATTTGAGTTAAATGTAGTTTCTCGCCGAAACAGAACCAAATGCCTTTCGACGCCGGTCTAGAACTTGCCGAGTCTATTTATTACAGTACTATAATATAGTATATACGTATAGTACGTATACTGGGCTATATACGTATAGGTATACGTATATAGCCCAGACGTATGAGTATAGACAGAGCCTACGGAAACTAAAGTGCCAAATGAAGCAAAAACTTGTATGCTGCTAATTCTGCACCTGCGTTCTTGGATTCACGCTCTTATTCATATTGAGTTAGAATACGTTTATAAGCTTCTTTAAAGTGTCTTAAAGAACCCTACAAACTTATTCTAACTCAATATGAATAAGACCGTAAAACTGTAGCCGAATATGTCTTATTTAAAGCGTTAAAAGTAACGCCGTAAACGCATAGCCATATATATCAAATCGAAAATCATTAATTGAGTAAAACATAATTCACAATTTTTGAAACACGTTGGTCCCCAAACTAGGTCAACCTGTATCTCGGGGACCTCCTTCCTGATGGTACAATTCTGATTGTGATATTATTTATTACAGTAACATTAATTTAAAGAAAAAAAAATTATGAGTGCGTCCATGTGTGTGCGTGTGTGTGTATGTGTGCGTGCACATGTACTTATCATGATTCTTTATTTTTAAAATTAATTAATTTTCTAATGTAATCTATTTTTTTTGTATTTTCAAGGCACTCCTGTATTATTTAATTATAATGATAACATATTAAAATGTAAGATAAAAATGTGGTTCCATAAGTTTATAATGTAGTCATAATGTATTATTTTATTGATTGTAATCTGCTTTGTGAATTGAATAAATGTGTTTGTGTATACACATATTTGTACTAGCTATCCCGGCAGACGTTGTCCTGCCCTGAAGATATAAAATTTAGAACCCGACTGCAGCGCCATCTGCCGGGCTTATTTGTGAATCTAAACCATCCTCGAATCCACTCGAACACACACAAAAAAAATTCATTCAAATCGGTCCAGCCGTTTAGGAGTAGTTCACTGTCAACACACGTACAGAAGAAAAACTTGAGACGTGTCAAGGGACACCCGGATGGCACGAAGTTCCTTTCGATTAATTATTGAAGGAATTGTAATAACCTTTTTTTATTATAACTTAAATAATATTTCTGTTATTATTAACAAATATAATGTAATATAAACTTAATCAGTAGGCTCAATTTTAGTAATAACTGGCTTGCTTTCTATGAGAGAGAGACAGACAGAGAAACACGCGCACGCCGCACGGCTTACAACTATAGCAAAAAGTGTCGTTACAACTTTTAGTCTTAATTTTTTCCGTCTAGCCCCCTTTCGCAACGCGCGATAAGGAACTTCGTTCCAATAATATATATAAAGATAATTATATTGTTTTTGTACTTGTATGTACTGTGTTTATCATTCATCATTATTTAATTAACTGCCCCATCGTCAGTAATAAAAATCTACCAATCGCTACCAACGGTTGCGGAAGGGATCGCTTTTTAGCGACATGGCCGCCATTGTACTATCTCTTGTATTTTTCTACTACTGTTTGCCTATGTTTTGATGTAATAAAAAGTTATATATCTATAGGTATCATTGTATGACCAAATAGGATACATGTTACTACTAAATTTCAATCATATTAAAAAATTGTTTACCTGACATAATTATGCAAACTGAATACATTCCATACAACCCCAAAAAAGTATGTTATCAACACGAATTTTATCATACAATCAATTTAATTTCACCGCAATTCACCAAATCGTTAGCCCGACACAGCGTTGTCAGTCAATAATTCAAATTATCTGCGCCATCACTTTAATTTTCGAAAGAGCTCCACTAGTATTTATTAGCGGGCTGCTTTATTCGTGGAATCGAATTGGTTTCATGTTATTTGAGTATTGTATTGTATAAAAATTGTAGGGTTCTGGTAAATTATGGTACGTTACAATTATTATTACTTGAAGCGTTTCAACGAAATAAAATTGAATGCATTATTATTGTCGATCCGGTTGTATGCTTATTTCTGGGTTTTTTTAATAGCCTGAAGCATGCAAACAGGCAGACGGCCCACCTGATGGAAAGTGGTTACCATCGCCTATGGACGTGTGCAACACCAGGGATGTCACCATCGTGTTACCGACCTCTAAGAAATGTTATAACGCCCTTCTTACAGAACCCCATGTCATGCAAAGGGAAAATGGTGGCGGGAAGTTCCCTCCAGATCATTATTATACGCGGAATGAATGTTCTAGAGAACCGTTGCGTAATTGAGCGTTCTGTATGTTTGTTACGCGATTTCTCCGTCAATTGTGGAGCTATTTTTTTTTTTGATAAAGTTTATTTACTCCTGAGGTCGTACCATTGTCATCAAGTCAGGGTCTGATGAGCGGATCCCAGAGAAACTGAGAGCAACTTTCGATTATTATAGGCACGAACGACGTGTTTCATATATCTTTTTCCAAAGTGACTAATTCAATTTTTTGCGTACCTAATTAAAAAATAATATCGAAAATAACAATTATACCAAAAAAAATTTTAGTGGCTGATGAAATATTAAAAGAATAAGAAAATCTGGAAAAAGATGGAGGAGGCCTTCACCCGAAATGGGGTCTAAAATTGAGATAAACAAACTTTACTTACATAGCACTAACTTAATTAACTACCGACATAATTATATTAACACAACATCATCACAACTAACATATAACAAGACTAATAAACAAGTAACATGTACAGACATGTAAACAATTTTGGGAATAAAGGCTTTACTATTATTATTATCTTTTGATTAATTTAATTAAGCAATTTTAATTTTTCAGAGGCCTGGTGCTTTCTATCCTTATCCTCGGACAACGGATCAGTATGGCGATCCAGAGAGGAAACTTAGCCAGCATTCTGGGCACCTTACCCATAGAAGACGATAAGCATTATCCGTGCAGGAACGGCTTGTTGTAAGAGGCGACAAAACAACCCACAGCCAGGTGGAAGGCCATTTGCCCAACTAGGTGGCTACCACCCCTGGTCTAAAGTATGTCGCCATAACAACCTTGAGTTGTGTGTAGGCGACGCACACACATGTATAGATATAGAGATATTACACTTATTTATATTATTTACAAAAATTAAAGTATGTTTTAACGATTTTCAACTTTTTGAAGCGCGGCTTATTATGTTTGCTAGTCGCGCTATTTACGGCAAAATATTTGTTATTTTTTAATTAAAATACGGGCAATACGACGGGGTGTGCTACACGGTGCTATTGGCTCAATTTGAATAATAGTGTCACGCGAGTCTCCGATCGACGCGAGCGCATATAATTCCCAACGCCGTGTACACACCCCCGAAGCCTGGCAGCCTAATTTTTTGGTGTTTTATTTAAATACTAGCGGTATCACCTACATTGTGTAACGGCATTAGTGACCAGGTTCCAGTATCCCTTAAGAGAGCAGCAGGGCATTTGTAGCACCTTTAGTGTTGCAAATGTCCATAGGCGATGGTAACCACTTCCCGTTAAGTGGGCCGTCTGCCTGTCTGCTGAACTCCAGCAATAAAAAATAAATAAAAAATGCATGGCTCAGTATTCTATTTATAAGTCTTAAGGATCTTTGAGTAGAATACAATGTAATTAAGTTAATTATTATTTTATTGTATTAGTTTATAAATCTATATATTAATACGTGAAGTAAAATAAATTATGCATAAAAGATAAATTAAACAAATAAAAAAACATTACACACACTACCATGTATTTGACATACAGACGCTTATATACTCTTTTGTATATTGTCTAAATCAAATTAACAGTGTAGCCTTGGCGATATCTGTTATTATAGGAGTATAGTCTTTGAACTCAAATTATTATGGTCGAATTTCGACCACAGGCGACCAGTACGTAAATTTATTCTTGAATGAAATACGAAATTGTTAAAATATATTTTATTTGTAGTTATATAGAAAAACAATCTAATTTGCTAGATTATGTAACTCTACATCCGAGCTCTAAAAGTCAAAGTACAAAACTGACATTAGTTACTATTGGTAACTACGGTCTTTACTTAATAATTAATTTGTCGTTGTTAAAGCCCTTTGGAATTGTTGCCATGTAATATCAATTTGAAGTTGCTTCTCAGTGGACTCCTCGGTAAATGTTAGTTCAAGGACCACTTCATATTAATTTCGGGAGAGATTCGGTATTTGCGTTGGAGGGATTACGTTTGGCACAATTAAACACCTTTATAAGCTACTTCAGAAGTTTGTGTTTCATTTTGATTAATGAGTAGTCTGCTTCTATTTTATTATGCTAGCGAACCCGGCAGATGTTGTCGTATCCTGGAAAATAAATATCTTGAACCCGTTTATGCTTCCTCCCGGGTCTAATTAATCTCAATCTAAACCATCTGGGAATCCATTTAAACTAGGGACGCAAACGATATATCGATATTTGTAAATACAGCTTTAGATAGATAACTCTTTATTGGCCACCAAAACATACAATTACAAAAACAGACCATATTTACAATATTTTCTAGGCGATAAAATAGGCGGCCTTATCGCTCAAAGCGATCTCTTCCAGGCAACCTAAATCAAAAACAAATTTGAATCAGGCGATGTAAGTGGTGCAGGAAAAAGGCAATGGACACATAAATACTCAAACTAATTTAACAAATAAATATACAAATACATACATATATACATAGTCATAAATAAAACTTATACAATAATATATTAACAAAATACATAAGTTATTATAATAAATGTATTAGCATGATTATATTGTGTTAATCAGACAGAGCTATTTATGGACGAATAGTGTTTTCTGAGTAAATTTCTAAATGTCAGCTTTAATGCTATTAAAAAAAATACAGCTGGAATAGACTGTATAAACGATGGAGAATATGATAAAAAAAATTTAGATTTCTTGTCTGTCTGTCGGTATGTTTTTTTATTGCAGGAGTGCAGCAGACAGACAGTCCACTTTATGGAAAGGTTTCCACCGCCTATAGACATTTACAACACCAAAGGTGCTACAAATGCGCGGCTGCTCTCTTAAGGTAGACTGGAACCTGATCACTAATTCCGGAACACAACTCAAGGTTGTTATGGCGGCATACACTTGACCAGGGGTGGTAGCCATCCAGTCAGGCAAATACACCTGGCTGAGGGTTGTTTTATCGCCTCTTACAACAGGCCGCCCGGCCGCAGGACACTGTACGAAAACTGTAACGGGAACTCAGCTGCAATCACTGTTTATAAACTAGACCTAGAATAGTATAAAATATTATTTATTGCACACAAGAAATAATATACATGAGTTAACAATCATTATACATATTTGTATACAATATGTACATAGAGTTACATAGACATACACAAATTATTACTACTGAACTATATACTACAGTATATAAACGTATTAAAACTAAACAGAGTGGTCAATAATAATAGCTCTCAGACAGTTGAAACTAAAGTCGAGATTCAAACAGAAACGCTTTAACGATAAGAAATCCCAAACTAGGCTTGTTCAGACAACTATACCCTCTTAGATATTCCTTACAGATTTAAACCAAACTTACAACAATTCCATTGCAAACTTTTCCACGTTTCAAACCCCTCGGGTACAACTGTAAGGGATCTAATACATAGTACCAATTAAGATTAGTGAATTATAAAGGAGTTATGTAAATGGACATTGTATAATGGTTATTCAGTTGAAGATTAAATTCGGTTTGCTCTCAATGCTATTTGGGTATCGGATAATAGCCTAGTTCGCTTATGTAGTGATTGAGAGCAACCGTACAGTCAATTGAAACCATATTAATTTACAGTAGCATCTATCTATAATGATAGATAGATAAATATGTGGCGGCCGGCGACAGTTGCAATTCAGAAAAAATTGTAAGGTTTGAATCAGGTCAGCCCTTGAGTTACGTTTGTATTGTGTGGGGATTAATTTCGAGTAATAAGTAAAGACAATAAATAATTAGTGCATACAGACTTTCATTTATTTCCCGCTGTTAGACACGTCACAATTGGAGTCTAGAGAAAAGTATATAACCGTAGACATTACCAATTACAACACAATACATATATAACAATTACTTGGTAGGTGAAGATAGAAAATCACAAAAAAACTCCGCTCAATAATAATATATGACCAATACTTGTTGTATTGATTTTGTAACTTGTCATTCAATATATTAAAACTAAGCTTAAACGGTTTTAAGCGCTTTAATTTATTTAATTTTTGAGATGGAGAAGAGAGTTGGCATGGTCTACCTGTTTGGGATCCGATCATCAAAACTATTAAGACCCAAACCCAGCAAAAAACCAACTGCCAGATCTCAAGACACTTTGAGCTCTTTCTGCGTGCAACGGAACACAAACCAACTTGACTGATAATTTCTTTTATTTTTCCTTCCATCCATTTTAATATTATTTAAAATTAGCGTTAGGCATGATTGCTGAAGAGTTTCTTGCGCCGCTTCTTCTCGTCAATGCATAACATGTTGCGAAGCGGTGGTAAATTATCCCACAAAGTAAATAATAGCTATAAACAAAATTAAAACTAAACAATTAAAATGAACAAGTTAGTGTTAGGTTAAATAAAACTTAAACAATACTCGTCGACACATGAGATCTTTGTCTTCCGTGATCACGGTCACTGAAAAGTACCGTGTTATGTTATATTATGTGTACAAGTCGCGAAAACTTAAAAAAATATTATTTGTCATTTATTAATTACTAAATATTGTGATATTAGTGTCTATGAAGTCTCTGTAGTCTGGAGGAGTCGCCTGTGGCAAGAAGACATATACTTGAAATGACTTTTTTCTGGTGTGAGATAAAATTTCTTGGAATGCACTTGCTTGGTTTTAAAATTGCACTGCCCAGATGTATACGACGTTTAAGAAGATACCAAGAAAATGTAATCCCCATAAACATTGAATACTAGCTGGCCCGGCAAACTTCATACCGCCTTAGAATCAATAAATAAAAAAGCGAATGATAATTGCAAAGTCAAAGAAGCAAGTGAGGTGTGTAAGAATAAGCCTGTATGGCGCTCTGTTGTTCGTGCCTACCCCGCTAGGGACCTGGCGTGAAGTTATGATGATGATGATGATAATAATTGCAAAATGTTGCAACTTTAGTAAAAAAAATGTGGTTAAGACTTAACCAGAACGAACATAAAACGTATGACATTCAAAAGCAAAAAAAATAATATGTTTTATAATATATAGCTGTTTTTTTTAAACACAAAGTAAACAAAAGAAGTGTAAATGCCGAAAAGGTAATAAAATGTGTTTCTACGGGGCTGCAGGTGTGAATTTGTCTTTGTTGGCACCTAGATCGTAGCAATATATATAGATTTTTTGTCAAGTTACAAAGCCTGTCAATAATTTTATATACACAAAAAAAAGCCTACACATAAAATGTCAAACATGTCATTCAGGCTAGGTGTTAATGTTAAAAGTCAATTATAATTTAAAAATAGATAGAAGAAAGCACATTGTACCTTTATTTATGCGCAATAAAGTTATTAATTCATTTAATTACAACTTAAAATAAATCCTGCTTCGCAGTGCTCAGGGCAAACCACGCTTCATCTTTCTATATGTAAAAGCAGAACGATATATGCAGCACGGAGTGGCTTTAATTGCGTGCTCTATGCCCCGTATTGTGCCGACGCAGTTTTTCTGTAACGAGCCCGTATGGAAATGATACGGGGAGTTTTTATCGTCGTTTTTATGCTGCCAACTTGTGGTATTGTTCATAATTAACACAGTTCTGTGTTCTGTAACGACCTATAGTTGACTCGTGGTTTTTTAGGCCACGAGTTTTTACGTCGGTAACGTTTTTACAAGTAGCTAATTATCGAATATCTAAAGCCGATCTTAGACGGCTCATTTCTGTATTTCAATTTGGATATGTGAGGTTTCGGATGAAGAGGTGGCACGTGGCTGGAGACAGTATCGGGTGACGTGCAAGAAAGGAAACCACGAAACATCGGTACAGTATTGGTGTTTATTCACGACTGAAGAGGGTTCGCAGGCGAAGTCGCACGTACACGCAAAGCGTAATTTTTAATGCTGTATCATAAAAAAATAAAAAAATATCTAAAAATTTTAAAAAATATTTAGAGGTGGACTACCCTTAACATTAAGGGGATGAAAAATAGATGTTTTCCGATATTTAGACCTACCCAATATGCACACAACATTTCATGAGAATCGGTCAAGCCGTTTCGGAGGAGTTTAACTACAAACACCGCGACAGAAGAATTTTAGATATTAGAAGATTATAGAGGGCGATTTTTTTCTTTGTTCATTATTATCATTATTAATCTAAACCCGACAACGATGCAAATAAATTATGAGTAATTTAATAGAACAATGAAAGAAATATTTAAGAAAATAAATGGCAAAAATAATATGAACGTGCCCGCAATCATTGCCTCATACATACTTGCATTCATACAAATGCTAAATCGAATCCAAGAATTGCTTGTCAGAAATGTCGGGCGCATTCTATAAATAGATATTTGATTTTCCGTTTTCTTATATTATATGTTGTATAAATACTATGTTTGCTTTCGTCAGATGTGGTTTATAATAGACATTTTTTTTTTAAATGTTTCATGTCTTGATTTATGTGTTTTTTTTTAATATTTGATTCTTCATGCCAAACGTCACTCCTAACGTAGTTAGTGTTCTTATTTTTGTCTTTATTGCTACTATTCTTCTTCTAAGTTCTTCTTTCTGACTCTTATTTCTATGTATATCACATATGTTCTTATCTTATTATTACGACCGACAAAGAATAATTCACACCTGCAGTTTCACACCTTTTCGACATTCGGACTTCTTTTGTATATTTTGTGTTTAAAATTTGTAATTAGAAAAACGGCCTATTGTAATATTTCACGGTAGTGATTAGCCAAGTGTGATTCTTAGAAATTATTGTTATGCGGTCGAGTATCGTGTCGCGACATATTTTATAGTTTAGTCAAGCGATAATCGCAAGCTTGGCAAGACGTGTGTACATTCGATTACCTATATTGCGCGTGTTATTGAATCGTGCATTACGTTTGTACTGGTCGCGTCCAATTATATTTGTACCTGTGTACGTGTATACGTGTTTGTATAGTTTTAATACATTCTATAGTAATTCCAACGGCTTTTTAATTCGAGTCCCGTTATTCGAACATTATTTACGATTTTAGCATATATCTATTTGTTGTTTACATATTTTATACTCTTCAAGTAAGAGACCTTACTTTTAATTACAGTGTAGTGAACACACTCACCACGTTCATAGTTGTAGATTTTGTACTATTGAAAGATAGTTACTAGAGTGAAAATAGAAGCCAGTTTTAAGATCGAAGTTATATTTATTTAAAAGCACTTAGCAGTCTAAAGACAAACTTAATATAGTGACTATAAAATGGTAAAGACTTATGGGACTTCCAACATTTTCATAAAAACCATGTTAGAACAAACGAATTTCGAACTAACTTTCGTAAAACTCATTGCGAACTAGAACTGTGATTGAAACTAAAAGTTTACGGATTCACTACATAAAGGTGGGAAACGAGTTTTCAAAGTCAAAGGATGAGCAAACATTAGATAAAAAGAAATACCGGTGAGGAGCCAAAGTTATACGTTTTGATACGAAAGTTTGATTATGAAACTATAGACGGGATTTACCTGTGTAAGAAGCTATTATTATTATTTACCTTTTTGGAGGTTTTTTATTTGTTTCATAGCATGAGTTCAATAGACAGATAGACGACTCAGCTGATGAAAAGTGGTTACTATCGCCTATGGACATTTACAATATCAAAGAGCTACAAATGCACTGCCGCTCTCTTAAGGGATACTGGAACTTGGCCAGTAATGCCAGAACACAACTCAAGGTTGTTACCAGAGGTGGTAGCCATCTAGACGGAAAAATACCCTACCACCTGGCTGTGGGTTGTTTTTATTTAGACACTTACACATTGGCCTTGTTCTAATGGCCAAAGTTTTCAATGTGAAACAGACCATATAGGTTTATTGGCACTCACTTTTGTTGTATAGATTTCAATTTGGATTTTCATGTTTTGATTGTTCGGTCATGTATGTTAGGAGTTTTTATTTCAGCTGCGATAATTTTACCTATTGTTGCTTTTTTATTGGATTCAATTTTAATGTTTATAGAGAACCCAGAAAGACGCAATTAGCTTAAGGGCTAATTAAAATATACGTGTGTATATTTTGTCGCTTATTTCTCTGCTTTAGGTTATTAAAAAAATAAGAGATATATTGCTGTTAACGCTTCGTATTTACTTTCAAAGGCAAAAATGTTCTAATGTGTAATACTAATTTGACATTAATTACATCAATTAAAAATGTAAATAACTTATATACTAAAGTTAAATTTACATTAATATTCTTATTCAGGAAAATGTCAGTATAAGCTTTATTAATAAATAAAAAATAAGTAATTTAAATTTATATCCAAAATAAAGCAAATTACTAAGATACTAATTAAATTTTGTTTGTTGTTGACATGTAATATCATTGTTTATTATATTATTATTTTTTATTAACATTTTAATTTTGCTCACCTAAGGAGGCAAAATTTAGTCATATTTTCAAAACCAAAAACCTTGTTTTGTACACATATTTTTGGCAATTAGTTATTCTTATTCTATTTATATACCTAGAAATTTCCGTAAAAAGACTGACATATAAAACAGACCTACAGACGGACGAGCATGACGATTTCAAAAAAGATAACACTTACCAAAATGGCAAGTGTTATCTTTTTTGAATCTTAATTATAAATACTTAAACAATACAAATTATATGGGACTACTTTCAAGATATAGGTACTAAATCCAACGGTAAAAATGTATCAAAATTGGTTCAAAACAAACAAAACACTTCTGGCTTAACTTAATAAATAAAAAAATACACGACAAATTGCGAACCTCCTTCTATCTGAAGTGGTTAAAAACGTGTACATAAAACACGCCATAATATTCACATTCCTTAATACAAAAATAAAAGATTGTATCTTTTATTAAAGCACACAGTTAGCAGCTATATGTTGTATCAGAATGTAATTACTTACATTCTTTCAAAGAAAACACATTAACTTCCCTTCACAATGTTCCAAACGTACTTAAGTTGAAACAAAAGGGCCAATTTATCCGAGCTCTCAACATGTCTCGCTAGATTAATTCCAGTAAAAAAGAACCATGAATAGTAAAGGCTACCTCCTTTCCTCGTCCCTCCTTTTGTAATGTATCACATACGGCTTTCTGGTATTTTTTTTCATTCAGATCCTTGTAGACCGAGATCCGGTTTG